>OY744612.1:38002713-38112713 GCA_963556255.1 Allolobophora icterica
TCTATGTACGCATGCACGTATGTATGTATGTATGTATGTATGTATGTATGTATGTATGTATGTATGTATGTATGTATGTATGTATGTATGTATGTATGTATGTATGTATGTATGTATGTATGTATGTATGTATGTATGTATGTATGTATGTATGTATGTATGTATGTATGTATGTATGACATTGTATGTATGTATGTATTTATATATCTATGCATGTATGTATGCATGCATGCATATGTATGTATGTATGCATGGATGTATGTATGTACGTATGTATGCATGCACGTATATGTATGTATGCATGTATGTATGTATGTGTCAACCCAATCCTTCCGTTGACAATCCTTCTAATTAAATCCTTGTTCTCTCTCTACTTAACGCCTATTTAACGTTCACCTTTTGAACTTAATTCTACGTATAAGTAGCTTTATTTTCTACTGTGTAGCCTAGCCTGAATTAATCAGCAACACAGTTTAATATCTTTTAGTTTAATAAGAAACAAAACAGACAGAACTCAATTCGATTACAACTCAACTAGTCAGCAACACTACTACAGCGAACACACACGAATTCAAACTTTTCTAGTCAGCATAATTCTTCGCGCCTCTTGACACACCTGTCTTCTGTGCGCCTAAGCGAAATCTAATAATATACATATAGCGCGCGGCTGCCTATCGAGTGCCAGCCGCGACCTACGCTAAGACCGTACAACTTATACATCTATCAAATATACATATACACGTGAAACTAAAGTAAGCGCACTAAATATATACGCTAATATCTCGCACTGCAAGACTGTACACCAAAACTCAGTTCACAGTATGTATGTATGTATGTATGTATGTATGTATGCATGTATGTATGTATGTATGTATGTATGCATGCATGTGTATTTATGCATGTATGTATGTATGTATGTATGATATTGTTTGTATGTAACTATGACATTGTATGTATGTATGTATGTATATGTACGTATGCATTGATGTATGTATGTTTGTATGTATGCAAATGTGTTTATGTATGTATGTATGTATGTATGCATGCATGCATTAGGGTTGCGGATTTTTACGATCGATTAATTTCGACTCGTTCGGTTAATTCTTACTCATTTCATGATGTTTAGCGGCACATTTCCGAAGTACCAGTAAACAATATGGTGATCAATGATAATGTGAAACGTTTGAGTGGAAAATTAAGTGATCAGTTTTCATTTCAGGCAGATTGGAAAAGTCGAAAGTTGGCGACAGAATTAACTGCATGTCTTCATTGCAATAAACAACTCGGTTACGGTACCGTGAAAGAAAGTAGTAACGGACTCAATGACTACATGTTATACAGTTTTTCACGCTTTACGTAACAGATACCAAATTTATTCGAATTTAATCTGGGGATTAATCGATTAATTTAAAAAAATTGTATACCAGCCATAGTATGCATGTATGTGTGTATGTCGCTCTTTATCGCTCTCTGTAGCATATCTTTTTTTGCTCCTCTCGCTCCTCCTCCTGTTCTCCCTTCTATTCTCCTCCATTCTGCGACCCAATAACCATTAGCTTAGCAACGTATAAGCTCATTCTCCTTCTCCCGTGCTCGTCCTGTTCTCTTTTCCAATCTAACTTTTTCTCCTCTCAATTTCTCCTCTGAGTATCCTCCTTCTGCTTCACACTCTTCCTACTCAATCCTGCTCCAGCTGCTTTCCACTCTTCCTTTTCTCCCTTTCTTTTTTCTTCCTTTTCCTCCTCCTTCTCCTCCTCTCGATGTTCCTTCTGCTCATTCTCATCGCTTGATCAACGGTCCATAGCAAAACCATTCAGTCTCTCTCGCTCATTTATCGTGCCTTCGAATTACATCGATTGCAAATGTGCCCCATCAAACAAACAGTCCCCGAAGGAAGACACGATACTCTGTCCCAATTCTTCTTGTCCCCAACTCTCTCCCCTCCCCCATCGCCGCAACAAATGCCTCCTCATCCTCTTACTCTTCCTCCTTCTCCCTCTCCTCATCTTCAACGTCCTCTGCCTCCTTCTCTGCTCCTTCACTTCCTCTTTCTCCTCCTCGGTCCCTTCTTTATTCTCCTCGTCTTCGTCCTCTTCGTCCTCTTCCTTTTCCTCTTCACTCTCCTCCTACTTCTTTCTCCTCGTGTAACTCTGCCTCTTCCTCCTCTTCTTCTTCTTCTTCTTCTTCTTCTTCTTCTTCTTCTCTCCTCCTCTTCCTCTTCCTCTTCCTCTTCTTCTTCTTCTTCTTCTTCTTCTTCTTTCTTCCTCTCCTCCTCCTCCTCCTCCTCCTCCTTCTACTCCTTCTCCTCCTCTACCTCTTCATGTTCCCAACTCTTCCTCCTCATCTCCTTCTCTTCATCCTCCTCCAGCTTGTCATCTTCCTTTTCCTTCATCTCTTCCTTCTTCCAGCTCCTCCTCCTCTCCTCCTCTCCTCCCTCCTCCTCCTCGTCTTCCTCCTCCTCCTTCACCTCCTGCTCCTCCTCCTGATTTGCCAACGCAAACCCCCCTCAGTCTTCTTTCTATTGCATCGTTCCTCACGTAACGAAATCTATCCTGATATCTTCTTGCATCTGGTTCATTCTTTTCCTCGAGCATCGTCAGAAGCAGAGCAGAATCTTCGTAATTTCGACGCACTTGAAAGAATCGAAGTCTTCTCGCAGCAACGCGGTCCGCTGGTGCGAGAAGACGTCGATTATTTTCAGTCCTGATGCTCGTATATAGACCTAAGAAGCATCGTTAGTCTCGTTAGAGACAATGTCGACGCGTAAGTGACTTCCAGCCAAAAACACAGTTTGTGATATGCAAGCGTTATACGAGAGGACACTATCATTATTATTATCCTTATCATTATTATTTTTTTCCCGATGTGCATATGATCCCTCGGGATTTCAAAATTAGGGGAGCGTTGTTCTGGAATGGCTAGTTTTCGCAGATGGTTTAATCGATGGAAAAGGTGCTACAAAAGCGACTGCACTGAAGCGCTGGGTAGTTATAGATAAGCGCTGTAAGAGAAAAGTAGTATCTCTGCTGTTTTCTGATATTTGGGCAAGGCGGTTGTTATTATTATTATTTTTTGCCCGAGGTAGGAGAATCCCTCAGGCTCCTAGAAGCAATTCCGAATAATAACTGTTGCTACTGGGGCTCGCGGTCCTCGACTCCTCGTCCCCGGTGTTGTGCATGAATATTATTATTATTATTATTATTTTCATCATCATCATTATCATCATCATCATCATTATCATCATCATCATCATCATCATCATTACTACTACTGCTACTACCACCACTGCTATCACTACCACTACCACTATTGTTATTATTATTTATTGAGTTTTTATAATTTAATTATTGTTGTTGTCATCATTATCATTATTTTCACTGTTTTTATTGTTGCTGTAGTTAATATTATTGTTATTGCATGTACATATTTTTGTAACCAGTACTATTATCGTCATCGTCATCGTAATTTCCTAGTGTGTGATTAGCGTCACTGAGGCAAAGGATCAATCGCTGACCTTAAGCGCTAGGCTTAATCTGCTCAAGCTGCCTTTCTATCTCACAGAAGTGACTTCTTCGAGTTAATTGAATTGTTATTGACGCCTTTTGTTACAGAATTATATTAGATTATCTAAGCAATTCTGAGACATTCAGGTTTTGTTCCATGCCACTATATCCTCTGAGTAGTAGATATACTACGGCTGACAGAGCAGCCAAAGACATCAGACTACGGCTGACAGAGCAGCCAAAGACATCAGACTACGGCTGACAGAGCAGCCAAAGACATCAGACTACGGCTGACAGAGCAGCCAAAGACATCAGACTACGGCTGACAGAGCAGCCAAAGACATCAGACTACGGCTGACAGAGCAGCCAAAGACATCAGACTACGGCTGACAGAGCAGCCAAAGACATCAGACTACGGCTGACAGAGCAGCCAAAGACATCAGACTACGGCTGACAGAGCAGCCAAAGACATCAGACTACGGCTGACAGAGCAGCCAAAGACATCAGACTACGGCTGACAGAGCAGTCAAAGACATCAGACTACGGCTGACAGAGCAGTCAAAGACATCAGACTACGGCTGACAGAGCAGCCAAAGACATCAGACTACGGCTGACAGCGCAACCAAAGACATCAGACTACGGCTGACAGCGCACCCACGCATTTTACAATACAGCTATACATTTGAATTATAATTATGAATTATAATTATGAATTATGAATTATGAACAACTTAACACACACACACAAACAAACAACAATGCATACACACACACACACACACACACACACACACACACACACACACACACACACACACACACAAACATCACTGCAAATACACACACACACACACACACACAAACATCACTGCAAATACACACACACACACACACACACATCATTGCAAATACCCACACACACACACACACACACACACACACACACACACACACACACACACACACACACACACACACACACACACACAAACATCATTGCAAATACACACACACAAACATCAAACCAAACATACACACACATACACACACATTTTTGAACTCCGTTATCAGAAATGGACTCTGCACTTTAGACACATCTTACATTCCACAGAAGGGCTCTAAGAGCTGTTTATACAAAAAGACAATGGAACTCATGCTTGGCTATGCACACAACTCATAGATCATGTTTGAGCAATCATTCCAACTAGAATATTATTACCAATTAGCATGCTAGCATCTTTCAAGTTTGCATATTCAGTTGGATTTAGAGTTTACATATAAAACTTAGGACTTCCAAGTTGCATGAGGGATTTCTACAGTAAAATGTCGACTTTTAGCGTGTGATGTGTGAGCTTACAAGCTAAAATGACAACGGATATGTTACAAAGATGCGCAAGACATTGCAAACAGGCATCTCTTGAAGCCTAAGAACTGCTGCGAAGAGAGAGTTTATGTAGCAAAATTACAAGTTTTGAGAATGCAGAGTAGAGAAACGTATGTCTTTTAGAGTGCTAGCATGAAGGTTTGCACAGTAAAATGTGAGCATTCGAATTGCACGAATGCATGCTATGATCATTTCTACACTAAAATTACAACTTTCTTCGTTTCAACGAAATATGTGTGCGCTGATTTGGGTGTTTTAGCTGATGGCTTTATACAAAAACTTGAAATAATAGCAGGAACCTGTGTATTGGTAATGCATGGAGAAGACTTTGTATGGTAATTGTTTGAAATACATCAGAATTACAACTCTTATGGTGAAACATTGCATAGTTTGAAGTCTTGTACACTAAATTCTCAAGTTTCGAGTCCTAAGTTGCATGAAATACTGACTTGCGCTGTAGAATTTCAACACGTAAGTTGAAAAAAGACACCAGCGAGGAACATTTGTACGCTAATTTGAAGACTTGTAAGTTTTCAAAGACATGTGGTGTAGGAAACTTATGAATTTTAGATTGCATGGGAGCTATAAACTGTATGGTTCACTTACAACTCTTAGAATCAAACGTCGTACAGTTTGAATCTGACACACTAAATTCTGAATTCTCGACTCTGAACATGTATGAAACCTGTACCAACTGAAACTGAAATTTTTAAACATTGAAATTTTTAAACATTGAAGTAAATTGGGCGTTTGTGGAACTATAATGATGAGACAAATTTTTCCTAGTATTATATTCTACAAATCTGACAAGTCTGCGCATAGAGCATAGATTTTCATATGCTGCAAGAGCCTGTCAAAGAAACTTTGGTGACTCGACATAGAAATTGTGAAACTGTATTAGACAAATAACGCAACTTGTAATACACAGCTCATGTCCTTTAGCATGTATTTGGAAAAAACCCTTGAGAACGAAAGTACACAAAGTCTCACACATATTGAAGTTGCTTCTGTCACATCAATTTCACCACCTTAACTCTCCAAAATGCAACATTTTACATGCTTTGCACATGTACTTCAGGCAAATCCAATCATTTCCCAACAAATCGTAGCGCCAACGCTCTGCTAGAACTATCACACCTAGCAGTTCCATCTTCTGAAATTTCTTAAAACTGCACCATTTAACAGACTTTGCAAATGTCTTTTAATCATAAGCACTCGTTTTCAGTACAAATTACACCAGCGCGCTTTGTTCCCTCCAGCTAGAATTGCCATACATAACAGTTTCGCCATTCACAGTCTCTAAAAATGTTCAGTTTAGGTGCTTTTTACATACGCTTCAATCTGAAACATGTCTTTTCCAACAAAAATTCATCGATGTGCTACACTTCATGTAGCACAAACTCTTGTTAGAACTATGTTACACACCAATTCCATCACTCGAACTTTTCAAAATATATCATTTTAAGCGCTTTGCAAATGTGCTTCAATTGAAAAAATGCCTTTTCCTACAAATTGCATGTGTACAATTCACCTCTATGAATAAACTTCAACTAGAAATACTATACCTAGCATTTCCAACTCCCGATTTCTCTAAATTGCACCATGTTTTCCACTTGAAAAGGCTCTTTTCGCTCAAATAACTACAAAGTGTTTCACATTACTCCAAATAGAACTTTCATACACATCTGTTCCATTACCCAAAATCTGTAGAAGACGCACATTTTCACTTTCTTTTAAAAAAAACATTTAAGTCAAAACCTTTAAGTTTCAACAAATTCCATGTTCTCGCTTCACACAACATCATGTAGAAATATCACAGGTATTAGTTTCACCATCCAAACGACGCAAAATGTATCATTTTACAGACTTTGCATATACGCTTCAATCGAAAACCTACCTTTCACACAAATCCGTCGCCACTGCCACAGCTGCATTTGCTGCTGCCGCTGCCGCCGTTGCCTCTGCAACCTCCGCTGCCTCCGCCCCTGCCGCTCCTAGCGCTCCTCAGCTTTATCTAAACCTTTCCATGCTAATGTTTCACGTTTTTGTATAAGTCGATCAGCTAAAACACTAAACTCAGCGTGCAAATATTTCATTGCAATGAAGAAAGTTGTAATTTTAGTATAGAAATCACCATCACAAGCACTCATGCAACTCAAAAGCTCACATTTTACTATGCAAACCTTCATGTTAGCTCTTCTCCCACCCTAAAAGACATAAGTTCCTCTCCTAGTATGCGTCTCTGCATTCCCAAAAATTGTAATTTTGCTACATAAACTCTCTTCTCAGCAGGCTTTACAGTACAGAGATACCTGTTTGCACTGTCCTGCGCATCCAAAAGCTCACATTTTACTATGCAAACCTTCATGTTAGCTCTCCTCGCACCATAAAAGACATAAGTTTCTCTCCTCGTATGCGTCTCTGCATTCCAAAAATTGTAATTTTGATACATAAACTCTCTTCACAGCAGGCTTTACAGCACAAGAGATGCCTGTTTGCAATGTCCTGCGCATCTTTGTAGCATAAATGATATCATTTTAGCTTGTAAGCTCTCACATACTACATCTTCGCACGCTAAAAGTCGACATTTTACTGTAGAAATCCTTCATGCAACTTGCAAGTCCTAAGTTGTATAAGTGATCTCTCAATCCAACTGCATATGCAAACGCGAAAGACTTCAGCCTCCTACACAAACCTTCAACGCCTGCATCTTGGTGTCAAAAACTTGTCATTTAGCAAGTAAGCTCTCATATTCTGCGTCTTCGCATGCTAAAAGTTGTCATTTTACTGTGGAAATCAGCATTCCATTTGTCTGCACAATGTAGAAAGACTTAATCTTAGCAGCACTACATACACCTAAATGTATAATTTTACTGTAGGAATGTCCACTCAAGCTGTCTTTCTACCCTATGAGTAACAATTTTATAATGAAAACCTTGGTCTCATACTTCTTTGTATCTAAAGAAAGACAAAATTTTATAATGTAAACCAGCTTTTCAATCTAAAAACCTTCGTCTCAACCATTTTATGAACTTAAAATTTGCCAACTGTTGTAAAAACCCTCGCTGCAGCCGTCTTTACAAAGTAGAATGTTGTAATTCTAGTATGCAAGTCGTCATCGCGTGCAGGTCTTCAACTTAAACGTTACCATTTTAGTGTAGAACCAAACATTCTTGTGTCTTTCCACCACAGAATCTTGTACTTTTACTCTGAAAGCATGCGCTTCAACCGTCTTCCCAAATAAAAATTCGTAAGCGTCCTACTAAAACTCTCATTCCTCATGTCTTTGAAACCTTAAAAGTCTTAAGTTTAACGTCCAAATCTTCATTGTGCACGTCTCAGTAAACTAAGTTTTTTCACATTTTTACTGCACAGGTTGGTACAGGTTTCATACATGTTCAGAGTCGAGAATTCAGAATTTAGTGTGTCAGATTCAAACTGTACGACGTTTGATTCTAAGAGTTGTAAGTGAACCATACAGTTTATAGCTCCCATGCAATCTAAAATTCATAAGTTTCCTACACCACATGTCTTTGAAAACTTACAAGTCTTCAAATTAGCGTACAAATGTTCCTCGCTGGTGTCTTTTTTCAACTTACGTGTTGAAATTCTACAGCGCAAGTCAGTATTTCATGCAACTTAGGACTCGAAACTTGAGAATTTAGTGTACAAGACTTCAAACTATGCAATGTTTCACCATAAGAGTTGTAATTCTGATGTATTTCAAACAATTACCATACAAAGTCTTCTCCATGCATTACCAATACACAGGTTCCTGCTATTATTTCAAGTTTTTGTATAAAGCCATCAGCTAAAACACCCAAATCAGCGCACACATATTTCGTTGAAACGAAGAAAGTTGTAATTTTAGTGTAGAAATGATCATAGCATGCATTCGTGCAATTCGAATGCTCACATTTTACTGTGCAAACCTTCATGCTAGCACTCTAAAAGACATACGTTTCTCTACTCTGCATTCTCAAAACTTGTAATTTTGCTACATAAACTCTCTCTTCGCAGCAGTTCTTAGGCTTCAAGAGATGCCTGTTTGCAATGTCTTGCGCATCTTTGTAACATATCCGTTGTCATTTTAGCTTGTAAGCTCACACATCACACGCTAAAAGTCGACATTTTACTGTAGAAATCCCTCATGCAACTTGGAAGTCCTAAGTTTTATATGTAAACTCTAAATCCAACTGAATATGCAAACTTGAAAGATGCTAGCATGCTAATTGGTAATAATATTCTAGTTGGAATGATTGCTCAAACATGATCTATGAGTTGTGTGCATAGCCAAGCATGAGTTCCATTGTCTTTTTGTATAAACAGCTCTTAGAGCCCTTCTGTGGAATGTAAGATGTGTCTAAAGTGCAGAGTCCATTTCTGATAACGGAGTTCAAAAATGTGTGTGTATGTGTGTGTATGTTTGGTTTGATGTTTGTGTGTGTGTATTTGCAATGATGTTTGTGTGTGTGTGTGTGTGTGTGTGTGTGTGTGTGTGTGTGTGTGTGTGTGTGTGTGTGTGTGTGTGTGTGTGTGTGGGTATTTGCAATGATGTGTGTGTGTGTGTGTGTGTGTATTTGCAGTGATGTTTGTGTGTGTGTGTGTGTGTGTGTATTTGCAGTGATGTTTGTGTGTGTGTGTGTGTGTGTGTGTGTGTGTGTGTGTGTGTGTGTGTGTGTATGCATTGTTGTTTGTTTGTGTGTGTGTGTTAAGTTGTTCATAATTCATAATTCATAATTATAATTCATAATTATAATTCAAATGTATAGCTGTATTGTGAAATGCGTGGGTGCGCTGTCAGCCGTAGTCTGATGTCTTTGGTTGCGCTGTCAGCCGTAGTCTGATGTCTTTGGCTGCTCTGTCAGCCGTAGTCTGATGTCTTTGACTGCTCTGTCAGCCGTAGTCTGATGTCTTTGACTGCTCTGTCAGCCGTAGTCTGATGTCTTTGGCTGCTCTGTCAGCCGTAGTCTGATGTCTTTGGCTGCTCTGTCAGCCGTAGTCTGATGTCTTTGGCTGCTCTGTCAGCCGTAGTCTGATGTCTTTGGCTGCTCTGTCAGCCGTAGTCTGATGTCTTTGGCTGCTCTGTCAGCCGTAGTCTGATGTCTTTGGCTGCTCTGTCAGCCGTAGTCTGATGTCTTTGGCTGCTCTGTCAGCCGTAGTCTGATGTCTTTGGCTGCTCTGTCAGCCGTAGTCTGATGTCTTTGGCTGCTCTGTCAGCCGTAGTCTGATGTCTTTGGCTGCTCTGTCAGCCGTAGTATATCTACTACTCCTCTGATAGTCTGAAGGGCCGTTCCAACCCGGACACTCCGCATTTCGAGGCGACCGCCTGTTAACTTTTTAACTTGTTATATTAAGAAAATTCACATGCATTGATTCGTTCGTTCATTCACTCAGATCATTTATATAACGCCTCTAGCTGGCTATTGCGGACTTGATTTGATATAGCGCCGGTGAATAAGCTGGTCGACTCCCTGACGCGGATTTTGTGAGGCGACGAGAAATTTCGAAGACTTACATTTACATTCCATTGCATTTACGTTACAAGATGACTACTCAGGGGTGCTTCCTGCCCAACCGCAGCGGAAAAGAAGTTTTCAAGTGTTTCTAGGAAGTGCATGCAGAATTCCTAGCTAAGACTCTAGGCGCAGATCCATGGTGAGACCACCACTCAAGGCGAATGTCCCATCAGCCGCTGAAAAGGCGCGACGCTGCATCGTATGCAGGGGTCAAAGTGGGTGGGAACGCGTGGGAACGGCGTGCCCACTGCTCTCGAAATTCTTTGCTTGCGTTCCCACTGCTCACGCATGCGTTCCAATGAAACTCTTCTTTGGCGTTCCCACTGCTCACCCAAACCACTTTAACGACTGATCGTATGCATGGCAGCGTTCTCGCCAAACCGTTCACTTGATTGCCGTAGCAAAGAACTCCTGAATGGACTACGAAAGCAGCGCAATGTCGGCGTGTCTTATGAGATTGTTTCTCTTGCAGATATATCGGCCGGATTGTTTCTGTAATTAGGACGGTTCTTTGTGACGAGCCATCGCTTATTGCCTTCGAGCGAATGTCGTTTCAAACCAGATGTCGTTCAAGGGCTCGAGTTTGCTTGAATCTCGGCTGCATGCTGAGACTGCAGCAGCCATGGACGCTTAATGGAATAAACGGCGTTTGCTTCGATCGCAGACGACCCTCCATACTAGACGCAGCCATCGATCGACGATTAAAAGCCATCGACAGCGTTTATAGACTGGAGTTTGCGCTCAGCTAATAAGCGACTCAGCTGTGAGCACGGCTCCCCAACGCGCCGCGTCTGTTGTACCAGATAAGACTATACAACATATATACACACCCGTTGTCTTCGACTAAGAGCTGTCGTTGTCTGGGCTAAGTATGCAACGCGTTGTCTCGCCTAAGTGTTTTTCCGAGAACAATAAAAAACGAATCTTCGCGTAAACCTGCAAATAATTAGACACTGGTTTCCGTTTTATGCTTCTCCTGCGAACAAAGGACACGGAACTTCCTCACCGGATAATTTCACGCGAAACGATCGATAAAATCGGTTCATGTTGTCCTCGGTAGGAATAAACTATGAGATCACGAAGCTGCATATATATGTCTGGCCATCTTTGACGCCTACCTGTAGCATTTAGAATATTATTCTAGCATATACCACAGTCGACCCTTAGAGCCTTAACAACCTCATGACACACCGAGTACATGTTAGACGGTTTATAATTTGATGTTAGCACGCATGCCGGCGCCGCTAACTGAGAGATAACGTCTCGACCCAGACAGCAATATCAAGTCTCAATATGATATCAAGCACGGCATCCGGTACTATACTAGACTATACTGTGGCTATTTAGGTGGTTTAGTTTGTATCTGAAGACAGTTTTTTTTCATACGACTTTGATAGAAATGCTGAATTAGTCATTATAGCCTAATGCCTCGACCCTGACAGCAATAGCAAGTCTCAGTATGGTATCATATTGAGATTTGCTATTTGTGCATAGGCCTATAGTTGATTTGGCTTTTTATTGTTCATAGAATTTCTTGAACAAATATATAGGCCTATGCCTGATTTCCTAGGCGGATTACAAAATAAGTAAGTAGTCATTGATTAGACCCAGCCTAGCCTGCAAGTGGACCGGACTCTTCCGAAAAAATACAACCCCCATCCGATCACCATCATCGGCGATTTCCACCGTAGCACCGCCGTCTCCTCGGTTTCACCTCCCCCGGAGTCTGACCTGGCACCGGAAGAGATGATACAACCCGGTCATTGGAGGATTTGATTTGATATAGGCTTAGCGCAGGTGAATAAGCTGTGTAGCGCTGAGAACTTTCAGAAATTTACATTTAAATTACACTTATGTTGGACAGATTACATGCGAAAGTTAATTGCGTTGCCTGTAGTTTGAAAGAGAGAGGAATATCTCATGACTAGGCTGTGGCCTTACGCTTAGCCTTAGAGTAGCGCTTTAGAAATAGACCTACCGGGGAGTAGTTTACGATTACAAATACGATGCGCCTTCAGTTCGAATTCCAATTAGTTGCGTAAAATCGACGAGTTGTTGATGTCAACTCCAGGGGCGTAACTTTAGTCTAAAAAGTGGGAAGTACCAATACTTTTTTCTAAAAAGTGGGAGATACCAATTTCTTCTCCACTTTCGCTTTTTGCATGGTGGCCATTTTGAACATATTCCCTGTCAGTATTCTCATTAATTATGGCTCTCAATTTACATGTGTATCTAAGTACTTTCGCACTTTGGCGGAGACTGCATTCTCTGGGAAGGCACAATAACAAAAATATTGATTGAGATTGTTTAAAAAGTGGGGGGTACAGTACCCCAGTCCAAAAAGTGGGGGGTACGAGTACCCCTCGTACCCCCCACAAATTACGCCTATGGTCAACTCTGTTTATCTTAACGAAAGGGAGGCATTAAGCACCGCTGCAATTAAAAGGCCCTAATAGTGATTGTAATTATAAATTAAAAACATTGAAGATCAGAAGAAACTGGTTGAGTTGGGTCAATATTGCACCTTCGGAGCCATTCTTAATAGCAGAAACATAATCTTGTCATAGTTCGTGTACATTTTCTACGATCCGCATAAAGGTGTGACTGCGACACGAATGAATGTCGTAACCTGTGGCTAGGCTACCTGTACTCGCGTGATCAAATCCATATAGGTCCTATATTGACCTAATTGAAAGCTTTCCCTTCGTGTTAGTTTTTCATTAACACTAATAAGCGCAGTGTTCTGAAACATTTTAGGCATGAATGAATCCTATTTGGGAGTTTGGTCATGTGTGAAACTCGTTACATACATTTTTGCTCTCCCAAGATCTGTCTTTCATGGAAGCTGAATAATTATACTACACCGCATCGACATTTCTCGTATTATAAACTTTGAAGTACAATAACGATTGCGTCGTCATTATAGATTACGTAATCCTATAGATGACGTCATATATTACGTCATCGCTATAGATTACGTCATCTAATTGTCACGGAAGCCGACGTGGCTGGCTGGAGTATACGTGCAGCTGAGAGCAAAGATTCTAAGAGAGCGCATTCGCTGATGACATTTTGGCAAACGATTTTGTTTATTTAGAACATGTTTTGTATTGATAATAATTTGTTATTGTTTTGCGATGACGAAGCGATTTGTTTAGCAGCGGCGTCGGTGGCACCCGAATGGTCTTCTGACCTGTGAACATAAGATACGCGCGCGTGTGTGTATTTGCGTATATATCTTCGAAGTACGCTTCGCAGCTCCGCCAGACCCTTCAGACGATGTCGATTATTCGCGTCAGTTGTCGCCGTCCGGATTCAAGCATTGAGACGCTGGCTTCGACACCGGATGAAGACTAGATTGATGCTCATAGCTTCCGGCCAAGACGACTACGGCCGTGTTGCACGGAACACCCCTCCCTCCCATCCACTCCACTTCCGCCTGCTTGTGTCTCCTCGCCCGCCGACGCCGCGGCTGCCGCCTGCTCGTCCTCCCTTCCCTGGCCCGTTCGTCGTATCTAGGTGCACGGTGGCTTAAGATGGGAGACGCTAATTCAGCGCCGCTGATTAGACCAGATGTGATCAAAGAGACACCGGCTCTCATTGGGATGGAAACTGGAAAGGCGGAGAGGCAGGTTGACGACGGCTTGAACGACGACCGATGGAGATCGAGACGGCATCTGCCGACCAATATGCGCCGATATCAGGGATTTAATTAAATTAGCGATGATTTCTCCAGTTTTTGCACGTACGAACCGGCGTTAGATTCACGCATACGGAATAAACGGAAGGGAATCGAGACCCATATTTTGTTTTTCCAAGACTAATGCAGGGATATACCGCAGAAACTAATGACTAAATCGATACTACCAGATAATATAGGTTGTACAGCGGTTGTTTTTAGATTAGAACTCTGGACTTTGATCAACGAAACATCGGCTGACGTTGGGTCATTTGTAACGGATGAGTGTGGGGTGGGTGTGTGTGTGTGTGAGAGAGAGAGAGAGGGAGACGAAGATTAGAGGTAGCTGTAAAAATAAATAAAACAAACGTTGGATCTTGAAGGTTGCGGAATTGGAAATGTTACCTGTATGTGCTGTTCTAAAACGGGCTAAGGAAAGTTGGTCTACGCGAATTAGACGTGAATGAAACTGGGTCAATGGCCTACTAAAAACAATCGTCAAGGAGCGGCCAGCCTTCAAAGCGAAGCTGTCACCGTGGTCTGAATCAGTGCCGGTGTCCCGAGATATTCTATCCCACCTAAAGCGTATCCCCCCGGATGGAATAAACCGGTTTAGAGTATCCGGTGGGATGAACCATTCTATCCCCCCTCGTCATACGCATCACGATAGCCTCGACGAAATTCCAGTCAAAATCACCAAAAACAAAGTAAATTGATTTCAGGTCGACGTACAAACTAAAGATTCGCAATTCAAAAATTGTATGTGTGCAATAAATCCAAACAGTACGACTGAATACACTTAGAAACCGCAAAAAATGCAAACTAAACCGAATAGGGGGAAGTGGGGCAAAGGAATACACATTTCGTAGAGTCAAAATTTATATATCTAATCAATGGAAAACAATTCCGGTCCAAGTACAATTTCATGCTTCTACCATCCATAGACACCTTAGTAAGGAAAAAATTTGAAATTGTACAGATGTTTTTTTGGAAATTGTGATTTATTGGAAGCTATGCATGTATCACTTTACCCCGCCATTTGGGGCAAAATGAAACAGGCGTATCTGTTTGCCCCATTCACCGGGGTAAAATGATACGCTATTGTTATAATGTAGGCTACAGGTAGGCCTATCAAAACCAAACATACCAATTATACCAAACATAATTATTGTAATGACATTATTTCTAAATAGAGCTATACAGCGAAGTAAACATAGCAAAGTAGGCCCTAACTGAAAATGAAACTGTTCTTCTATGACAGTCTGCATGTAAAATAAACAAAGAGCAAAATAAACATGGCAAACTAACAGAACCTGAAACTGTTCTCTAGCCAAGAAAACTAACACTCGCCGCAAACAAAGTTACCATTGGCGTCATGTTTATCTGTGTCCGCGCAATCTTCATGGCACCAGTTCTTGCAGTGGTGGCACTGAATCCACTCTTCCACTGGTGGTTCGACGTAAGGTTCGGTACAAAAAATGCATTCAATATCAGATGTCTTCTTAGAAGCTGTTTTCAAACAGAACTTGGCAGCATACTTTGAAGCAGACCTGGAAGCTGACTGTGGAGCCGACTTTGAAGCTGACTGTTTAGCAGACTTTGAAGCAGACCTGGAAGCTGACTGTGGAACCGACTTTGAAGCTGACTGTTTAGCATACTTTAAAGCAGACCTGGAAGCAGACTTTGAAGAAGATTTTGAGGAAGACTTGGAAGTAGACTTTGATGCACACTTCGAGGTTGACCTTTTTTGCATTGCAGCTTCCTTTTTTTGTTTCTTAATGTTATCACTCTGAAATTTGTCAACAAGGATGTTTTTGAAGGGTGAACTTGTTATGATCTCCGATTTCTGTGCTATCCTTTTTCTACCATTACCCTGACCAGAGAATGCTTTAGGCAATGGTGAAATATCAAAAATTGATACTCTTTGAACTGTTTGCAATTGAGATTGTTCAAGTTCAAGTTGCTGTTCCTCGACAGGTTCAAGTTGCTGTTCCTCGACAGGTTCAAGTTGCTGTTCCTCGACAGGTTCAAGCTGCTGTTCCTCGACAGGTTCAAGTTGCTGTTCCTCGACAGGTTCAAGTTGCTGTTCCTCGACAGGTTCAAGCTGCTGTTCCTCGACAGGTTCAAGTTGCTGTTCCTCGACAGGTTCAAGTTGCTGTTCCTCGACAGGTTCAATTTGCTGTTCCTCGACTGCAGGTTCAAGTTGCTGTTCCTCGACAGGTTCAAGCTGCTGTTCCTCGACAGGTTCAAGTTGCTGTTCCTCGACTGCAGGTTTAAGTTGCTGTTCCTCGACAGGTTCAAGCTGCTGTTCCTCGACTGCAGGTTCAAGTTGCTGTTCCTCGACAGGTTCAAGTTGCTGTTCCTCGACACGTTCAATTTGCTGTTCCTCGACAGGTTCAAGTTGCTGTTCCTCGACTGCAGGTTCAAGTTGCTGTTCCTCGACAGGTTCAAGCTGCTGTTCCTCGACTGCAGGTTCAAGTTGCTGTTCCTCGACAGGTTCAAGCTGCTGTTCCTCGACTGCAGGTTCAAGTTGCTGTTCCTCGACAGGTTCAAGTTGCTGTTCCTCGACAGGTTCAAGTTGCTGTTCCTCGACAGGTTGATTTGGAATGTTCTGTGCACAGTTTTTTGCGTTTTGTAAATATGCAGGCTTTCGAATTATTACTCGAGTTGCAGATGGAGGCCTTGGCTTGGTCATCGCAGGATTACGGGATGTTCGCATAGGTCTCTGCACACTCATTGATTGTTCTTTGGTGGCTGCTGAGGTTTCCGCTTGAGAAATTCGATTGCTGGCTTTCCTCTTTCTCGTCGGAATCTCTGCTTGATCACTCGCGGTTGCTTTCCTCTTTCTCGTCGGAATCTCTGCTTGATCACTCGCGGTTGCTTTCCTCTTTCTCGTCGGAATCTCTGCTTGATCACTCGCGGTTGCTTTCCTCTTTCTCGTCGGAATCTCTGCTTGATCACTCGCGGTTGCTTTCCTCTTTCTCGTCGGAATCTCTGCTTGATCACTCGCGGTTGCTTTCCTCTTTCTCGTCGGAATCTCTGCTTGATCACTCGCGGTTGTCGTAGGCCTACTAGTAGAACTTGCTGCTGAGGTTTCCGCTTGTGTAACAACCGATGTATTTGGATCGGCATTTTCTGTCACTGAAGAAGGAGCATAATCTTCGTCGGTGAAGATATCCGGGTTGTACGGATGAATTCCTGTTGACGAGAAACCATTTACAGCCTTATCTACAGAAGCACATTTGCCATACGCATCACCAAATATGGCTGCTACTTCGTGCATCGTTATGCGTTTTCCAGGGTTGGAAACAAGCCACTTGTCGCAACCTCTGCTGTAAGCAGTTTTGAGCGGGCCAAAAAAAGTACGATCTAGTGGCTGAATTTTATGGCTTGTGTGTGGAGGAATTGAAAGCATAACTATGCCGTTTGACCTTGCAAAGTTCACTGCATCTAGTGTTCTGTGACTGGCATGGTTGTCAAGCAGTAGAAGCACCTTTTCATTTTCACTTGAATGAGAATGTATTTGAAAATGTCCGAGCCACTTGACAAAAGTGTCGCAATCCATCCAGCCGCTCGGCACTGCATAGCCCTGAGAACCAGGCGGACTGCCCTTCATCAGTGTTTGAGCCATATACTTTCTTGGAAATAAGAAAGCAGGTGGGATGTATGTGCCTGTTGCGCTCATGGCGCAGACTATGGTAATATTTTGCCCTCGTTCGGCGCTCGTCAACTTTCCAACTTGCCTCTGAGTTTTTTTTGCAAGTATTTTTCCGGGTTTTTGCACAGTACTCAACCCACTTTCATCCATATTGTAAATTCGATTTGGTGGAATTTTTTCGGTTTCCAAAACTGATTTTAATAGATTATAAAATTTGCCAACTTGCACCCTATTGAAACCGGTTGCACGTGAGAGAGAAGTCGCCTCGGGTGTTCTTAGTGAGATCGTTTTATGTCTCTGCAAGAATCCACTCATCCAATCTTTTCCTGCTAATTGCGTCACCTTGGAAAATGGAACATCAATGTTGTTTCTTTCTGCAAGCTGGAAGGCTAATTGTCTAACATCTGTCAAACTTAACCCATAGAATCGCTGCTGCATGTCAATTATGTACTGTACCAGTTCAGTTTCATATTCCTCATTCAATGTACATCGAAATCTTCCTAACTTGCCTGGTGTTTTAACTGTTTTCATGAGATGGCGCCGTATTGTGGCGTGTGGTATCCCATACGTCTGTTCAGCTTGTCTGAGGCTTATTTGATTTGATCTAATATCTGTTATGGCTGCCTGCATAGTTTCAAGAGTCCACAATGCCATATCAGTTTTGCGTTTGTAATTTCTTACCATTTTCAATCTGAAAGTATAATGTAATATCTGTTTAGAGTTAACATAAATAATATTTTTAGGCTAAATAATAACCAAAGATGATTTCTTTGGTTGAAGTAGCCTAGGATGTCTACAAAGGAAATTAAGAAGGGAAAAGGTCAGTTGGTGCAATGCTACAAATTTTAGGTGCAAATACCTTATATAAATCTCGGGAGCAAACTAATATTACTACATTAGGGCAACAAAACAGCCTGGGGCAAAGTAATACTGTAGCAATACTATACTGGGGCAAAACAATACGGCATGGGGCAAAGTAATACTATACTGGGGCAAAACGACACAGCATGGGGCAAAGTAACTCAGTTGCGAATCACTTTGCCCCAAACCATAGGTAGGCTGTTCTCGGGGGGGGGTGATAATAGAAGAGGTCCGTGCACGCTAGATTACGAAACACTAATTGAAGTGTGATACGTGTCTTACTAATAATTTGTTTACTTACCCGAAATGTGTCCAATATGGACGTGATGATCGATTTGCAAGCAAAAACTATATCAATATTGCAAATGACAAAATATCTATTTTCTTAAAATAAGAAACAAAACATTTTTTGGCCAAGCATATCAATACTATCACCTAAGCCGGAAGTGAGTCTATAAGGTTTATAGATTGACTGGTTACCTGTTTTCTGGTTGTATAAATTTCTATAGCGCTGAGTTTCTTTGCCTCGTTGAATCTCTTTGCCCCACTTCCCCCTACTCCATTTCGCTAAGGGGGATACGCATGCATGGGGGATACTCTATTTCGTGACACCGGCTTTAGGCATAAGCAAAGAAGGCTACAGCTTAGGGCCTCACAATCCGCAGGGGCCTAAAAATCAGAGTTTTGGGGCTTTCTATATAATATATATATATATATATATATATTATATACAGAAGCTCTTTATACAGAAGCTCGGGTCATCGCTATAGATGACGTCATCTATAGCAATGACGTAAAAATCTATATGACGACGCAATCGTTACTGCAAAACCCATCTCGCATGAGTAGATGCATTCAATAATCTATACATATAGTTTCCTTATATGCAAATTTGTCTGTCGCAGGACGCTACGTCACAAACGGCTTCTGTTCTATAATTGTGAAACCGTTTGTACTGCCGTCTTGACGACGGTCGTCTTGACGACGGCGATCAGAGCATTTTGACAAACGATACATATAGGCCTATAATGATACACTGTCGTCACGTCATAATTTATGACGGGTTAATACACTAGTAATAATAATAATAATAATAATAATAATAATAATAATAATAATAATAATAATAATAATAATAATAATAATAATAATAATAATAATAATAATAATAATAATAATAATAATAATAATAACAACAACAACAACAACAACAACAACAACAACAACAACAACAATAATAATAATAATAATAATAATAATAATAATAATAATAATAGTAATAATATATTTGCTGGCCATGGAAACACTTGGCCCCATCAACAACAGAGGCCTTGCTCTCATTGCAGACATTGGCCGCCACCTCACTCAGATCACAGGCGAAGCCCGAGAGACCAGTTTCCTGTTTCAACAACTGTCGGTGACTGTCCAGCGGTTCAATGCTGTGGCTTTCAGCGGTTCTTTTACCAAATCGCTTCCCGCGATCAAAGAAATATAACAGTAATAATAATAATAATAATAGTAATAATTATAATAATAAAAATAATACTAATAATCTTGTTTATTAATTCAAACCGACAAATACAGTAAGATTACACTGAAACATGACAGTACAATCAAATCTTAACTAAACACACGGTTTGGCAGCCATGCAAAGTGCCGCCCTATAGAAGGGGTTACGGGAATCGATTCGCGAACCTAATGCCCTCTTGGCAATGAGTGTTGCCCTTACTCTATTCCCCTCAGTTGAAAACAATTCGAATTTTTCACTATTTAATAATGAAAAGGCATTAATCATGTTTTCAAGTTTTGTGAGACCTTTCTGGTGTAATTTTTAACAATGGGCCTCCAAGCTTTTTAAGTGGCCTGACCAGTGACCAAGTCTAAATCCGGCGCTGATCTGAATTAGGATTTAGGGCCTACTTTTGATTAAGAGCCTCAACTAAACACACAGGACGAAATATTTCTTGTCTGGTTCCGCTGTTTATTTATCTGTTGAGTTCATAGCTTCAGAAAATCCTTCCCTTATCAAATGCAAATTATGAGCACAATCAAACACTTGTTTTTGTTTAATCTAATCTAACCTTATCCCGAGACGGCTGTGTACAGTTTATGCCGTTGTCAGATGCCTTATTGACGCTTATCAGCCAGTTCATTGGGGGTATTCTCCATCAGCGACATTCTCCTCACTTAGCGTAGACGCTTACAACACACACAGTTACACACACGCTGACTACCCATCTCCGTCATTTTCCGCTATGTCTGCATTTATGTAGGCCCCTATATTTCCGATAACTTAAGATAAGAATCAATCATTGGTGCTATGCATTGGTATCTACGAACCTGAGCCTCGCGAAGGATGTTGTCTCAAGATCTCGTAAGTTGTCTGTGATCTGCTTGTTCGTTGTCTTCACACAAGATGCCTAGTATACGACCACAGAAGCCCCTCAGCGGTGGACTATCGCTTGCCCTTCGAAAGCCTTGACCCTATGATCAGGGCTGTAGTCGAGGGTATACGCGGGTATACAGCATGTACTCACCTCTAGAGACCGTATACTCGCCTCACAAATATATTTGCACTCACCTGTAATTTGTTTCGGAACACTAACCGGTAGCGTGTACTCACCTCTAATTTTACCACTACAGCCCTGTCTGTGATATAGACTTAAACAAGCAGAACCTAGTCTGGATGCAATTTTCCGTGTGGGGAAGGTGTTCACTGTTCAATGTACAGTTTAACTCCGCATTTGGCGTTGTTGCGAGGTTATCGGCGTCACTACAGAAACGGGTCATCGCTTTTATAATATATTTATGTCATATATTATATGACACTAGCTGTAAACCCGTGAAAAATCACGGTATAGCCTATAAAAAACAATTATTATTGCAGTGATAACAATAACGTCATATTATAGTGCTATAGCCGTCGTCAAGACAACCGTCAAGACAACCGTCGCCAAGGCGGCAGTATAGTGACGTCACAATAGTGTTTGTTTACGGGACAGACAGACAGACAGACAGACAGACGTACAACGGTTATTATGTAAGTTGATTATTATAATAAGCTTTGAAGTGTAATAACGATTGCGTCGTCATAAAGATTTTTTACGTCATTGCTATAGATGACGTCATCTATAGCAATGACGTAAAAATCTTTATGACGACGCAATCTTTATTTCACTTCAAAGCTTATAATGGTCAGAAATGTTGGGGCAGTATGCTAAGCTTCTGTGAGAGAAAGATATTGCGAGGGCTAAAATTTATGTAGCGAGTTTTACACAATGTCATGACGAAACAGCTTTCTGTTGTCTCCTAAGTAGCATTCATTCATGCTTACAATTTTTTGGAAAACTTATTAGTGTTAGTGGCAAACTGTCATGAAGAGAACGTAGAAATTAGGTCAATAGAACCTACAGATTTGATCACGCAAGTACACTTACTGCTCAGACTTCCGGTTATACCCTAATATCATTCGAGGCAGGCTCGATGAACACTGAGAAACACGGCTGCTGAATCACCATGAACGTACGAAAACTATTGAAATTACACATGCCCATACTCACAAACAGACCCACAGACACACCCACATGCATATGTATATATACAATGTTATAAGAAAAATAACATATATATATATATATTTATACTAGTGTATTTGACCGTCATAATTATGACGGCAGTGTATATTGTTCTAGAGTCATATTATGACGTCATATTATAGGCCTATATGTATCGTTGACTCATTGGTAAAAATGCTCTGATCGCCGTCGTCAAGACGGCAGTACTGACGTCACAAACAAATAGAACAGAAACCGTTTGTGACGTAGCGTTTATCGTCGGACGGACACTATATGGATATTATCAGTGATGGGCAATAGTTAACTAAAAAGTTGCTAACTTTTAGTTTAACTAAAAAATTTTAGTTAAGGATGAAGTTTAACTAAAATAAAATAGTTTAGTTAAAACCATAGTTTAACTTAAAAAAATTAGTTGCTAACTAAAAAGTTTAACTAAAAAAATCAGCAATATGCAACTATTTTTCCACAATGAATATTGAACACTGTTAACAAAAAACATTTTAATACTGCATGGTTTTAGCATTAACAGCCTGTGTTTTCAAATTCATACACTACTTGCATTACGCCTGTAACTGTATGCTAGAACAGTACACATTGCATAGTTTGAAGGTGAAATTGTCATTGACGCTCTACATCATTACAGTTAACTTAACCTCTGTTATCGTGAAAATGTTTGTCGTAAAAAGTTGGAAAAAGTTGGAAAAAGTTTAACTACTTTTTTTTAGTTTAGTTAACTAATTTTCAAAATCAGTTGCCAACTTTAGTTAAACTATTTTATTTTAGTTGGAAAATAGTTTTAGTTTAACTAAGAAAAAATAGTTTAGTGCCCATCACTGGATATTATATGTATATGTGTGACGAAATTACTCGATACTAAAAGGCAGTTATTATTATTTTTATTGTTATTAACTCCGTGGTCAAGGGTAAACGTGTCATCTACATGCTTGGTGTTTTGTTGTATAGGCCCCTACAATTATTGAAATTAAGCGCAATAGTTATGTCACGCGATTTTTGTCGTGAAATTCCTCCTAATTCCAGCAAGCGTGTATTTATCGTCACGAATCTTTGGGATTGGTAATGTTGACCGATGGTTGCATAATTGCGAACACTAATCGAGCAATTGAAAAGATCGACCGACTTAGGAATTAGAGCTAATAATGTCAATTTTCTTCAGATTTATTCATCTTTCTATGAACACCGGCCTTTGATTCGCTAAATATGGTAATTACAGTTAAAAATACAGTGGCTGGCAATTTCATAAATGAGTAGGCTAGTGAACAAATGGAATAGTGATGATGTTTAGTTACTTTTGACGGCTGCGTATATAGTCGAGTATGTAGGCTAACTCGAAATCTTTGCAGCGCCTTTCACAAATATATAATACGTCTCAAAGATGGAGCTAATTAAAGGCTCTGTGCGATCTCTTCAGGCGTGTACACTTATCGCTACATGGAGTGGATATACACGGTGCGCATGCGACGTTGTAGAAACAAACAGATCGGAGTATTACATATATAGGAGGGCTGTAGCTTTGTCCTTTATGATCATATATATATTATATATATTATCTGAAGATAGATATATGGGAGGGGGATAGAGTAGTGGTAACACTCATGTCCAGGAGAGCATAAGGTACGCGGATCGACTCCCGTAACCCCCACTAGGGCGGCGCCTTGCATGGCTGCCAAACCGTGTGTTTAATTAAGATGTTGAATTGTACTTTCATGTTTCAATGTAATCTTACTGCGTTTGTCGGTTTGAAATAATAAAGAATATAATTATTAATATATGTAGCATAATATATATATATTATGCTATATATAATATATATATATGTCTATGTCATATAATATATAATAAATAATATATATAATATATGACATAGTCCTACAGTTACGTCCAGTGTGGGAATTGTAGAAAAAAGACTGGGGTTGAACATGTATCCGTAAATTGCAAACTGATGTCAACGAAATTTGAAGGCGACTGATTTCAACGCTAACAATTTTGCAAGTCAGACTCGAATCAAAATCAACTCCTTTGTTGAGAAAATTCAAAAATGCATACATGGTATACCATCGAAATGCCTTCTAGTTGTCAGAGACTCAGAATCAAATAATGCTAAGCCACTCTAGCACAACTGAGGGGGTTGGAAACGACCCACGGTGTGCAATAAATACTTAAATGGGGGTTCTAAGAAATACTAGGGGGTTGAACCCCAACCCCCCGACACTTCCCACCCTGGTTACTTCCATACAATTTTCCCGAGGTAGAGAATTAGTCGACTCCTAGTGATAGGCATACATTACAAGCTGCATCATCATCTGCATTATCATCATCATCTGCATCATCGTCACTATTATCGTCATCATCATCGTCGTCGTCATCTAGACAATTTATGTGGCAATGTTATACAGTCGATAAACGATAAGCAATGCACTCAAAAAACAGTAACGTTTAGGTGCATGCCTTTAACAACAACTACAACGAAACAGTTAAATGACAGATATTAGCTTCGTGCTTTTGTGTCGGGAAACGACTGTGTAGCTATAGTAGTCACATAGATTTTTCCATTTGCTCTCATATATAAGTTTAGCACTTTAACGACGAGAGTGCACTAAAAGTGACTGGGAAACCAATGTTGCTCGTCGTTAAAGTGCTAAGAACCTGACTACGTTGTATACCTTATCTTATGTAGTAGTGGCCAAGCCCAATAAACGCGCTACTGAGCTGCTATGATTTCTTGTGTGCTAAGTGGTGTAGATAGATACATGATGTCAGTCAGTCAGTCAGTCAGTCAGTCAGTCAGTCAGTCAGTCAGTCAGTCAGTCAGTCAGTCAGTCAGTCAGTCAGTCAGTCAGTCAGTCAGTCAGTCAGTCAGTCAGTCAGTCAGTCAGTCAGTCAGTCAGTCAGTCAGTCAGTCAGTCAGTCAGTCAGTCAGTCAGTCAGTCAGTCAGTCAGTCAGTCAGTCAGTCAGTCAGTCAGTCAGTCAGTCAGTCAGTCAGTCAGTCAGTCAGTCAGTCAGTCAGTCAGTCAGTCAGTCAGTCAGTCAGTCATCCAGCCAGTCTACTACAGACTGCAGCTGTCTTGAAATCTTTTTACCCAATTTGGCCTGTCTTTCCTTCAGTCTTTGAACTCTCTTCTAATCGAAAGGACTCGTCAGTGGTTTAAGCTGTTCAGCCCTTTAATCGTCCGTAGTAGACGGGGGCCTGTCATCTCAATTATTCGCTGCTTTTACAGAGCTATGAATTATTGAAATCTACATTTGATGTGCATTCAATGCTGACGTTCATGGTAGCCGGGGAAACTGCTGGCCAGACAGGGCATATACCTGCAAGTGGTCTTGTCCGTGTTTCTCTCCACTGCATAGCGCTGTCTCAGGTAGTCAGTGAGTACTTAGTGAGTCAGTCAGTCAGTCAGTCAGTCAGTCAGTCAGTCAGTCAGTCAGTCAGTCAGTCAGTCAGTCAGTCAGTCAGTCAGTCAGTCAGTCAGTCAATCAGTCAGTCAGTCAGCCAATCAGTCAGTCAATCAGTCTGTGAGGAAGTCAATCATTCGTTCGGTCAATCAATCGCTCAGCCAATCAGTCAGTCAGTCAATCAGCCAGTCAGTCAGTCAGTCGGTCAGTCAATCAGTTAGTCAGTCAGTCACTCAGTCGGTCAGTCAATCAGTCAGTCAATCAGTAAGCCAGTCCATCAGTCAGTCAGCCAATCAGTCAGTCAGTCAGTCAGTCAGTCAGTCAGTCAGTCAGTCAGTCAGTCAGTCAGTCAGTCAGTCAGTCAGTCAGTCAGTCAGTCAGTCAGTCAGTCGGTCAGTCAATCAGTCAGTCAATCAGTAAGCCAGTCCATCAGTCAGTCAGCCAATCAGTCAGTCAGTCAGTCAGTCAGTCAGTCAGTCAATCAGTCAGTTAGCTATCTTCAAGGTAAATATAGCGCCTTTGTGACCTCAAAAAGGCGCTAGCTATAGCCGTCTATGACTCATGTATCCGGAAGTAGCGAAGTGTTATTACGGAGATGAAAGTGCCATCGGGCTCAAGTAATTAGTATACGGGTTTGCTTCACTATTTCTGCACGAAAACACATGCCCGTGCTACAGTGTGTGCGTTATACAGAGTTTTCTTCACCTATACGCGCCGTAGCCTAACTACTTGCTACTGCTATGCGAACCTTCTTTACACGGTTTCAACATAATCAGTGTAGCTCATATTTCTTGAAACCCTGTTAAATAAATCGCAAGCAATCAATTAATGTAAGCGCGAGTAAACAAGACTGTATCCTACGCGTGGGCAAGTCTTATCCCTCGAGTGCGTATCAGCGCTCTTGGCTGAAGTCTCAGCCTCCAGCTGTTATTGCCATTAATAACTGTTCGAGGTTATGTCTGTCCACAGCAGACATTGCTGTAGCTTTAAATTGCTCACACAATTCGAGGAAGCATATGCACTTGTCAGATGCAAGTAATAGCTATACTTACTCGGGAATGCTCAGGCGACTACATCAGACATTGCTGTAGCTTTAAATTGCTCACACAATTCGAGGAAGCATATGCACTGCTCAGATGCAAGTAATAGCTATACTTACTCGGGAATGCTCAGGCGACTACATCAGACATTGCTGTAGCTTTAAATTGCTCACACAATTCGAGGAAGCATATGCACTTGTCAGATGCAAGTAATAGCTATACTTACTCGGGAATGCTCAGGCGACTGCTGAATCAACAGGAAGAATAGACCTACGCTGACGATTACTAAATTTAAAAGGAAAATATTCACACGATTACTGGGTCCAAAGAAAGAACACTCACATGATTACTGAATTTAAAGAACAAGAGTACGAAGAAAGAATGATTACTTAATTGAAAGGAAGAATTCTAACACAATTGTCTTAGAGACGTGGCATTGCACAGCTACGATCATAGGCGTAGACTCTGGGGGGTCAGCCGGGGCACTTGCCCCCCCCAATAATCGAGGAGCCGGGGCAATGCCCCCCCAAAATCGAGAGGAGAATTTCTTCAAATATTAAAATATTATGTTTCAGTATAGACAAATTTCTTCAGAAACAGAAAATCAGAGACACAGAACTGAAATACTATCAGAAATTCATAATGAAAACAAAGATTTATTTTTTTCTTCAATATCTTCAATACGAAACAAATTTACATGTAAACAAAACGCCCCATTTCATACTCATTAACGTAAACCGGAAGCCTCTGCTGACTGTCCAGACCAGAGGTGAAAACGTTTTTTCGGTATTTGGTTTTAAACAAAACCAAAAGAAAAAGAAAACCACAAAATTTGTGTTTTGTTTGTTTAAAAAAATAAATTTCTTATTTTTGTAGAAGTTATTTTAATAACATTGAATTAATGATTTTTAATTTTCGGAAATCGCAAATGAATTAAACTGAGTTGGAGCTCTTGTTGATGCCATTTTTAATGAAAATCTTAAAAACAACCAAAACAATAAGCCTAAAAACCATAAAAACGAAAAAAACGAAAAAAACAACAACAACAAAATCAACTTTTCATTTTGAAAAACTTGTTTTTCTGGTCCAGACCCCATGCCCCCCCAATATTTTGGACAAGTTTACGCCAGTGGCTACGATGATCAGTTATACAGTATTCAAAAGCTGTGAAAAGTGTTCAGTGTGAGGCCTATGCATTTCAATTGCAAAATACTATAAATAGTTGTAATATTATGGTGTTTCTACGGATAATCACAATATAATAAAACAGGCCTTATATCGTAAATTATTATCTCAAGCGAGTCCATTGATGTTCACGTGCTTCGACCACATATAAAGGAGTTTGTGAGACTATACCGAACCTACTTCCCTCTCTTTCGTGGCTATTGACGAACAGTATAAGATCACTTTAGCCTACAGACCCGCGGATCTGGTCTTTATAAGTTCACACCATTATTACTTAGGTTGCATGACTACAAAATAGTCGCATTACGAGGCCTGTTTCAGCCACCGTGAAATAGTGCTATAATGATTACAAATGTGCTTGTCTGGTATTCGCAATAAAGAACGTATGGCTAGCATCATACACTGTTGCTTACATCTAGACAGCGTGTAATTGTTCTCTTTCGTAATACGCTGACCAAATTCAGTTCAAACAATGACCGTTAGAGAAGGTGACCTGGCCACACTGAACTTCTGAAAGAGAGACAGGAAGCTGAAGCTCGCCGTTACAGACCGCGGGACATGAATGCTTGTGCATGCATCGTTGATAATGAACGAACATCGAAGACAATGTTTGCGAAGAGGCATACGACGTAAGTCATGCGTGTCGGGCGATGGACGAAGCGAACCAGAAATTAAACTATACGCGGTCAACAGTCACAGTAAAAATGTCTGCAGAAATAGTAAACGCACTGCAAGAGAGAGGAGTTCGTGACGAAGAGGAGGTTGCGGTGTTGCTAGGCGGCTATTGTGTGGGATTGCGACTGATGGGGTTCGATTCCTGGACCATTCATGCGAAACTGACATTTCATAGTCGAACTGTGTTTAGCCTCTGAGGACATCGTTTTTAAATCCAATACAGAAAGTAATGACATTTCCAGCCACAAGCTTTGCCTCTACGTGTGTATGTATGTATGTATGTATGTATGTATGTATGTATGTATGTATGTATGTATGTATGTATGTATGTATGTATGTATGTATGTATGTATGTATGTATGTATGTATGTATGTATGTATGTATGTATGTATGTATGCATGCATGCATGTATGCATGTATGTATGTGTCTATATGTGCATGTATGCATGTGTGTATGCGTGTATGTATGTGTCTATATGTGTATGTATGTGTCTATGTATGTATGTATGTATGTATGTTTGTATGCATACATGTATGTATGTAAGCAAGAACCAGCACACCGTGTTGCCATCGCCAACACACTCTATCAACGATTTACTTTTGGTCGGTAGAACTAGAGGCATCCGTCAGACTCATAAGTAATTTGTTGCGCTCGCCTATTGAGGCTTTGTGTAAATGTAGGCCTATGTATGTATGCATGCATACATACATACGTTGTGTAGGCCTACAGCGACAACATAATGCCTCGACTGTGCTCATTTTTCAATGAAATCATCGGGTGAGATCCTTAACCACCGCTGTCCGTTTGAATGGATGCCCCGCCATTTAAGGTCCCCGAGTACGGACCGTGTGCCTTGAGCAAGCTTTCTAGGTCTCTCGGTTGCTGGTCCATGGCTCAGGAATTCATTGTAGGCCTATACGCTTCTGTAAATTCTCTTATGTCGGTCAGATCTTTGCTAAAAAAAGTTATATCTGTCACGTACTACTGTGTCCACCCTTGTATAAGTGTCACCCTGTCTCCAGATCCTATAGAGATCTCGTTAACTGGTACTTTCGAAAGGATTGTCGTTTCAGAATGAGGCTTGTTCAGATTGATTCAATCGATGAGGTTCCCAGATTAGACCCGATTCAGTTTCAATACAGTATTTCAGTTGTCAAAAGTGAGCTGAGGGGTCGAAAGTTTTACAGAGTATCAAAGTACATGAACTCAAGTCAAAATTTAATGGCTATAGTAAACACCCCCGTAGACCTACACAGTGTGGGAATTGTAGAAAAAAGACTGGGGGGGGTTGAACATTTTATCCGCATTTTGCAAACTCATGTCAACGAAATTTGAAAGCAGTTGAATTCAGTGCTAGCAGTTTTGCAAGTCAGACTCGAATCAAAATCAATTTCTTTGTTGAGAAATTCAAAAAGGTATACATGATACACCACGGAAATTTCTTCTCTTTGTCAGAGACTTACAGTCAAATGATGCTAAATCACACTAGAACAACTTATAGGGTTGGAAACGACCCCCTGGGGTGTGCAATGAAGACTTAACTGTGGGGTTTAAAGAAATACTAGTGAGGGTTGAACCCCCAAGCCCCCCAACAATTCCCACCCTGCCCGAACACGAAACAACTGACGACTCATGAGATATTATAGTTTCCTGACTCACCCCAATATATCCTTTCGGTAACTTAACTGGGGGAGGGGAGAAGAAGAGTTAGGGGGTTGAGCCCCCAATCCCCAGACAACTAAAACACTGTTTCAATATAAACATCATTTCCGATTTGTTGTTTACAGCCGATGTGCAATGGAGCAGACGACAGACCGACTGAGGATGCTACGGTTTCAGCAGCTGGCGATGGGTCAGGTGGATCGGATGAGAAACGGGTCGTCGTCTTCATTCGAGAACATTCGATCGACGATCTGGAAGATGCGCTGTCCAACTGTTCGTCGGCAGACTCGGACAGCGACAGCGGAAGAGGACCGAGCAGTCGGAATGTGTTCCAGCCTAGAAGACCGAGGTCCTCGTTCGCCGGAGTCCAGTATCAGTCAGCGTCCACATTAGTATGCAGCACAGGTAGGACGTATACAGGTAATACAGACGTAAATAATTAAGATCAAAGAGACCGCCCTGAGAAACAAATACAGGTTAATGTAATATTATGATTACATAGGGCTGTTTCATGCGACTAGCCTAATTCTATCGTCGCACGTCGTCACCTGTGCATGCCTTACCCTACTTTGCCATCCTTTTACTTACTTTGTGTCTAAGTTAAGTGCGTCACTAAGTTCTAGTCTTGCCATATACCATGCCAACTGCCACTCTTACCTCATCTATAGGCTATATCTAACCTAAGCTAATTGCCTCTTCTATCCTTGCCATATAGCATGCCAAATGCCATCATTAGGCCCTACTTTATACTTGAACCCTGTGTGACTCAAACTTCGTCTTGGTTTGTTCTTTGCTGAGCTTACATCACATTATCTCAGCATCCGTTAACTGTAAAGTGTTTTGGTTGATTGAACAGATGAATGCAAGAGAGGCAGCAGAGCGAACGGCTACTTTCCCTATGCATCTATGAGCCGTACCGCATCGACGTCAGCCGCATCTTCATACTCTTCCTCAGCAGCAGTAGCAACAGCAGGAGCTGCTGCTTCGCCGACGGGACCTATGTCTTGGTCGTCGGGTCCACTCGGATGCAGTCACTTCATGAAAGACTTCGGCGACCTGCGCAACGAATTCGACATCTGGATGTGGATTCGTGAGGACGCCAACGTAGTAGATCCACCGAAGGCTGAACAACATCCGCTCACCGATACATCGATAGACCTCCTACGCCCACACCACCACATCGACTGCGAGCTGATGAAACCTCAGGACAGCCTGCCAGCCACCAGAATGGAACCAGTCGCTCGAGACACGGGCGCGGGTCACGCCAGAACATGCAAAGAAGACGAAACTGGCTGGACCTATAGTGAAAGGAAGAACGATAATCTGGAAGAGCTGAGAGGATTGGAGGCATTAGGTCGAGGAAGAAGGCCAGTTCGATTCGATTCCTGTCTACAGCCCTCCATAGAGAACCTGAACTCGCCACTCAACCTGCCCGAAGACTTAATCCACTCATAAGTAATTTGTGAGGCGGCATTCCGAATCCTGTTCGGAGGACCATCCGACAGAATTAAGTATAGGGTCTAAAACCAATCAGCAGAGGGACAATATTTATGTAATGACATCTTGATTACCATGGACAGAATGGAGATAGGCTAAAGGCGATCACTTTAACAATTTAGGAGATATAGTAGCCTAAGGTTTTCTGCATCGTCTAGTTGTTTACGATTATAAATTGTACGAAACAACTTCGACATTAGTTATAAAACGGAAATCGGTCACCATCTTTGTTCTCCGATTGAAACACAGTGTTTCAGTTGTCGAGGGGGCGGGGAGGGGGTCAAACCCCTAGCTATTCTTATAACTCATAACTCCCTTAGCTAAGTAACTGAAAAGATGTTGGGGTCAGAAACTAAGATCTCACGAGTCATCAGCTGTTTCGTGTGCAACATTAATCTCTTATATAGTTTCCCAGATCTGTGTCCTAGGACAAATGCTCTGGAATGTATGGAATGTCACTGCTGGCCTGCCCTCCCTCCTTCCCTCATTATGGCACACGATCTGACGGGAGGTTGAGGGGGAGAAGCAGCAAATACTGAAGAGGCAGACTGATTAGCCTAAACATCATTGGTCACGTGCAATACAAGGCAAATACTCTATTGTTCAATCGAGGGTGGGAGGGAGGGAGGAGGGAGGGAGGGAGAGACAGACTTACTAACCGTTGTTTGTCTGTCTATCAATCCGTCTGTCTGACTCGAAATGTGACTTATAACCAAGCATCCCAATAAACAAATTTCTCTTCCTATCAATCCATTCACTTTCTTTTTCAACCCATCATATATGATGGGCAAATACTCTATGTTATTATTGTTGCACATATTCAACATAAAACGTTGACCTGGATTGGTGTAGGATTGGTGTAGGCTAGTTTGGTAATCTGTAAAATATTCTATTCCTAGCTCTTTTTTGACAGCTGAAACACTGTAAACACGGAACAAGTGGAGTGTTCTAAGTTCTCAGACAAAGGCAACATATCTATGGAATACTTTTTAGAAGCACCCTGTACAATAACATAGCTCTGATTCACACAAGGATTCACATAATTTTAATACCAAGCCAAACGAACTTTGAGAACTGATAAAAAAAATTACAGATGCCAACGGCCTTTTGCTGCCATAAGATGTCGTTAAACAGTTGGAATTCAAGAAACGACCCTCTTGGCCACCCATGGCCTCCCCTCCCTGCAGTTTCTCTAGAACCTATGCTGTGATCACTTTTGGCAAGACAAATCCAAAGCGCTGGGTGGGCCAACTAAATCTAGAACACACGAGTGTGGTTAAAATACCGTCAATGGCCATAAACTGCCCGGTGTCCAAGCACATTCAAACTATTAATGTAGATTTAAAATGTCTATATTAAGACAGCAAATTCACTCGCAAAACTAGAAATTGCCTAAATAAATCCGATAAATAAGCAATGAAAAATTACATCTGTATGGCTTTACAGTAAACATTTAGGCCAAACAATACATAACAGCGAAACCTCATTATAGAAAGCACTGTCGTATACCCATAACAGACTGCATTTAACTCCCGAATGAATTTGCACATGTACAAGTATTGCTTGGTGTGTTAGTGCGTGTAGGTGTGTAAATTATTTTCTGAAGCATATTCGCAAAGACGATCCTCTCTTTGCTCAGCACCTTCTGGAAAGTAAATATAGGTTGTGTCTGGTAGACGTGTCCGGCAGTGCTGATAATCAGTTGCTGGTCCCATCATTTGGAGCAACTAATTACCTCCTCATGATCTTGACTCTCTTATTAAGACTATCTTTTCCTCTAGATTGAAGAAAACTCTTCCAGTCTATTTTAGGTAATTGGGTTCATTACTTCTCCTGCTTCCCGGCTTCAATACGCACTTCTAATCTATTATCAAATTTCAGTTGTATTGTTTAATAATAATAATAATAATAATAATAATAATAATAATATTCTTTTTCTTTATTAATTCAAACCGACAAATGCAGTAAGATTACATTGAGACATGACAGTACAATTATCAATATCTTAACTAAACACACGTTATAGCAGCCATGCAAGGCGCCCGCCTGAGGGGGGTTGCGGGAATCTAACCGCGTACTGCTGCTGTCTTGCTGCTCTCCTGGCCATGAGTGTTACCATTAATCTATCCTCCCCCACCAAAAAAATTTAATCTTTTCAGTTAGCGAATAACTGACGATTAACCAATTGTTCAGACTCAGAAATCAACATAATTTTTTCACATTTAGTATTGTAGCAGTAGTACCACTACCAAATGACAAGGCTATAATCATTGGTACTACGACTGTACATTAAAGACTTGGTCTATGTCCTTATACTGTAATCTCCAAACTTCTAAAGCGTCACTCAAAGGCCAAGCGCAGGGCACCAGCTTCTTCATGAGCGCTGATGGTCCCAGATAAGGCTAAGTTATAATATTATGAATGCATAACCAAGTTTATTGATACTCAAAAAAACAGAAGTAAGCAGACACAAATTCTGCCTTCAACAGTAATTGTAAGTGTAATTTTAATCACAAATTAATATGGTGTTGGTGCCACTTTCAGGTAAAATCTCCTGAAACTGGCAAAACAAAACAATGATGGAATTTAATTGTTTTCAAGTGCTTACGGAAAAAAGGCAAAAAGGCCAAGAAGCAGGTTGCAAGCAGCGTATTTCAGGAAGATGGTTGATAGCAGCAACAGTAGACACTATACTGAGGTTTCGCTGTTCTTCTTGTTGACAAATAAACACTCAAAAAAGCTGTGAAAAAGCAGCCAAAGCAGATAAGCATTCAAGATAGAAACCTAAACAATGGCTTTATCAGTTTGCAATTAAGAAACGCACAAACAAGCAATCACATCAAGGAAAGTTATTTATGTAAAAATACATTTCACATTTTATTCTCCGAAACGAGTCAGATATGACTTGAGATTTCAATTTTGTATTTATTACACAAAAATGTTGATAATAATGATTCGAATTTAGACTTTCACTTCAATCTGAAACTGTTTCTTCCATTTCAATATGCCTTGTTGCCTGTCTAAAAAAGACAATTTTGGTCTAATAATAAACTGATTTAAAATTGATATCTGTCAAAATAGGAAACGTAGATTTCTATAGCAAACACCACATATATTACATGAAGTACGTGAACACAAACAGCAGATGCAAAAATGAAAATTCCTCGATAAAATGATCGACAACAGCTGAAAGAATCAATAGCAACAATGTCTTAGGCGGCGCTATAGAAGTCATCAGAAACGATTACAATAACAAGATAAAATGATTGACAACACCTGAAAGTAACAATAGAAATAACAACCACTGGGAAATAGATGAGGTTTCAAAACAAACAGCTTGACCTAATTTATAAATGCAAGAACACTGCATTACCTGAAAACAACGTAATGGCCTACACTGCAAATCCCTAAAACAATTTAGTAACACAGATACTCATATCCAGAGGCGCGTTTACCATTAGGCGCACTAGGCGCGCGCCTAGGGCCCCCAAATCTCGGAGGGCCCCCAAACGAATGAAAATCTTTTTTTAAATGATAAAAAATTCAATTTTGCGTGTTTTTACTAAGATTATTATATCAAAAATCTTCACATTCCTTGAAAATATCTTCTATAACTAATCATAATTACAGTGCCAATAACACTCATAAAAACTGTTTCAAGTTCAACTTTGTGGGTTTTTGCAGATGATTGGCTAAACACCACCAGAGTCTCAGACTCTCAGCCTACAAGTTCAAAAGGGCCCCAAAAATGCTTGCGCCTAGGGCCTCGTTTTCTGAAACGCGCCTCTGCTCATATCCAGATAAGATACACGTTTAGGTGACATACAGGTCTACATGTCGACTCAGAAGTGTGGTAGCAGCATTGACTAATAAGCAAAAAATGACTGTTGAACGTAATAAAGTAGGACAGTAAAGTAAACTAAAAGCACCTGTTTTGAAGTTCGTTAGCACGGCATAGCGCATGGAGTATGGAATGGACTTAAATGAATGGAAGCAACTTATACACCATCGTAGCCAGTAAAAAACCAAGTCAGTCCAAACTCAAAAACTGAAAACCTGCCCAAGTCTGACTTTGTAACAATGAATTCAAAATTAATCAGATAACTATGTAATATATCTTCTATGATATATATGTTATAAATATTATAATACATAAAAAACTAATACAAAATTCACTGCACTGGTTTAATAAGATAAATAATAATTAATAAAACAATACAATACAATACTGTATTTCATATTGCCCTCCTCTCAAAGTTCATTAGTAAAATTGACCAGATGACAGAACATCGATGGTGCTCAGCAATTGTGAGCGAAGGACTTGCTCAAGGTCCCTACACAGTAACTGCCTTGGGCAAGGCTCAAACCCGTACTATCCACGTTACAGGTCGAGAGCTCTAGCCAATCAGCACTAGGCTAGATTTGACAATTTCTCTAATGTAATAGATTCAATTTCAAACTTCACTGGTGCAAGGCACAATTTAAAAATAATGACCTAGCCCAAATGCTTCGACCCCTTTATAAGGTCTGGGTATTGAGCAGGTCAACTGCGGCCTGTTGCCTAAAAGTCAATATGTGAAATTTTATAACAACCAGACAAAGGTGTCTATGCTATACGAGTTATAAACTGCAATGAATTACGCTTCTGACTAAAACAACTATTGCCGGAAAGAGTGCTGCAGCTCGTCATTGCATTTCAACAAGAAAAAGCATCAGAAATTTATATATTGCCTTAGTTGCATATTAGACCAAAAACTCTCAGCAGAATCAAACCAAAAAAATTTTTTAAGTTTCCGTTCAGTGCAAAATTTATGTTAATTTTGCATCAGTGAAGTTAACTAACATCACTAAACTTGGGTTTCTCCTTAAAGCATGTAAGCCCTCTATCTATATTACGAGATGGCAAAACTGTGTACCTAAAAAAACTTAATTTCACGCTAAAGATAAAACCCGTTAGCACATTTAATTCATTGGAAATGTCACATACTGAATGACGAGAGGTCAGAGACTCCAGCAGCTGCGTTAAAGGGGTTAAACAGATGTTGAAACAAACTCCACATGTGCACATAATACTTGCACAAAACATAAAATTAAGAGCATCTATAGTGTGACTGCCAAATCTGATTGCAATCAATACGTAAAGTGATTGGAATGTTTCTGTTAAGGCCGGTTGGAAATCATCGTTTCAGTGTGGCCCGTATTCTGGAAACATCTGAGACAGCACGAACAAGGCCACGTCCAGGTTGGTCCAGTATGCAGTGTGTGACGTGAGGGTTGATAGGTATGAGCTTTCCATTTTCCCCTCCCTCAGCATGTAGTCAAAGCGATGTTCAAGTTCTGCATTTACAAATTATAAACCCCAAAATAATTTTTCAACAAAACAAGACCAGCTCTGCTTCATTCTGTCCTGTTTCTTATTAACCTTTGTTAAAAGGACTTCTTTCTGAATGCACTTGTGTCAGGAGCACCTCTGAGTATTTCCTTGAAGGGGTGCTATACATAAATTCTCGAATGAATGAATGAATGAATATCTACCACTGGAAGAGACAGCAATTACCAATCGTAAATATCAAAGCATTATCTAGCGACTTTCAGAGCCTCTCAAAACTGCTGCATACCTGATCATCTTCTGATATAAACAGGTGTAACCTAAGGTAAATATTGACCTGGATCACGTGAAACAGTATGTATAGTTAGTTGAAGATTGATACATGAGAAATCCTGATGATTGGTGGAAGCAAGGCCCCAGAGGTGGCAAGGAATTATGTACAACGACAACAGCTTTCCCATCTTGACCTTGGAAGGTCAGTCATTGGTCATACACTGTTAAACCATGTAATGCAAAAGAAAAAATGTTCCATTAATCGAGTGCGATTGTTGAGCTTGTCCTTCACCCTCTGTTAAAACAATGTGTAATATGATTGATAACAGTGCACGATAGGTAGCATTACTTCAGTGAAGCTAAATTAGAGAATTCATTTTATTCATACTTGGGAAGAATTTTGCATCAGTAGAAGAATTGGTGTCTGATTCACTGAGACTGGCATCTTCTGACATCAACATGGCATTGTCCTGACACTGTTGAAGTTGTTCTTCATTTGCTCTTGACCTAACGTCATTGCCTTCTCCACAACTGGATTTTCCTTCACAAAAAAACAACAGTTCTGCCTAGAACCATATACATAACACACACATATATATCAAATAATTCAATTTCAATTATTTTAAAGCAGGCATCTGCATTAAAAGGTATTATTCCCAGGATCACATCTGCATCAAAAGGTATTATTCCCAGGATGCCATCTGCATTAAAAGATATTATTCCCACTTCCCAGGAATAATACCTTTTATAGCACCTAAAACGTTTGGAAGTTTTGGTGCATGAAGACTAGGCATAAGAGTCAAACTGCATTGGAATGGATTATCTGCAGTGTAGACAACAAACACTTCAGTGCCCAGGAAAATTAACTCTGTCCCAGTGAACTTCTGTAGAATGTAAGGTGCTTTGCAGAAATTAGCAGGAATACTCATTACACACTTTCTAGTCGACAGACGTTCATATGTACAGTAAAACTGAACCATGGCTAAAACCATATGCATTTTAAGTCACAACAGGCAGAAAACTACTACATGTATGACACAAGTAGTAGTTTTCTGCCTGTTGTGACTTAAAATGCATATGGTTCTAGCCATGGTTCAGGCCGTCCCACTCCACCATCAACGAGTGACTAAGTTTCAAATTTTATCACACTTCGATTTACCATCTGCAGTATCGTCTCTATCCTCCTCATCTTCGTCATCATCGTCATCAGTAGCAGTGGCTGAAGCTATTGCAACCTCATCGTTGTTTCTAACTGGAGCCAACTGAGACGACGGTAGAGACACGTAAGGATGAACTGCCATCGACTCATAAGGCTCCTTTGTCGATGTGCTGTGCCTGTGTATCCTAATTGGCTTCACTCCACTGTATTGTCTCAGCAGCAACGGCTCCAACCTGTAGGCCTACAAGGCACCAAAAGAAAACAACTATCCACAGGTAAAAGCTGTACTATCCAAGCCGCATTTTCACATATAACATCTCGCTTTATTATCCAACACCTTCAAATTGTAATTTCAAACATAATACTAATAACAGGAAATAAACTGTGATTTAACTTTCATTTCATAACCATTTAAATAAATAGTGATGAAAGCAATTGATAAATAACAGCATCACGAGTGGCCATCTTAGCATACTGATCTTCTGGATATTGATCTGATTATGGCTTGGTTTTGGTGTGCCATCAGTTGATGCCTTGTGCATTAGACACTGGCACAAGAAAAGTAACTTAATAAATAATAATAATAACATTATTATTATTATTAAAAGTTTTATATAGCGCCCCTTCAAGATTGCCTACTCAGGAGCACTCCCAGCCCAACCACGGTCGAACAACGCAGTTTTGAGGACAGTGAGACACAGGTGAAATGACCAATCGGTATTTGACGGAGCTTGGTAGGGAGCCCATTCCAGGTCATGGGGGTAGCCACAGAGAAGGCACGGTGATGCCGTATATACTGTCTGCTTGCGGGGAACAATAAGTACAGCTTGCACAGCTGAGCGGAGAGAGTAACATCGCTGCGAGCATGACTATTATTATTGTTATTATTATTATTATTATTTTTTTTTTGCCCCGAGGTATACAGGATCCCTCAGGGACTTCAATATTAATTAATATAACATATAAAAAGTCCGGAATGGCCCTATTATTATTTTTATTATTATTATTATTATTATTATTAAAATAATAATAACATCAACTGATAGTAAAAATCGTGACAGACAGTCGCTTACAACTGGATCTGAGGGATGAAAGATATTGTAGAGTCTTTGGCAGAGATGCTTGGAGATGATTTGATTCTGTGAAGTATTGTTCTTCGGACATAAACCTCTCAATGCCAAGAACAATGCCAGAGGAGACCCAAGAGTAAAAAAGCAATCAATCTGAAACAGAAAAACACTCTTCAACATTCCATAATAGGACAAAAGCAAATTTCCTTTTGCCAGAATCAGCTAAGGATGAATTATAAAAGTTTAATTACCCATATATGTGAAGCCAGTGCATTGCAGAACTCTCCCAGTTCATGCCATGCCCAGAATACAATGCCAAGAGTAAAATGCCCAGAGTACAATGCCCAGGGTACAATGCCCAGAATACAATGCCCAGAGTACAATGCCTACAGTAAAATGCCCAGAGTAATGCATTTATGTCTGCTGAACAAGTTTGAAATTGTAGCTGTTGAAACCAAATCCTAACTTTAACCTGACCCACAACCACAAAATCAGTTTGAGCACTTGATGTGCAAACAACGATTTTCATAGCTTCTTAAATCTTCTAAGTTGTGAAAATATTTCTTCTGACTAAAATAATCCTTCATTTAGCTATTTTTTAATTGCCTTTGAGGAAGTTTAGTTCTTTGGTCATGTGATATCAAAGCTAAGTTGTATATTCTGCGTGTTCTGTTAAGAATGGTCATTGAATACTTGCCTTAAATTTTAAAGTTGGATTCGAGGTTGTTGTTGGATTCGTCGTGTTCTGAAGTTCTAGTTCTAAAGCACGGACTCTTAACAAATAAAAAAATAAAGATGCAAGTCCTTGAAGAAGATCGCATGAAATTTATAATCGTTTGTTGAGTCAATTCAGTGAAATAATTATCCAGTTTCTTGTTTACTATTGCTCACACATATAACAGTCAAATGAAATTATTTTCTTCTTTACTTCATGACGATGTGTTCCACATTTTTCAGAAACTGGACAACGACCTTTTCAGGCAGTTCAATCAAGAACAATTTAGCTTGTAATTGAAACATAAAATCGATATATGTAATAACAAGCAGCTGATGAAAGAAATAGATCACTTATATCACCCGATCAATGCACTGAAAATGAACAGGGTCGAGGCCATATGGTCGCTTTAGAAAAATTTACATTTACGTTTGACATTTACATACCTCACCTTACATTCTTAGACCTGATCATGTGTAACTATAGGTCTTACCTTTGTTTTGCAAGTTTTAGTTCTGTTCTCAGTTGCTTAGCACGCTCAGTGTCAGAGTTATTCTCACTCTGAAATGAAAAGAAATCGATTCTTCAATGATTAATTGTACTTATGGCAAGTCATGCTTAACACTGAACTGATGAGCTGCATTGGTTTCCCCGTCACTTTTCGTACACTCTCGTCGTTAAAGAGGCCTTAGAAAAAGGATTTTATTGGATGAAAGGGTATATAATGGACTTCTGAGAAATAAAAAAAAAATTTTAATACAGGTTTCGAAATATTCATGCACATTGTAAAAAAGAGTGAAGAGGGAGGATATGAATATAACCATACAACACATAGAACATAAAAACAGACACTATGTTACAGAACGTAACAAAAAAGGCACAAAAACAAGGTCCAGGATCAGACAGCTGTTAAAAGTGCACGGACGAGAAACTGGTTCTCCATAAAGAATGTTATTAGAAGAAGAAGGTAAAGCAGCAATATATTTATGTTCCCAAACAAAGGATAGTATTAAACATGAGCTCAGAACTTACAAGACAAATGTAAGATGGTTGTGACATGAAGTTTCAGCAATTCAATTTTCTAAACCTGCAGATCACTATTAAGAGGACTCAAAATTACAGCAAATGATGATTCACGATTCCTCTATTCTGGATGTCTCATATCCCACTGATAATAAATGTCAATAACAGACTTGTTGGTGTATTCAGAGAGTGATGGTGCAACAGAAGTTTCAACAAAATACCTTTCTATCAAAATTGGAAACCAAAACCCATCCTCTGGACTGACAATAAACCAATTGGAACACATTTAATTGGTAAACAAATATTAATTGGTACACTAAAATTAATTGCCACACTAATATTTAATTGCCACAATAATGTAAAGGTTCTGGTTCTACACATTTAAAAATAATTTATTACTGTGATACACTAATATGTTATAAGTGGTATATGTTATAAGTATTCTAATGAATCAGCACTTACTGGAACTTCTGTGACAGAAGGAAAATCATATAATTGGCTAGGATTCCATCCCGTCACTATATCGTACACAATAACAGCACCTTTTGGAAAATAAACACAAAAAAACAACACTTCACAAAAATAGAAATTATAGCTAACAGTAATTTATCGACACACATGCCCTGACTGTTATGTGACAAAGATGAGACAAAATATAACAAAGATATGTTAAATATAAGTTTAAAATTTGCACAAACATATCATTTACTCAAACAAACAGCAATTTATTTCCCTGATTTCACTTATAAACGAGATCAGAAATTTATTTTAATGAATATATCAGACTGGCACAACTATAGGCAATGAATGTGTGTAATTGAGGTAAGTATAAATACAAACATGACTCAACCAACTACAATGGCATCCCTCTCATTCACTGGAATACGTTAAGGTGATGGCATTCTTACCTAATGAATGCGCGGCGATGGAAACCTTTCCTCCACTTGCTTCAAAGTACGGTTGACGAGTAAGAAACATTTCATATAAACGATTCAACTCAGTCTGCAGACACGAGGCAATCTGAAACAACCAACACAATCTAACACAACCAACACAATCTGAACTAACCAACACAATCTAACACAACCAACACAATCTGAACTAACCAACACAATCTGAGACAACCAACACAGTCTGAAACAATCAACACAGTCTGAAACAACCAAGACAATCTGAAACAACCAAAACAATCTGAAACAACCAAAACAATCTAACCAAACCAACACAATCTGAAACAACCAAGACAATCTAACACAACCAAGACAATCTGAAACAACCAACAAAATCTAACACAACCAACACAATCTGAAACAACCAAGACAATCTAACAATCCAACACAACCAACACAATCTAACAACCATCTAAGGTAACGCACTGTTGCATGTTAGCACATACTAGGCAACAATTAATAATCTAAGAATGTGCTTGGCCTTGTATGCAAGAAGCTCTTTGTAACATGCATCACTTGCTGTAACATGCATCACTTGATGTAACATGCATCACTTGCTGTAACGTGCATCACTTGATGTAACATGCATCACTTGATGTAACATGCATCACTTGATGTAACATGCATCACTTGATGTAACATGCATCACTTGATGTAACATGCATCACTTGCTGTAACATGCATCACTTGATGTAACATGCATCACTTGCTGTAACATGCATCACTTGATGTAACATGCATCACTTGATGTAACATGCATCACTTGATGTAACATGCATCACTTGCTGTAACATGCATCACTTGAATTCTAAAACATTGCAGTAAAGGACAGGGATACCACGTCAGACTACACATCACCAACATTATCTTATCATAATATAACCTAATTATAAAGCTGTAGGTGATACATTTCTCCCAAAGGGTGTTCCAGCATACCTAATTTATTGAGCTATGAGGCAGTCAGTAGTCGACAAAGCTCCCAAACACAGCACAAAAATGAAGCTCCAGTGTATCATAATTAAGATGTGGAGAACAAACAGCATATCGATAGGAACTAAGATGAAGTTGTACGAAACTTTTGTCATCCCAGTGCTGCTATATGGTTCTGAGTGTTGGTGCCTGCGCAGAGAGGATGAGAAGAGATTGATGGTGGCAGAAATGAGCTGGCTGTGGAGAATAATAGGCAGAAGCAGAAGAGACAAGATCCGAAATGAAGTGACCAGAGAGGAGATGGGGCAGAGGGAGACAATGGTGGACAGGATCAGGAAAAGAAGGCTCACATGGTTCGGACACATAGCAAGAATGGACAACAAAAGGCTCCCAGTCGCAGCTCTACATGGCCATGTAGAGGGAATACGAAGCCAAGGAAGACAAACAAAGACATGGATGGACAATGTAAAAGAGGATTTGAAGGCACAGGGCTTGAACATGAGGGAGGCCGTTGATAAAACGAGGAACAGAACGATGTGGAGACGGCATGTTAAGGCCTCATCGTCGGTGAATACCTGACGGAGGAGAGAAGAAGAAGGTGATACATTTCTCCCAAAGGGTGTTCCAGCATACCTAATTTATTGAGCTATGAGGCAGTCAGTAGTCGACAAAGCTCCCAAACACAGCACAAAAATCAAGCTCCAGTGTATCATAATTATGAAGTAAAATTAATGGCTTCCTGAGGAACAGCCTGAATAATAAAACCTGCCATTTAAAATCTGAGAATTAGAATTATAACATAGGGCCTTCACAGTGAAAAAGAAAGACTATCATATTCTGTATGAATAATAATATACAGAAATGAAGGTCTCTGAAACAGTGAGAATTAGACGTTGTAAAACTGTTTGATAATTCCAAAAATTAAGCTTTTGCATAGTCATATAGATGTTTCCATTGACTAACCTCTGCTCGGTATAATGGACTTGTGTAATACATAACATCCATTGCACTGCCATTTAAAAATGTTCGAATATCCCGAACTTTATTAGGAGTTATAGATTCAACGGTGTCTGCAACAAAACAAAGGAACTGACAGGTGACTTAAAGAATAAAAAAATACAAGAAATTTAATTTTTTTATACAAGAATATTTTATATTGGTTGTTATGTAGGCTTTTGTCATAGAAAATTTTGTTCAAACATATAGTTCACTATTCACAATTTCTCAGAGAATTAAATTCAAATTTAGTATAATTGCCAACACAACATTGTATTCAATTCAGCTGCAGCACCTTCAGAATATGCTTACCCCTAAAACCTGACTATTTGGACATTTATATAGACCCTTTTTATGATGCCTTTAACAGCACAGTTACTATGTAACTGTGAAACCAATTTACATATTACACCTGTGATTACTCCACGTGGACCTCTGATAGTCTTTCTCTTGCCATGCCTTGAGGACACACAGTTTTGGTTGCTGTGCCTTTTCTGTTGCTTGACCTGGGAAACTTCCACAACATCCTCACACTGCTGGGTTCTTTACGTTGTTGTCTCCGGAAGCTTATCCTCTTTAGACTGCCTTAGAGCTGCTTCTTGTGACTTACCTTTTTGGCAACAAAGAAATGCAAAGTTTTTCTGTCTCCCTGGACTAACCTTCGAATTCTGCAAGCTTTTATAAAGGCTCTCAAAAGCACAGTTAAATCCATGCAACCGCAAAACTGTACACCAAAATAAGTTGTCTGAATTAGATAAAATTTTTAACCTCCATCTAGCGTCAGTGAGGAACGCCACTCGATTGGCAGAAACTCCAATCTTTTGTTGTCCAATTCGAAATCAGGAAAATGTTTCATCATCTTTTGGCAAGAATCTCTGAAACTACAGTCAACTGAACTGCTCACCAGCTACTAACACATGCAACAGAAACGTTTTTATAATGCTTTTAACTAAATCTCTTGATTTTCAATTTGACAAAAGCATCACGAGATATTTACTGGTTTTCAGAAATTTGTCCAAAGAGCAAACTCAAAACTCAATTCTGAGAAAGCAAGGACTGTAGTGCGAGAAGAGAACGAGAAAATATAAAGAGCAGTTTTAACTGCATTAATTAGGCATATTTATATAATTTACTCTGTCATCTTGAAAATCACATTCATCATTTATCATGATTTTATCATATATTATACATTAAGACTGAAGCCTCAAAGGTTATTATTTAGTAAGATGCATACTCTGAACGGGTTTTAAGGATGCTGCCTTCGTACATTCTCTGCCCAACTCCATGCACAACAAATACCAAGTGTGTGATATCAGGAGGTTTATCAGTCATCTTTGCTTCATCTATGTAACCCCTCCGAATTCTTATTCCACCTGGAAACATACAAAATTTTAAGAACAAATTTCTTGATAATTAAAGTGCTGAAACGATTTTATGTTAATTTTTCTATTCTTCGAAGCTTGTGCGGTATTTTATATTCTGTGACATCCAACAGCAATTCAAGAATTGAAGCACAATCCTGGTTTTGGATTCAGCTAAGAATCAACTTTCAAATGCTGACATGGCAAGATCTGTTTAAAAGCTGAGCCCAGATAAAACCATGCTGCTATTTGGGTTATGCACTGGTTTCAGTGGTAGCAATGTGGATAATTGGCACAGGCTTTTGCCTCCCTATCCAGAGTAGCCTATAAAAACCATGCACTACGTAAAACTGGTGACTTGCTGTTGAGTAAACTAAGAAAAGAAAGGACTTCTTATAGTAGGATTAATGTTGTTCTTAATAAGCATCTACGGTACCTGTCATTGTGACAACACATCTGAGTAACAATGAAAACTATGACAAATCTATTCTGGAGACATCTTTACACCAACATTAGAGTATTTTTAATTGGGCATCAGTCGAAGGTTAATTCAAAGAAACCATAGGATGATCCAAAGGTCAGGTAGACAGACAGACAGACAGACAGACAGACAGCTATGGTGTATGACGCTTGGAGCTGGAGTGGCATGAAATATACACAGAAGAAGAAGTATCAGAATAGGATCTTTAGAAAATAAATTATTTCATTTTGGAGTGAAAGGCCTGTGTAGAAGTTGCAAGAGGCCAGTAGTCACATTCACTTACAAAGAGTTAGCCAGGATTGTCGACATGATGGACAGACAAACTGGCAAAGATGAGTTTTGAGTCCAAATCAGTTTGAATTGAACCCAAGAGAGAACTACTCTCTAACACATCTAAGATTTCAAGAATCGTAATCGTAACCATAATCCTAATCTCCAAACTTTTAAAGCGCCACTCAAAGGCCAAGCACAGGGCACCAGCCTATTCATGAGCGCTGCATCAAGAAGTAAAAATATCAAATGAAATAATAAGTACAAGTACAAAAGAAACCAAAATATCAACTGAAAAGTAAAGTAAGTATGAAACAAAAATATCAAGTGAAACAGAAACGTATCAAAGAAACACAGTTATCAAGTGCCTATTAAAAATACAACAGAAGAACGAAGTTGACTGAATGGCATTTGAAGTCTTACGTTTCGTCAGTTTAAGAGTTCGACTGATTGCATTGTAGAACTTGGAATAAGATTTCTGGTTGTAGAAGTAAACGTTATCCTTCGTAATCCATTTGATGTGACAAGTGTTAAAAGAAATGTGATGAAGAACTATAAATAACACACAACGTCATCGATTACAGCGAACATAAGACATTCACTGTGACCCAATTTCATCTGCTAATGAACTGCTTCTCTTGACTTACCTTTCTGGTAACTGAGGAATGCAATGTTTTTCTTTACGATTACATTAGTCTGCACTCTGAATGTCAAAGCCCCAAAACAGCAGGCACAAATGTAGACAGAATGAAACAGCTTTCAAATGTCAGGTAATATAGCACATCCACATGCAGGTAATAGTCTGACTGTCCACCTGCCTGACCCCTTTGGATCTTGACCTGGAACCGATTCCTCCTCCTCCCGCCTACTGCTTATGTTTTGACAAAGCGCCTGCCTTTTTGGGTGCTGTAGAAATTTCAAGATTATGATTACAATAGTGCGTGTGCCTGGATGCCAGACAGTAGATGTCTGAGAGTGAAAAGGACATTCAAAGGAGACCTGGATAAAGCCTAATGAGCATTTGGAAAAGTACACTGATAGAGGATGTGCTGAATGGATAGCAAACAAGGCACTGCCTGCAGAATTTAAGGAAAACTGAAGTCAAGTCCTACAGAGACCGTGACTTCAGGAAACTCATAGCATAAAAGAAGATATGATGGTTTATTACATAGCGTTGTTTAAAAAAATACAGAACTAATAAATGCATTGTGCTTGACACATGTACAAAAAGAATGAAGATTACTTATTCACAACCATAGCTACAAGATGGCTCATGTGAAGAACCAATCACGATGATAAACTGATGTTTATTACTTCAAAATGCAATCCAGCCTCATTATGAGACCTGAAAATTCGCACAGAATCATATTCAACCCATTTACCCCACCCTGAATATTACTTAACAATGAAGGAACGAACCACCGTTGCTCGTTTCTGCTCTCATCTCTCCACTCTCCTGATCAACCACTGCAGTTCCAAACTTGTTTAGATGTTCCGTCTCAATCATTTCAGCGTATTCTTCATCCAGAGGCTGCCAAGTGCCATCGACGAACCAACGCCCGCGACTGACATCCACGACCTGACCTAAAAATTGAAAAGGTTGTCTGAATACCTAATGAAATCCTGTGTCTGGTATTGCAACACAGACTGCAACTCTGAATCTTCAGTTGCTGTAACTTTTAAAATGAATGAAAACCACTAAGCATGCACAGCCATAGTTCAAGTGGGCATGGGTCTTGAATCTCATCCGTATGAAACTGGTCTTCTTACCCACCAGTTTTAATGCCCCTCCCCTTCCAATATTCACAACCAAACAACTGGCTTTGAATCCACATTAAACTGCGACCAAAATGATGTTACAACAGGAATCATCTCAGTATTTGATGAAACCATTTCTAAAAACAGCAAATGCATTGGGGACGGGGGATAGAGTAATGGTAACACTCATGGCCAGGAGAGCATTAGATTCGCGGTTCGATACCCGTAACCCCCCTCTAGGGCGGCGCCTTGCATGGCTGCCAAACCATGTGTTTAATTAAGATCTTGATTGTACTGTCATGTTTCAATGTAATCTTACTGCGTTTGTCAGTTTGAATTAATCAAGATCATCATCATCATCATCATCATCATCATCATCATCATCATCATCATCATCATCATCATCATCATCATCATCATCATCATCATCATATCATCATCATCATCATCATCATCATCATCATCATCATCATCATCATCATTAATTATTATTGCTTTAACTCCAAAGGAGTCAACCCATTTCTTGCTGGACTTGTCACCAGTGCTTTCTTAACAGCATTGTAGGCCCTGGGCAAAGCAATGCGATGCTGTGCGCTGTGCGTGGAAGTCAGGCACACATTAATTTTTTTGAGTCCTTTTAATTTGGGACCCCTAGAATCGTGGGGCCCTAGCGTACTGCCCACCACGCACACATTAATGTTGTTGGAGTCCTTTTCATTTGGGGCCCCTAGAATCGTGAGGCCCCTGGCGACTGCCCACTGCGCCCATGCCTTAAGATGGCACTGCTTGTCACCTGTTACAACCCAGTTTAATCCAGTTTAATACAGTGTAACCCAGTTTAACCTATTCCTAAGACCAAAACAGAAAATAAACAGAGAAATAAATCTTGGAAGCACATAAAAAAATTCTTCTGATTTGAGGCTAAGGTAAGCTGATCATATTTCCACAACCAGGTCGTTAAATAACAACTGACAGAGCTTTCAGAGGAATGAGTAATTCAATTATTCACTTAAAAGGTGAAAGTATATACACAATAAGTCGTACCTGATGATGACCAATAGATTGGCAAGCATTTCATCTTCATAACGTCTACCTCATACAGTCCATCCTGAACGTTAATCAACTCATCACAGATAGAATCCTCGTTAAGAATCTTTCTGCTCAGCGAATGCCTCATCTCGCGATATTTACACTCTATCCTCAGTGAATCATATCCGATGAATGGAATCCACTTTTTAGAGCCCAACTCACGGTACATCCAACGGATTTCTTCCGGCCTTAGCTCCTCCACCTGATTGGCAGACGATGACGGTGGGTAAGTACACTTGTTTGTCGGTGTTTCAGGGTTTTCGACCGGAGATGAACTATTGGGTGGAATGTATGAAATGGAAGTGGAAAAGTCCTGGTTTAGCCCAGCAGGCCCAGAAGACACGTTTCCATCTTCCGCTATGCCGCTGTGTCTGGGCGATGACTTCACATGGCCGTTTGACTGGAATTCATTGAAATCAGTTGCCATTGTGGAATTTACACATGCTGCATTGTCCAAACTCTAAAACTATAAATTTAAAGGTGTGTATTTTCAAATGTATACTCAGTTCAGTCCAGTAATACCATGTTTAATCCAAAAATGCCAGTTGAACAAAACCAATACTTGATAACTTCTAGCATATGCTATGAAATAAATCATCTTCGATAGCATAGAAACAGCCCACGAAACTGCCATTTGTTCAATTGCTACAGCTCAACAGACAAAAGTCAAAAATTGTGTGTATGTATGTTATGTAATACTGTATGCATACCGTTTATTTATAATGTGCTATGGAATTAGAAGCCATAAAAATTAGCTGCTAATTTTTATGTTCTCACCCAGTCCTATAATTTCCGTAATGCCGCTGTTAGTTTTACAATCGACAAGCAAGCCCACACGCGCACAATTGTACAGCCTTTATTTCTATAAACGAATCGACAACAATCGGTTTCCAGTTTCATTCAAAGAACCGTATCGAACCAATGCAGAAACACTGACGCTAATGTCTGCAGCATTTATGTTTTGGCCTGATCATCGATATTTGCTACCCTGGCACGTTCTAACACAGCCGTTCATACCGATAGCTTTGTGCCGGTGCAAATAGCAGCAATTAATTAGTAGCCCGCATCAGGTACCGACCGTACACGCTTTCGGTCTCCCTACAGTAGGCTACAAATTATAAGTCTGGAACTGAAAAAGCAGAAATAATTACCTAAATAAATTTTCCCATCGCCACACTGTCAACTAAATCGGTTTCTCTTATCGTCGTCGTCGTCGACTTCCTCCCCATCGTCAGTTAATGACGGCGACGACCTCCCCTTGCCTTATCATTCAGCTTCAGCAGCTGATCGATCGATTGAGGAACTCATTTTCTCGTATCTTCTGCTGACGCTGGTTCTCTGCCTCTCCATCGCGTTCTTTCTAAAGACGTCCGACAAACCTCGAGAAGACGCCGATTTCAATTAAGCGTAGTTATTTATACTGTGGTTATTACACAGTATAAATAATTATTTATACTGTGGTTATTACATAAAAAGACATAAAAATTCGCTGTACCAAAATGCAACATTATAACTGTTTTACGCGTACGCTAGGGCTAGCACAGAGGCTAGGCCATAGGTCATTATAGAAAAATTGTACATTTACAATTTTACATGTAGGCCTACATTTTACTCCTATGTTGCCTATAACTTATAGGCTATACGTGCAATCTTCAAGATTTTCTACTCTCATCAATCGACTCCCTCTCGTCGAAAACGAAACCCGCCCTAATAAAATAATAGTGGTTCCTCTGCTTCCTCTCTCTGGTCCTCGGGTAACCAGTGACAAAACCGCCGTTAGTTCTTCATCTGATATCTCTGGACAGCCTCTTTGACACGATGCAGCGCTTCTAATAAGTTGATGCAATGCACTTCAAGTAGCGCTTTAGAATTCGGAACTAACGATCATTTTGTCACGTCGGGAGTGGACGCGATGCATCTTTGCATTATTGCCCACTAGACGTGGGCAATTAGCGTGGTGGGCTGTCAACCCAGAAGTCTGGGGTTAAATTCTACAAGAGTAGATCGAATGGCTTGTGACATACGTCCTAAAATGCGACTTCCCAAAAATAGTTCGTCGTTGATGGTTGCATAGATAGAATCGGTTGTTTATCTTATTTACGTGGCACTATTCGGGCCTAAAGATGGCGACCGTTTCAAGCAGAGACGGGTGGTTTGTGAACTGTGTTACATGTTACGTCGTCGTTATTTATTTGATTTGCGTAGTTTATGCAGAAGAATCGAAGCTAATACCGGACGGTTCCAGCGAATACTACCAGATGGGTTGGTCTAGAAGCGTTAATCTGACTGTAGTTTTCAGCTGGGACAGCAGATATAATAACATGGCCTACATAGGGTGGGGTCATATAGGACATGTTGTCATTTTGGTACTGCTTTTGCTTAATATGCTCTTTAGTTGGGTTTTGTAAAATAACGGCATTTTTTAATGCATCATGGATCTGGAAGTAGCTAACTAGCTGATGAAATGTACTAATATTTAAGTCGTCTGCAGTGGGGCACACAAGCCGATTGGTTAGAGCGTTCGGATTGTCACACGGAGGAGTACGGATACGAATATCTCCGAAACGGTTAAAGAAGGCTTTGACACATAGTTGTTCAGTGCCATGGATGCTTTTCGTATGTGCACTTTGGGACACACTTTGAAGGAGAGCACTATCAAATGGAGTTTTGTGTGTGTGTGTGTGTGTGTGTGTGTGTGTGTGTGTGTGTGTGTGTGTGTGTGTGTGTGTGTGTGTGTGTGTGTGTGTGTGTGTGTGTGTGTGTGTGTGTGTGTGTGTGTGTGTGTGTGTGTGTGTGTGTGTGTGTGTCAGGTGGGCGAGTGTGTGTATGTCAAATGTCTGATCCACTTATACCATCTGACAAACGGTGCCTTTCGCAATATCTGTGCTGGTCTTAATCCACTTCAACAAATTGCATTGTCATAAGTTGTCCTTTGCTCTGAAATGTAAATGTATAGATGCATAGTATATAGTCCTTGTCGCGGTCGACTCCTTCGATCGCAACGACGAACCAACGAAGGAACTATTAAAAGATCTTTATTTAAAAATAAAGTCGATTAAGTGTAGAGTAAGTCAACTCGTCTATCAAATATCACAATCGTAGACAGCACACAGGTTGGCTGGTCTCGATTGAACGTTATACGATCAATGTTTCAACGTTTACAAATCTTCGTCAAAAGGCCCTTAATGTACATCAGGTCTATCTTATATAGAGTTCTCCCGGATTCCAGAACGTTCTGTGACGTCACTGTACTTTTCCCTGGAAAGTCCTACTGAACACGTATATCCTTGTTGCATGCACCGAATTAATGTTGACAGCTTGCTGCAGAATTTTCCGTGCGATGTAAACAAGCTTGTTGACGCGTCGGTTTTCTTCCCTTGATGCATGCACCCGCGTAGACCGCGACATTCCCTCCGCCCTCAGATGATGACACGTCTTCAGCACCATCTCGAACGGGTCATCACAATCAAGCCGGGCCTCCAGACTCCATCTCGACACAGCATATACAAACAAAACAAAACACATCAGTTAGTCAATTTATCTATACAATTTGCGGGCTCGATCCTTGTGCGTCGGGCCATTTCCCCCCTTCACCATCCGAGTCACAACCGAGAGAGGAAATCAGCCACCGTGTTCTGACGTCCAGGACGATATCGAAAGTCCACGTTAAACTCTTGCAATGCTAACGCCCAACGAGTCAGTTTCGCACTCTTAGGGCTTGCATCTGTGAGATAAGACAAAGGATTATGATCTGAATAAATGATTATCTTTGATAAGAATATCCATGACTTGAATCGTTTAAGTGCCCAAATTACTGCGAAAGCCTCTCTCTCAATTGTAGACCAATGCATCTGTGTATCTGTAAGTTTAAGGCTAGCAAAAGCAATTGGTTTTTCCTGACCTTCTTCGGTCCACTGAAACAAGCAACACCCAACCGCGGTGGCACTTGCGTCAACACTTAAACCAAATTCCTTAGTGAAATCAATGGTATGCAACTGTGTAGCTTTACTGAGATCATCCTTTAACTTATCTAGTGCTTCTTGATGCTTTTGCTCCCAAGGCACCTTCGTAGGTATGTTATCTCGTGTCAAATCAGTTATTACCCGTGCTTTTTCAGCTAAAGCAGGTATAAAATTTCGAAAGTAACTGAAAAAACCCATAACCTTTCTAACTTCTTTCTTTGTTGTTGGAGGATGGATATCATTGATCGTAGCGATCTTACCTGGATCAGGTTCAATACAACCTGACCCTACTATATGGCCAACAAACTTTATTTTGTTTTGTGCAAAATTACATTTTCTTAAATTCAAAGTGAGTCCTGCTTCCTCAATAGTTTGCAAGAATTTCTCTAGATGTTCTAAATGGTCATTCCAATTCATTGAAACCACTGCCATATCATCGACGAATGGTTCGGTAAAACTTCGCACTGGATGTAAAACTTGGGTCATAGCACGAATAAAGGTATTGCTAGCGGACTTGAGTCCAAACGGCATTCTTGTGAACTCAAAAAGTCCTGCATCACATACGAATGCCGTAAGCCATCGATGTTCTTTCCGAACTGGAATTTGCCAATACCCCGATTTCGCGTCGAAAACACTAATAAACTTTGCCCGTCCCACCTTTTGTAAGACGTCAGCAATGTCTGGGGTCGGGTAACAATCACCTAGAGAATATTTGTTAACATGGCGATAATCAATTGCCAATCGAACGCCATTTTGACCTTTGGGTCCCTTTAAAACGCAAACTACCGGACTGGCCATTTCACTTTTCGATGGTCGAATGATGTCTAATGCCAACATTTCTTCTATCTGGCGTTGTACTTCAGGTTTAAGTAGCTCAGGTACTTTATATGCCCTTAAACGCTTAGGAGTGAAATCATGAGTTATCTTAATTTCATGTTCTAATACTGGACAATACCCAGGTTTATCCACAAATACTGCCGTGTGCCGATCCAAAACTTCAAAAAGTTGCTTCTGTTCCTCTTGCGAAAGATGCGCTATAATCAGAGGATCAATTCGCTTACTCGGGCTTATTTGTTCACGTTCTTCCTGATCTACAACCTCTACTATACCAAATTCTTCATCTTGATCAACAATTACTGAACAGCTATTGATCATCGCTTGTTCGAGTCGTTCATGGTATCGCTTGATCTTATTTGCGTGTAAATGTCTTTGTTTTCCCTCTATTTCTACTATATAAGAATATGGGGATTTAACCTTGACTACGGTAGCAGGTCCTTGCCATCGACTATAAAATTTAGAACTACCAAAATCTGGTGCTAATACTGCTACTTTATCTCCAACTTCGTATTTTCTGTCAGTACTACGCAAGTTATAATAATCTGCATACCGCTTTGTTTCTATATCACTATAGTAATCTGCATAAACTTTCGCGAATTCGAGGTTTTCCTTCAGTGATTGGAGATACTCTTCGGGTGATTTACCTAAGTTAAGAGGTACTTTTCGTTCGCCAGCCCACGATTCCTTCAACACACTAAGTGGACCCCGAGGAAGAGTTCCATAAACCATAGTGAATGGCGAAATATGAGTCGTGCCTGAAGGTTTTTCTCTAAGGCTCCACAGAACAAACGGTAACAATTGGTGCCATCCACGAGGATCAGATTGAGCAAGCTTAAAGATCATGGTTTTCAAGCTTTGGTTGCATCTTTCAACCAATCCAGCTGCCTCAGGATGTCCAGGGGTATTAAATCTGGGACTACAACCCATTCGCCGCAAGAATTCTTTCGTCAAACGACTGGTAAAGTTGGTACCACAATCAGAACTGATGATCCTTGGAATAGAAAAAGTTGTAAAAACTTGCAACAGAGCTTCACAAACTCCCTTTGCATTCAGCGATCTAAGAGGATACGCCATCGGCCAACGAGAAAATTTATCCACCAGAACCAGAGCATAATTGTACTGGGGTTTCGATTTGTTGGATTCTCCAGTCACTACCATAGGGCCAATACAATCCATATTTAGATGGTTAAAACAGAGTTCATCCGCCCTCGGAATAGGAGTGATCGGGACTCGATCTGCCACTTTAACTGGAGTTCTTAGTTGACAAATTTGACAAGACGCACAATATTCGCGAATCCTCTCATCCATTCTTGGAAACCAAAAGTTTAATTTGATCCTGGCTCTCGTTGCCTTAAAAGCCATGTGCCCAGCACATGGGGCATCGTGTGCTACTCGCAAGACAACCTCGATTCTATCTTCCGGTAAACATAATTGATTAACCTTATGTCCCATAATTTCCCCTTTGTGGTACAGGAGGTTATTATCTATAAAGAAATTATTTTTATTCTGTCTCGCTTGTTGCCAGCAAGGTATAAGACTGTGACAATTCTGTTGCTCACGCAATAAAGTATCATTATTCGCTACTCCCTCATCAGACTTGAACTCTGTTGACTCAACATCAAGAAAATTATCTGAATCATCAACTAGTTGCTCCTGAGAATATTCATTCACTTCTGACGGCAAGGATTCGTTGCTGTTAACTTCTAAGTTATCTTCTTCTGCCCCTTTATTTATTTGTACACATCGATCTACGCCAGCTACCATCACTACATATTGTGAACTATCCCTTAATAGGTCCACAACATGGGGTGTCAGAATAACCCGTTCATTTAGTTCAGGGACTACAGCGAACATGACGCACAAAGATGGCGCAATGTTCGTCGTTCCTTCCATTGAATTAGCTAATTTCATTTGTAGGTATACTACATCTGCCTTACATCCTTCTCCCTGAAAACCAATTATATTAATCCGTTTAATCACGGGTAAGTTTAGTGACTCAATTAATTTCTTATCAATACAACAAATTTCTGCTCCTGAATCAGATAATGCTGGCTGAGAAGGGAGATCTTCAATCTGTACATTGATATACGACCTCTCGTGTAATCCATCAATACTATTCTCGTATACCCTTACAGCAGTTTCCAACCCTATTGGTTTAGAATTATCCAATAAATTCCCTTGCTTTACCTGTTCAGGTATCTCATGCAACACGTTGACCTTCTCAACAAATAAGTCGGTCACTTCTTCAGTTGGGTTCCCAGATATACAAGTACTCACCTTTTTAGAACTTGGTTTGGTCTGGCACTCCCTTGCCATATGACCCTTCTGATGACATAGGAAACAGAGACCCTTTCCCTTGGCCTCCTCCTGAGACACCCTCGCACCTATCTTGGCTTCACCCCTTATTTCCGGTTTGGGAGACTTGGGTTGAGCTGTCTGGTTATTGACTTGAACATGTGGTTGACCTCTCGTCCAATTGTTATACTTCGGTGTCGGATGACTACGGCATACTAAGTCATTCCCACCATCATGCGACGCTACATAAATGTCAGCCGCATTAGCTATGTCTTCACAGCTCAACCACTCCTCTTTTTCTTGGGCCAAGATATAATCTAAACAAGCCTTCGACAAGGACTCCTTAAGCCGATCCGCAACCAATAAACTTACAAGTTTATCAAACTCATCAGTTATCTTTCTACTTTTCAAATAATACATAAGAGCCACACGCAATTTAGATGAATAGATCGTAAATGATTCGTCCGATGCTTTGTGCAACGACCAAAATCGGGCTCTAAGATTTGAAGGGCTTATCTTAAACTCCCGTAGCAAAAACTCCTTCAGGAATTTGTAGTCATGGAGCTGTGCCTCAGTAAGGCGCATGGTTAATGCCTTAGCTCTTTCACTTAAAATGGCTAGCAATAATTTTGCTCTAACATCTTCATCCACCTCATACACATTAAACAAACCATCCAAGTGATCAAAGAAACCTGGAATTTCTATAGGGTCGGAAGGAAATTTCCAAAGAATATTCTTAAGGGCATCACTATAACGCTTAGTACGACTTGCTAAAGAATCTCTAACATTTCGTTCTTCCTGCTTTTCCTTCCTCTCCCTTTCTTCTTTCTCTTTCCGTTCCTTCTTTTCTCTTTCTTCTTTCTCTTTCCGTTCCTTCTTTTCTTCCTCTCTCCTCTTTTCCTCCCTTTCTTCCTTCTCCTTCCGTTCCTCCCTTTCTCTTTCTTCCTTCTCCTTCCGTTCCTCCCTTTCTCTTTCTTCCTTCTCCCTTTGTTCTTTCTTTTCTTCCTCTCTCCTCTTTTCCTCCCTTTCTTCCTTCTCCTTCCGTTCCTCCCTTTCTCTTTCTTCCTTCTCCTTCCGTTCCTCCCTTTCTCTTTCTTCCTTCTCCTTCCGTTCCTCCCTTTCTCTTTCTTCCTTCTCCTTCCGTTCCTCCCTTTCTCTTTCTTCCTTCTCCTTCCGTTCCTCCCTTTCTCTTTCTTCCTTCTCCTTCCGTTCCTCCCTTTGTTCTTCATATTTACGGATTTCGAACTCCAGACGGCGCTTCTGCAGCTCGTAATCCACTCCTGTTGGAGATATTGGACTACCCTTAAATTCCTCTTCCTCTTTTCCAATCTCCATGGCCCATTCTTCCATTAATTGATTTCGATCCCATGACATAACATCATCTTCGTCCCTTCCTGCCTTCATAAGATACACCCTAAGGCGCTCAGACGACATTTTGCGAATATTCGCTTGCATCTCTGTTGTCAACGCTTCCATTTTTACAAACAGTCAGTCAACAAAAAAAAAAAACAGACACCACGCGGCAAACCCGCCACACAAAAGGAAAATTCCACAACCCAAAGTGCAACTATTCAGTATCCAAAGAAGTACACTCGCCAAGTACGCAAAAACTATACAAGCTCACGCAAGTCTGGCCTCGATCACAACAATGGATCAAATTTCAAAGAAATAATCAGCAGATATTGAAAGAGAAATAATGGCTGCCTCCCACTCGGCTGCAACTCCACTCTCTTTTCTCCTTCTCAGCCACGACAACACCTAGGATCTTACCCGTATGTTGACTGCTGTCTTCTGCTGTCTCAGCCGAACGACGCACTTCGTCCGTCCGACTGTCGTATGCCGATTCACCCGTCTCCCACGGTAGAAAGGCGTCTCGATCCGCTCGCTGTCTGGAACAGACCGTCTCTTGATCCTCCGGGTTGACTCCTTCCTCCGCCGGCACGCGTCTTCTTCACCGGATCCAACACCGATGATCCCGCTTCTGACACCAATAATGTCGCGGTCGACTCCTTCGATCGCAACGACGAACCAACGAAGGAACTATTAAAAGATCTTTATTTAAAAATAAAGTCGATTAAGTGTAGAGTAAGTCAACTCGTCTATCAAATATCACAATCGTAGACAGCACACAGGTTGGCTGGTCTCGATTGAACGTTATACGATCAATGTTTCAACGTTTACAAATCTTCGTCAAAAGGCCCTTAATGTACATCAGGTCTATCTTATATAGAGTTCTCCCGGATTCCAGAACGTTCTGTGACGTCACTGTACTTTTCCCTGGAAAGTCCTACTGAACACGTATATCCTTGTTGCATGCACCGAATTAATGTTGACAGCTTGCTGCAGAATTTTCCGTGCGATGTAAACAAGCTTGTTGACGCGTCGGTTTTCTTCCCTTGATGCATGCACCCGCGTAGACCGCGACAGTCCTGATGCAAGACACTTCGAATTAAAGTCTCAATGCTGCTTATATTTGACAATTGTTTAACAAATATTTTGCTTTGTTAACTACTTGCAGCAACTGGTCAGAGGCCTGTGGACAAGTCTGAAACCATGCAGCATGTTCGTCTCGAGAGTGAAGATGGATCTCTTTTCTTCCGAATCTTACTACCTAATTCAAGACTTACTAAATCGGTCGAGTATTTTAGTGTTGCCCTATCCTCTTATATGATACAGTACAACACATTCTTTGTTATGCTGACTGACCTCACACTTTGCACACAAAGTGTAGACTGTAATTTCTTTTAACGTTTTGGGGGCAGTATTATCACTCGTCATTGCCGTATTTTGTAGTTTGTTGCAATGTGTGCCTAGTGTATATCATTAGCAGTTTCTGATGTCAGCCTTTAGGTGGACGAATAATCTTTATTCTTTTAAGTTGTTGGTCAAGTCGAGTGCTATCCTCCTCATGTTTAATATGAAAAGGTTTTTGTGGTGCAAGAGTTTACTCACTGTTAGTGACACTGAACAGGAATTAAAACTTTAGAGAATATTTGTGAATATTTTAGGAGTACATGTATCAGGAAGATGATATTCCAAATTATGGAGGATGTTCCAAGAACTACTTTCTTCCGAATGCTACTCTGATGATCTGTTTCAGCGTTGTTCTTGCATATATGGTCTACATCGTCACTGCTCTAATGCTGAAGGTACATTACATAAACAGCTGAACAAAAGATAAATTCATTCATTAGCTTAACTCTAAAGCCTATGTAATTAATTGGTTAATAAGCCAATTAAGCTTTCTAATTATGTTTCTTGCTGCAAAAATTTTATAGGTTGTAACACCAATATCTGTATTGAAATGGCTGTTTCTGCTGGCAAAACTCCTGGATTTTGTACAAATCACAATTATCACACGATTGTCTCCAAGTACCATTGTTGGAAGGCATCCTGTTTCTTCTCTAGGGCCACACTGAGAAACAACATCTAGATCGTGGCTCCATATAGAACAGGAATTAGGTAAGACCTAAATATGCACATTTTGTGACCTGTCAAAGTCCAAGTATCCCGTTTAAGGCTGTTTGTATGCCCACTTCCCACCCACCTAGACCTGTCAGTGGCTATTTACCACTGAACCTCAGGCCCACTGTTGCCATCCGCCTTGATGTTCAACCCAAGTCAAAATCTGAGCTCGAAGTCAGTTGCCATTGATGCTTGGATATTCGATATAATTTCTAGGCCTTGAAAATTTGTCACTATGTTGTATTGCAGCCCGTACTGGTTGAAGATCATACAAATCCTGCGGTTAAGGTTCTGCTGCGTGATCGAACATTCAGCGACAGCATCATTCCTCCAAAACTTCGAGGGCTTTATGGAGAGCTGGAGTTTGGAAGCAGTGAAACTCTTCTCGGATTACCGAAGACGGATATTCCGACTGCTCACAAGTGTTTTAAGGACAAAAATGAAAACTCTGTGGCGGGTGAACTACTTAGTTCTGCCACTTGAATTTCATTTCACTCCATACATTTAATTTGAATATGTGAGAAATTCCAGTTACGATGAGACAAACTGAGGGTGATGACCCCAAAAGCTTGCATATACGGTGCATATATATATATTTTGTGATACTTTCGTTAGACGGAAAACAGTGCAGAAAATGCTTCAGAACTGTTGCTGCTATAAAGAGATTTACAGATAAATTAATGTGGGACTTGAAAGCTTTGCTATATTTTCAGCTATCTACCGGTACTGTATTTTCAGCTTTGGTTGTGGTGTGTGTAATTGGTATTTGCTTAATTAGCATGCAATAAGCATGTGTAATAGTTTTGTGTTTGAAACTTAAACAAGTACAACCGGAAAAAACCAACAGTATGCAGTTACTCGAGAAAGAAGTCGTTGATAATGCTTGTAATCTTTCAATATTTAATGCACAAGTACTGCTGCACCAAGTCAGAGGGGTTGTCCGGTTATGGCACAGGAAGTGAAGTTCGAGGAGTAAAGGAGGAGGCAGACACAGGAGGGTTGAGTTTTACATCGACAAACTGGGAATGCAGTTGATTGGGTGGAACAGGGTAAGACATCTTGAAAGGGTTTGAATTTGCAGATGCATAATTATAATCTATTGACACTGCACATGTCATTGACGTTATGCTGGTTCATACAGGATGACCGATACTGGACAACTAGCAGGTGTAAACATTATGCTGCAGTTCGCAATGAATGGCCAATACTGGGTAGGATCAGAGGCAAGATGCAGATTGGGCAATGTATCTCACAACTGAATAGTGGGGGATATGTATCTCAGATCTCGATAGTCTTCAACGTGTACATTAAAATTTCCGGGCTAGCATGGTCATGTGTGCATCTTCTCGTACAAACTCCTTAATCCTACTGGGTTGGCTGCATTAGCTTCCTGTAGAATTCAGAATAAGATATAAACGGGGTTGTCTCACTTATAAATTCCTTATAAACAGCACTTCTGCCTACCTTCAACAACTATACATTCCTCCATGCAGTCTGCAATCGACGGGAACAAGCTTTTCCACAGTACAGAACTGTTGTGCACTCTCACGCATTCCTTCCACGGAATAGAATTGACTAACAATGTTTCTGTTTGTGGCGAGAAACAATGCTCAAACTCCTTCCTTCAAGACTTGCCACAAAACTCACTATTTCTCATAAGATTGCAAACATCGTGAGATCCAATTCCTCTTCACCTGGCGACTGACTAAGTGTCTCAGATTTGCCTATGTTGTGACTGTGAGTGTTGAATATTTATATAATAATAATAAATAATAATATGGATTGGTTAGAGCAGTGGTTCCCAAACTTCTCTGGGTCGCGACCCACTTCCGAATATCTTGGCGGTCTTGGTACCAACTTTGTAAAATTAAGCGACCCACAGTTTGGGAAACCCTCAGTCTTGTTGTCAAGACCTTAAACCTCAAGACCAAGACCAAGACTTTGAACCTCAAGACCAAGACCAAGACCTTGAACCTCAAGACCAAGACCAAGACCTTGAACCTCAAGACCAAGACCAAGACCAAGACCCAAAAAAATCACAGTCGTATCCAGACTTCTATTCCTTACTAAAAATTGTCAAGTCGAAATACTCGTTATTTTAATGAAAACATTAGCTTTTTTCTTTTATTCAAGCAAAACAACTCTAAATGGAGACTGCAGAGAATTCCGAATTCGTATTTACAAAAGTTCTTCATGCGAAATGTTATTCCAAATGCCTGTTGAATTTTATAAAAACTAATTTGCTCAGAATTTTCTGACCAAGACGTGACCTGTGGGGCCTCATAAAAATTCTGCCATGTGAAAAAACACGGTCTACAAGTGCTGAAATCGCTAGCACACAAAACAGCTTTTCAAGAACCGGATGTAAATGTACAAATTAATCGTGAGTCTGTTTTGAAATCATTCCATGGTAAATAAACGGAAGTCAAAATAATTGTCAAAAACAACAGTGGAGCCTCGTTCACACCGTGTAAATACTAAAGCTAATAATTAACTGTATGAGTAATTATTGGATAAATTTTTAAAATTCTTGCCGTTTGTTAAAATTAATGACTGTTCTTATTGACAAAAGTCTTGGTCTTGGTCTTGAAAAACCAAGACCAAGACTTTGAACCTCAAGACCAAGACCAAGACCTTGAACCTCAAGACCAAGACCTTTGGTCTCAAGACCAAGACCAAGACTTTTAAAAACGAACTCGAGTGCACTCGAGACCAAGACCTTGGTCTCGAGGAGAACAAGACTGGAAACCCTGGGTTAGAGAATACAAGACTAGTGGTGACAGTAAGGAGAGTGTTGCCGAGAGTTATAGGTCAGTGATAGAATTCTGAACAAAGTTTGCAGGCAGATTTTGAGCCAGTAAAATAATTTAACGACATGGTGGTACCTACAGCTCTATAAACAGTCCTCAGAAGCAAGATCCTTGGGTTGGAAGGATCTCATGGCTACAGCACAAATATGATCACAGCAATTCAACATCTAGACACCTTTTAAAAATATCATGTCTGCTACGTCAGTGGTGCACAACATCCGGCCCGCGGGCCAAATCTGGCCCGCAACGAGTCGTCATGTGGCCCGCGATGTCCAACAGGAAAGCGACTATTTAAGAGCCGGCACGGACAGTGACTTGTGCACTGTGGTCATTGAAAAAACTATCAGTATTGTAGTAATACAGAAGTACTATGAGTCCCCATTTCTCTATAACTCTATATGTTTACTTTTATATTGTTTACTGCACGGGTCATCCTTTTAAATTTTGGCATGCATTCATCTCAACTAAGCCGAGTCGTCACACTTGTTTGGCCCCCAAAGGGTTTAAGAAATTGCTTAGTGGCCCTTGGCCGAAAAAGGTTGTGCATCACTGTGCTAGGTGATCAACTTCAGAAGAGCTTGTCAGCCACCATGACCTAGTACAAGCAGCAATCCATCCAATCACACTTAGGTTGGCACGACACAAAACTCAACTTAACACACAAATAAAATATCAAATCGAAAGATTTATACAGAACTGACTAAACTTCAAACATACTTAGAAACAGACTTAGAAGTTTAACGTATACATGTACATATATATATTTCTACACAATTATGTAGCACCTACTGGTTCTGACTTAACTACTGCTGGCGTGCCAGCATAGTTACCAGAAAGTACTTTACAGATACTGTATCAAAACGTCTTCAAATCCAAACTGAAATATTGGAATGCTCACTACTCTGACCTTGCAGCAAGCAGTAAGGTCTTGCACAAGTTTCACATGTCTGTGCTTCAAAATTTTGTTTTTATTACTACTTTACATCAATATCTTATTTTTATTATTGATTAAATATTTAATATTATAATACTTAATATTACTCATGTATTATTACTTGTTACCTGAATATTACACACCCGTACTATTTGATTCATATCTTACATATCTTATATTCATCACTGGTTAATATGTATTAGTCACGTGAATTCTGTTGCATCAGTTTCTTGACCTGAAGGCCTTAACTGTAAGTGTTTTGACTCCACAACATCAAAATGAAGTATATATCATACTGGAGTCATCATCTAAGCTGTAACAACACAGACCAAGTCTTATCATTTGTTAGCAACGGACGAAAGTTGGTCTCGGATTTTTCCCAGTCCATCAAGCATAGTGTCGAGAGTTTCTCGTGAAAGCTCTACATTGACACACGACACTGGAGGCATAATTCCAACTTCGCTGGCTGGCTCCTGTACCTTTAAACATAAATCATTAAATTATTTAAATATAATTAGTAGTCCTCAATTACTTTGAAATTGAGTGAAATACATAATAATGATATATTAGTTCCAAATCGATTTTAAAGAACAAGTCATAAACTGTTAAGGAAGAAAACTAGAAAGAAATTTGTAACATACAAGTCCCTATCCTTTACCTGAAGCTGAAGAAAACAAGTTGGAACAGACATCCTTGATAGGCTGTCGGAAGAAGTCTTGATGTCAACACGCCAGTCAAAGTCTACGAGTTGTGGTAAGAAAACTGAAAAAAACGTCACTCAGATATAATGTTTATTTAAAATTAACACAACTAACAATGTTTCCTCTCTCAGCATAAGACCCTCGAAATAACCAAATATGACAGAGTTAACCGGATGAATGACTTCAACCATGCGCTGTAGCCCTCCTCTTTACCATCATGCAAAAACATCAAATCCAAATAACTGAATTGTATTACATTGTATCTTTGTAAGTATGTAACTGAACATTTATATAGCACCTTCAACAAACATCCATTAAGAACAAATTCATCTCTACATGAATGATAGGTGTACAGAAAGTCACTGAAACAGGAAAAGACACTATTGTGGGCTATTGTCAAACCAACTAACAGAGTCCTATTAAATATTAGTAGTTGACACACTTAAACTAGACTTCAATGAGGGTTTATAAGGTGCCCCTTTAAGACTTCAAAGCACCCCAGATTGTGTATCATAGCTACAAATACACCACTGCATTTCTGGTGACAAAAGGTGTGTTCACCTGCAAACAGAAGGCACATTTAAAGACCATCTTGATCAATTCAAACTAATCTAAGAGCCATCCGAAATGATTACTCCAGATGGGTTTTTTCTGACTTCTAACTTTAACTGTACAAAGTCAAGTACATTTGGAAGAGGTCGATATCAAACATGCATTTTTATAAAACCTATCGTCCAGCTTGAATTACTTGATGTGATATTCTTTATCTGCAACCACAAAATTTTATTCATAATGAATGTAACTTTGGTTTAATATTTAAACTTGGCTCTACTTTCAGCCACAAGAAGTTCACAGTCCGATGTGCACCTGTATTTTTTAAAACTAGTTTAGATACAATTTAACATTACTAAAACTTAAACAACTGTTCAATTCTGACCAAGATTGTTTGCGGCATGAAGTTTCCACTGAGGAAGTCGTTCACTTAAAATCTTTGCAAGCAAGTCTGCCAGACTCTTGTGAAAATCACCTAGATACAGAAGACAGCAGAAAGAATTATCAGCTAATCATATCAATTTCCCAAGTTTTTTAAGTACACAGTTGGGGTCAATAGTTGGGGTCAATATTCTGGCTCAAGAGCTGAAATGAAACAGAGTCAGCTACTTTGGAGAACATACTTTTAATGATACAGTGATTTGACAAGGAATTGTTACCTGGTATTTTCTACAGGAGATGAGAATCTCCAAAGCAGTGATTTAGGTTAAAACATTACCATTTGTTATTATTATATCATTGTTATCATAATTTTAGCATTTAAATTTCATTATTCTTATAACCTGGACTGTCATGGGCTGGCTCAGTGGATACCAGACAGATTATAATAATAGTTTTTAGATCTATCAAAAACTGCCATGATCAGTGTAGAGGCTTTGGTCATAGATGACAGAAGATATGCCCATTCAGATGGTCCAGCAACAGTCAAAATCTGTGGACCATACCATCTGGTCATAATCACCAAATGAGGTGAGATGTGCAAATGGAACCTGTTCTAATTGGAAGAGATTGCCTAGCAGTCAGATGAACTAAACTGGGGCTCAAATGGTAGATTCTGCAACCCAAAATTGAAGAAGAAGAGCAATCCCTTAAGCTAGCCCTGAGGCAGCCATGGGTATGAAGTGTTAGCGACATCATTTTCTAAGCCTCGGCATATGAGGGCGGGTGGCCAGTCCTTTCCCTCGCCGTCTCATCTTCCCACCGACAGTGTATGGTCAGTGTACTCATCATAGCTGAGTTGGCTAGGGGTGCAGATGGAACAGAAATCTCGAACCAATTTCTGCCCTAGCGGGGATTTGAACCCCCGACCTCTCGATTGACAGTCCAGTGCACTAACCACTACACTATCAAGCACCCCAAACTGGGTCTTAAATGGTAGATTCTGCAATCCAAAATTGATCGCCGTGTAATCTGGAAGTTTCAAGATTATTCCAAAAAATTGTTTAAAATACTTCTGACTTACTCGGAAAGAGGCTGCTAACTTCAGACGGTGTAGATAGACCTTTGAAAATAGCATTTTTGACCAAGGTACGAAGAGCAGATAGCATCTAAAATAACATAACAACAGCAGGCAGAGGCGGATTAAGGCATGTTCAACATGTTCAGCCGAACAGGGGCCCCCACACTCGAGGGGCCCCCACACATGGAAAAGAATTTTTTTTCTCAATATTTTATAATTATTGTTATTTGTTAAGTCTAATAGTAAAAATGAGTAAAAAAAACTCAGAACAGATTATTCGAAACTACTCATTTAATATACACAAATACACAACTTTCGCACATGTGTGGGCCCCTATTGGGGTTTCCATTATCAGATTCATCTTAAAAATCAGCCAAAAATGCTAGTAAGACCTATTTTTACTTGCTTATTTAAACACTTACTACCTGACGGTACAATAATTGCCTAGGCCTATTGTTACATCATTTCAATTATGAAACACTATGAAACACGTTTTTTGTTAACAAATTTAAATTTTAAGAATAAAGGCCCTTTTTACGTCAGTTTTATTATGAAACACGTCTGTTGTAGGCCTATAAATTTTAATTTTAAAAACAAAAGCCCGTTGTTATGTCACCAATTATGAAACACATTATTTGGTAATTTTTAGATTTAGAGAATAAAGGCATTTGTTACGTCACTTCAGTTATGACGAAAGTGTATTGTTATTATAAGTTTACATTCGGAGAATAAAGGCCTTTGTTACGTCACTTCAGCTATGAAAAAACTAGTCTACTGTTAATAAGTTTAAATTTAGACAAAAAGGCTAATAGTTAAGTCATTACAATAATTGTTAAAACGTCTATGATTTTTAATCTCAGATATAGAGAATAAAGGCCTTAATAACGTCACTTAAATTATGAAAAGTCTATTGTTATTAAATTCAAAGTTAGAGCATAAAGGACCATCTTTCGTTAAGTACCTCATTTCGATTATGGAACACGTCTATAACTAATAATTTTAGATTTAGAGAATAAAGGCCTTTGTTACGTCACTTCAATAAGGAAAAAGTCTATTAATGTTTTTAAATATATCTCACGTCATTTCAATTGTGAAACATGTCTATTGTTTGTAATTTTAGATTTAGAGAATAAAGGCCATTCTTACATCACTTCAATTATGAATAAGTCAATTGTCATTAGGTTTAAATCTAGAGAATAAAGATCTATTGTTACGTCACTTCAATTATGATCGACACACGCTTCCATAATGAAACACGTCTTTTCTTAGTCATTTTAAATTATTATTTTTATTTTCATTATAATATTATTATTGTTGTTATTGTCATTACATTTATTATTACGCTTACTGTCATTATTATAATATTTATTGCTATTGTTATTGTTGCTATCAGCATCATCATTATTATTATTCGGCATTGCGTATGAATGGCGCCAAATATAGATTCACTGGGCACCATTATAAACACTTCACGGTCTTGAAAGGGAAACGATGCGCAATTTGGTACCCCCACTTTCTACACCAAAGTTACGCCTCTGACCTGACCGGAACTCAAGTGCTATGTGACACATGATAAAATGACGCCATTTTATCGTGTACACCAGTGATATTTCAGTTTTGAAAATAATTACAGTTTCAGTTTTTATTCAGTTTTGGGTTCGTAATTTATATTTCAGTTCAAGTTTCAGTTTTGAAATAATTTCAGTTTCTATTACAGTTTCAGTTTTAAAATAATTTCCGTTTTCGTTTCAGTTTCTGGAAAATTTCAGTTTCAGTTTCTACATAGATATATTTGCGTTGACAGACAGCAGCGGTTCTCAAACTGTTTTTTAATTGTACCACCAGGTAAAAAAATCGAATATTGGCATACCACCAGCAAAGGTCAGATCAAAAACAACAGACGAGCGCGAAGAGAAATTTAAACTTTTAAGAAGCGCATGGTAGACGCAGTAAGAAGGTGGGCAAAACTCATAGAAATTTTAAAGAAAAAGAAGCGCATGGTGGACGTGAATAGCGCTCGTAATAGGTTGGTGCCCTGAAGTTTGGAGATTACAATTACGGTTACGTAGAATAGTGGCCTCAATAGTTAATTGCTAGTCAAAGAAAGATGGGAAAATTTATAAAGATGGCATAAACTCATAGAAAATTTTTTTTTTCGCGTACCACTTTGCGACCTGGTGGTACCCTAGTGGTCCGCGTACCAACGTTTGAGAACCTCTGACATAGAGAACGCTTGGAAGACGGAGGATTGGATGAATTAGGTAATGTGAAGAGGTGTCTGTCTGGCTGTGCGTCTGTACGTCTATTGTTTGTGGGCCTGTCTAATTTGCGGCCCAGACCCCTGTCTAATTTGCGGCCCAGGCCCAGTAACACTCCCGACTAAGGCGTGACACACGCAAGTTTCGAAATATTATGATAGATATTTTACCTTTAGATTAGTCGAATTCTTGCCGACAAGCTACAGTCCACATAGTTTATTGTTAACGTCTGATCCAACTTTCACTAAACACGAACTCTTTTTCGTTTTCTCATCATAAACAAATACTGCCAAACCGCTTTCGCGCTTGTGTCCAGCCAATAGTCCATTCTCAATGGAAAACTTAGCAACCTAACTCTAACAGACAACATAGATTTCTATGCATGGATATGGAATGATAACCAGAATAAATGGTCCGCCCAAACCCCTAGAGTTACTTAGTCTGCGATTTAGCCCAAGTAAAGCCAATACAAAAGCAGAAAATTTTTACTTATTTTCAACAATTTTCGTTCGGAATTAATTATCGTTTCTATTTCTATTTCGTTTTGACAGTTTCATTTCCGTTTCTATTCAGTTTCCGTTTTGCAAATAATTTCCGTTTCAGTTCTCATTAAACGGAAATTCATAATTTTCGTTTCAGTTTCTATTTCAGTTAACTGAAATATCACTGGTGTACACTCTACAGTCGTTGGGGCCCCCACACTTTTACTGAACAGGGCCACCACATGTGTTAATCCGGCCCTGACAGCAGGTGGGTGTGACAGCCAATTACCTTGGTTCATGTTGAGCAAATTCACCATTCTCTGCCTTTGACAGTGCTCACAAGTCACAACCAGTTCCCTTGATGATACACAAGCCATGCATTCTTTACTTTCATCAACAACCTCAAAATTAAATATTTAGTTATTTACCTTTTAAAAACTATTTAGAAGCTATGGCTTTACAGGCTCTATTGATACACAATATATTAAATTTTGTCAATAAACTATTTTTAGCAAATGTATTGCATTCCTGATATCATGTTTTAAAACTTCTGTATTGTTATGAAATATTTTTAAATTATTTACTTGTCTCAAAGATAAATAAGACACAAAAGAAATACAGCAAATTCAGGTGGTTACCATTTTTGAGTCTGAATTTGACGAAGACAGTGCCTGACTTGCATACTTAACAACCGGTTCTGGCCAGTGTTTGGGATTCTGCGGCAGATGAACTTCATTGCATAACCGAACCACAACGTCTTTTGACTGTGCCTGTATGCGTAACAAGCCACTGAGAATTTTTATATAGCTCAACATCGAAACCTGAGGAAAACTATGAGGCAGAGAGACCTCCAATCTTTACAGAAGGGAGGCTTATAGATGTACAACACAATCTAAGCATTTTTAATTCATAATTTATTGTTAAGATGTTGCAACCACAAAGAATTACAAGCACAAAGCATTAGAAGTATCTTAAATACTTAATGAGGCTACTAATTACTTTCTGTAGGAGCCTATCATGTTGAGAGCACCTCTGAATAGCTCTACTGCAAGAAGCACTTTACAAATGTTTATGTTACATAACATAATGAATTCTCACACACGCACGCACACACTATGCTTTCTATCTCCATGTTGTGTGCAGCTGCATACTTAGGTAGCAATTCCTTACCAAGTCACTTTGTCATTTAAGTATGTTCTCATTGCACCAAAGGCCCTTTTCCATGCAGTGTGTAGCCCAAAACTGCATTTGTTATCTATATAAAACCTAAAGAAACTTAAACTGCAACTTCTTCTGATTTATTTAGTGGAATTCCGGAAGAGAAAGATAACAACAGAGCGGCAAAAAAACTAAGCCCTTTTTTGAAAAGTACTCTTCTGAAAGCACCAGGTCCCACATCTTAGCCTCAGTGTTATGCAGGGATGTAACTAGCATTGGGCTTGGGAGCTGAAGCCCTTCAAATGAAGCTGAAGCCCCCAAAATAAATCAAGCCGTTGTATGCTTACGGCTAAAAATTCGTATGAACACTGTAGGCTATTCATGTTGTCATGCTCAAGGCTTAAGCCCCCCAAACAAAAGTCCTAGTTACGTTGCTGATGTTATGATCAGGGCTGTAGTCGAGGGTATACGCTGGTATACAGCGTGTACTTACCTCTAGAGACCGTATACTCACCTCACAAAATATTTATATTTAGTTACATTAAAACACTGTAGCGTATACTCACAAAATTACTGTAGCGTATACTCGCCTCTAATTTGTTTAGGAAAACTAACCGGTAGTGTGTACTCACCTCTAATTTTACCACTACAGCCCTGGTTATGATAATTGCGGAAGGAAGGGTAAATGCGAAGACTGAATGCCTCTATATATATAAACAATATTGTTACCATTGACTTCGCTCCAATAGAGCGCTGCTACCTACCAGCTATAACCCATAATGCAATTCAGTGGTGACCATACTGTCTATATACACAAACACGCAGTCTTCGCATTTACCAATTTTGACACTGGTCTATACAATATAAAATGAAACAACTGTAATTTCATATTGCCCTTCTTACTGAGTTTAGAAGTGTACAGTGAAGCCGGGTAACCGGAAATATTAATAAACCATGAGAGATTGAAAGAGGTCATTTTTCAGTGTTACCGCGAAAGATTGTCTGAAATGAAACGTCATCTTGGTTTACAGATTATGCTATGATACATCATTATACCATAGTTTACCTTTAGCAAGAGATTAAGTGCCTCGAATTGTACAGTTTCCATTTTCTCTAAACATAAACACAAACAAGTTCTCAGTTAACCGAAGTGAGACACGCCTACTAATAGTAAAGGCCTGCTCTACAACTGTTCAGAGCATGCTCGGAGTTTATTTGGAGCGTAGCATGGGTTGAATCAATAATAAAAACTGACAAGCATGCAGTAAGATTACATTGAAAAATGACAATACAACCACAGTAACCATAGTATAAATAATTACACAGTACGTCGACTCCCGGCCGATGCAGCACTCAGAATGTGTGACCGACCGCCATTTTGAAAATGAGCTTTTACACGTCGATACACCGGAACCCATCACATCAAATATTTTTAAACGTTAGAACAACATTGAGGACTACACGCCGATACACCGGAATCCATCACATAAAATATTTTTAAACGTTACAGCAACATTGAGGACTTCATTAGAATTACCAATATAATTTTTAACGTTTATTTCAGCTTAAATCTATAATTCAAAAGCTCAATTTCAAAATGGCGTCACCCCAAAAACTAGTCAACAGTTAGCAACGCGAGTCGACGTACTGTGTAATTATTTCTGCTGTGATACAGCCAGGGGCGTCTATTCCCCCCCCTAAGTCATTGGAGCAACGTCAATTTTTCCCCCTCTCCGTTCCTCCCCCTAAAATGTAATGTAATGTAATGTGATTCTCTGAAATTTCTCAGCGCCACACAAAAGCCACGTCAGGGAGACCAGCTAGCTTATTCACCGGCGCTATATCAAATCAAATCCGCAATAGCCATATCCGCCTTATCCGTTCCGGTGCCAGGTCAGAGTCCGGGAGGTCAAGCCGAGGAGACAGCAGGGTGCTACGGTGGTAATCGGTGATCATGGCGAATGAAAGGCTGAGTGGACCTAAAATGGTGGCACACACACTGACAGATCTCCCCCCCCCTTATTTCTTGGATGAAGCATTTGCTACAAGGTTTCTATGGTGTAGACGCCCCTGGATACAACCAAGATCTTAAATAAGCACACGTTTTTGGCAGCCTTACAAGGCGCCCGCTCTAGAGGGGTTTCCTCGCGACTTTTTTAAGATCTAATGCTCTTCTGGTCATGAGTGTTACCCAGTATGAGAATTGTAGGAAAAAGACTGGGGGGGGTTAGACATTGATTTACGTGGAGTTTGGGTGTGCAATGAAGACTTTACTGTGGGGTCCTAAGAAAGACTGGGGGGGGTTAAACCCCCCCAAACCCCCGACAATTCTCACCCTGGTGTTACCACAGTAGGCCTATAAATAATTATTTAATTATTTATACTGTGGTGTTACTATTCAACCATAGAACCCTTGCCATTCATCTATCCCCTCCCCAAGAAGAGAAGCATATAGGTTAGTAAATTCAGCGGAGAATTCTCTTTAGGAACAAACAATTGAGGCTGAGGCAGCGAGGCTTGGAGGCAATCCATTCTCGCGGTTGGAAAAATTTAAAATTGAACATTAAATTTAATTAAAACTGCGATCGAGAATCATCTTTGACCATGGCCGGAGAATCAAGGACCAATAATAAAAAATTATAGTAGATTCTTAAAATAATAATAATAATAATTTTCGTTTAATATCTTCAAACTGACAATTACGCAGTATGATTACAAAATAATCAGTATATGAACGGATGATCACAAGTTATTACAGGAGTCGAATTTAACTGTATACGGCTGCCATGCAAGGCGCCCATCACGTCCTACATCTCATTTTAACAACGCGCCATCTCGCGAATGAAAGGCTGAGTGGACCTAAATTTAGAGGGTTGCGGGAAGCGACCTCTTGCTCTTCACGCCAGTGATGTTACCACTACTCTATGGACCCTCTGGAAACCAGACTTTGACCTTCTTTTGACGAATTTTGGAAACCTCTGTGATTTGACGTAGCACTCGTAAGTAAGCTGGTGCTCTGCGCTTGGCTTTCAAGTGGCACTTTAAAAGTTTGGAGTTTACACTTACATGGATCGAGATCCTGAGTGGCCGAGTGGGTTTGTAGCCCGCTAGCCACGCCGGCGGCCCGGGTTCGATTCCCGGTCGGTCGGTTTCTCAGAGATTAATTTCTCGGATCTTTACTGCGGGTGGCTCGGTCGCAATATAAACGTGGAGTACGAGGTTGTACTCTGCCTCCGACACTGATCATCTTCGATATGAAAAAGTGTCGTTAAGCCGATATACAACTTACATGGATAGATGTGCTGTCCTTGGTGTTCATCTATTATCTCTTTGGTACATGGAGGTCGTTGATTGGTGCGGTTTAATTCTCCATATCTATGGTTAACTCAAGTCCGTATACGCTATCTCTTACCGATAATAGATAACTCTGGTCCGTAGTCACCTGGTAGTCACTGGCTAAAACGAAAGGACAATATTATATTTGTGGAAAGGACCATATCGTATTTGAATAATTTATAGCCAACAAGGATTCTATAAGGTCCTTGATAGCCAGCTTAACTGAATTTACACTTTAGTAGCTCCGGATGAAAGTCAGACAGTTTATACTGCTAGGTTTTTTGTTGGAGACCAGTTGTGAGTATGTATATAAAATGAATATCAATCAATCAATCAATCAATCAATCAATCAATCAATCAATCAATCAATCAATCAATCAATCAATCAATCAATCAATCAATCAATCAATCAATCAAATGTTTTATTGCTCCCATAACGCAGTTTACAAAGGCAATACAGAATAAATCGCAAATTGGTTAAATAGTGATAATGAGCCAACGCATATTGTAAACACGTAAACTGTTAAGGGAGGCAAACGGATACCCAGAAGGGACGAAAGTCCCGCTAAATTAGGATGGGGTCAACCCGAATCCCCGAAACCCGAATCCTCGAAAACGCTGAAAATACACAAAAGCCCGATTTCCCGAAAGCAGTTTTATAGAGAGCGGCAGAACTCCGAAAACTATTCAAAGTTAAATTGTAAAATCATACGTGACATGGACGGGTAATTGCGAAGACTGAGTGCCTCCCTATATAAACAATATGGTTGCCACCGACTTCGCTCCAGTAGAGCGCCGCTGCCTACCAGCCACATCCCACAATGCAATGCGCTAAGTAAGTAAGTCGAACACTTGAAGTCAAACGAAAATGAACTTTAATTAGATTGAAAATTAGAATATATGCATACATCTTAAGAAATCCATGGTTTAATCCGTTATAAGTTATTAAAAACTATATAAAAATGCTCCCTACCAGGAACATCCAACAATGCAATGTGCTAAGTAAGTAAGTAAAACAAACACATATTACAAACACAACTGAATGGTTTTGTTTCTATCTAACGGATTAAACCATTTCTTAAGATGTATGCATATATTTCAATTTTCAATCAAATTAAAGTTCGTTTTACTTCCTTACCTAGCGCATTGCATTGTGGGATGTGGCTGGTAGGCAGCGGCGCTCTACTGGAGCGAAGTCGGTGGCAACCATATTGTTTATATAGGGAGGCACTCAGTCTTCGCAATTACCCATGGACGTAGCGTGTCCTTGATGTATCTCGATATACTGCCTATTCAGTGATATTCACATGTTTATTTGTAATTTTAGTCTAAAATCGATTTCGGGGATTCTGCCGAAATTCGTTTCGGGGATTCGGGCCGGACCCATTAGGATACCCGTGTACCATATGAAGCATTGAGATAGCGGTTGAGTTTGAATGTATAGTGATGTCAGCATAAATGGAGTCAATCTGATCATCTAGATAATGAAAAGAGTTGGTAAAATGTAGCAACTGAAAAAACGAAGAAAACATGAGACAACAAAAGGAATATGAAACACCAGAATGTGAGAAATATAAGCTATTTGACATGATAATCATAATCGTAAATTCCACATGTCTAATTCACCACTTGAAAGCTAAGCGCAGGGCACCAACTTATTCACGAGCGACGCGTTGAGTCAGAGGGGTTGTCCAACTTGTCCAGATATACCATATTTAAACCTGTCCAGACGCCAGGGAGACCAGCGAGAGGAATGGTGGTTGATTCCAGTTAATGACGGTCACTATAACAATATACCCGACTATTTGTGGAGATACTAGGTGCACGTGGAACAGGCCTTCGTTTGTAATTGTAATTAGTAACTTCTACTGCGCCGATGTATAATGCACAAGGTTTCAACTGATGGTACACCAAAACCAAGCCGTAATCTGGTCAGTATCCAGAAGATCAGTTCGTAAGTTGGTAGGTCTACCAATGACTATGGTCGAGGTCACTACAAAGACCCAAGTCGGTCATCCTCCATGGAGACAAAATACCTGGCTGTAGATGGTGTACATGGTCCGTATATCTCAGACTCGATCGCAGCTCAGGAAGGATGGACATACCTGATACAGTCACATACACAAAGATGACTTGCCAACAAAACACTTTCTAAAGGCACAAAATCTGTAGGAGAAATGAAGAGTAAGACTGTTACATAAACTGAGCAACAGTAAACTCTAACATGGTAGTAATTACTGAGAAAAAACTTAATTCTACATTTAAACAAAATAATCATAATCTGCTAAAATGATGCAGAAGTCGATTAATGACCCAGTGACATGTGCAGCTTAATTTATTTAGAAGTCTGTTTGATAAATGCAAAAAGCTGTAAACTGATACCAGTCACTGCCACCAGGTTTGTGTCACCAATACTAAGTTGACATAAACATGAAAAAACGTATTGATCTCACAGAACTTTACTTACTCATGTCACTTTGGAGCTCTATGTATGTGAAATAATGTTGCTGCTAACAGCTGTGTCATTCATGATATGCCTTTTGCTGTTCTGTTTTTCCAAGTTAGTTTTCATTTCTTTATTTAAGTTGCCTTTCAATAAATCTTACTTTCAATATTTCCAGGTATTAAATATTTTATTGAAGAATTTATCTGTCGTTTTACTGTAGAAAGAGAAGAATTTTCATGTCTGGAGCTGAGAAGGTCAAAAGATTTGATGGGTAGCTATCCGATGTACATCTAGCAACAATTCTTGCTTAATTCATATAACAAAATATCCTAACAAATTTGATTTTTGCATTAAAAAACAGACTGCTATGTAAATCAGGCTAATTTAGAATTCTTATCGATGTTTACAATTGTGTAGCTTGTGTGCCTTGCAATGTGTGGAGTAGGCCTATGTGTGCAAACTTCTCAGAGCTAAAATAGTTGCTGTGTAATGACCTTGAGCACGTTCTTCTTCACTTTGGCTTAGCACCATTGGTTGTTTGTTAGTTCTTAGATACAATGGTACCATGAAAAAACAGACTTAATTAATATTAGTTCTTAGATATAGTAGTGGTATTAAAATACAGACTTAATAATTAGTATTAGTTGTGAGATATAGTTGCTCCATCAAAATACCAATATAAATAATGATATTGTGCTCAGTATTTTGCTTTAATTTGTTTTGGTGATGAAGAACTGTGAATTTGCTAGGACTACTGCTGAAGAAATTTATCCTTTATGTGATAAATTAGATATTTATCCTTTATTTAATTAGACACTTCATCTTTCTCTCACCTTTACAGTTTCAGGTTTCTGTACTCTTTTTTATTCTCGTTCTTTACTGGAAATCTAATGACTATTCTTGCAAAAATCTCCTTAAGTTTATTTCTGGAAAGGTCAGTTCATTGAAGCATATTTCCATTTCTTTTTTTACAGATATGATCTTACTACAGACTCGCTGAAAGCATTCTTAGTTCATGCAAAGCAGGTGAGTTCAGTTGCAACCCTGTATGTGTGGAATGGTTGAGTGCTCGCTCTGTAGCGCAGGCTTGAGCCTTGACGGTTAACGTGTAGGGATCTGGAGCCTTAAGAAACCTGGTAAAGATGCTCCTTGTGCTGGATCTGACTTAACAGTTTAGCTTTTCAGTGCAGTATTGCTTCATAAAATCATGATGTGGTTGAGTTGTTGTATGGGAATGGAAGACCAGTGACCAGCATACTATTCATGGCCCATGGTGACCTTAGCCAGGAAGACAGAGCTTCCTGATGTGTATTTGGTGGCTCCTATTGAGGGTAATTCTGTCCTGGACTGGAGGCCAGTGCAGTGTGTCTCACACACAGCTTGAAACACAATGATGGCCTTGGCTGGCATATCTGGATCTTGCCATGCCTGCAAAGACTGTACTATGGTTTATTAAAGTTCTTCATTTCTTATTGTGTTACATTTTGATAACTTGTTATGTGATTTTAGGCATCTACCGATCATTTTAGGAAGTTTAAGAAAGTCCATGTGGTGATTGGAAATGAAGCCTCTGACCTTGATTCTGCAGTTTCAGCTGTAGCCCTTGCCTATTTTAATAGCAAGGTAGCCTATCTTTTGAGTGAATATTCATATTTGTTCTAATCTTGTCCTCATGAAGAATGTTATTGCAAGTCAATAATATTTATTTTTTAGTAGTCAGTTTTAGTGCAATACAATCTGTCAAATGTTTCATTGCTTTACGATGATTTATAAAGTCAGTGATTCGAGCTGTGAGAAATTGCAATGGGATTGTTACCAATATTGGTTCCCAAATTATTTTCTTAAAATTGCTGTGATAAGTTTTATTCTCAGGAAATAACTCTAAATACAATACAACTATTTGATATTGCCATCCTTCAAAAGTTCAGAAGTGCACATGACCATATGAGACAATATTGATGGCACAGAGCAATTGTGAGTGAATGACTTTCTCAAGTCCCTGCACTTCAAGTAACTGCCTCGGCTGAAGCTTGAACCGATACTCCCCACATTACAGGACAACCAATAGGCCACTGTGCCCTTCTATCAGTTATTGATTTATCTAATATGAATAAATTCGGCATTCTGAATAGACACTGAAATCATGTAGTTTGTTTTACATCATCCTAAAAGATTATTGAGGGCTCAAAGTGTGATACTTGGATGTTTTCTTAGAGTTCATGAATTACAGTTGCTAATTTTTGTGACATATTTTCAGTTTCTTTTCTGCAGTTGTGTATGGTATAAAGGCTGCATTCTGGATGAAATAAAATTTTGAAGTAATATGTGCTTTTTCTGCATTTAGGTTGATATGTCAAATGACCAAGTTCATGTTCCTGTCCTGAATATACAGCGAGAGGATTTCCCGCTTAGAACTGACGTGAAAAAAGTTCTTTCACAGCACAACATCGATGAGAATTCGCTTACCTTCCGTAGTGATGTTGACCTTCGTGATTTGCAGAGTAAAGGAAAACTTAGCCTCTCTCTGGTCGACTTCCATGTTTTCCCAAAGCGGGACGAGTCACTTGAAGAGAGCGTGGTTGAAATAATCGATCACCGTAAACAAGAAAAGAACTTTACTAAAAGGTGAGTGTTCGTGTTTGTCACTGTTTCAGGTGCCACAAACCATGGAGAAGTGGATGTTTGGTACGTTAAATGAGGAAAGCAGTTAAGAAATATTTCATGTAAAGTTCTGTACTAGACCCTGTTTATGCTGTCTGATTGGAAACTTTCAAAGGTGTTATTTACAGTCACAGTTTGTGAGTTTAGAGTTATTGATGTTGAGCGTGATGATCAGATGACACAAGCTTCCAAGGGAAGTTTGTTCCATTAAGATGATAAAGGGAAGTAACTTATTATGTGTCTGCAGTAAAATGTGTTGGAGTGGGGACACAGTGTAACCTCATCACTCTGCATATCTGATTGCAGCAAACATCTGGCCAAGCTGGAGAGAAATAAAAATGCAGAGCTTTCTTATTTTCAAGTACTTATGCAAAGATTTATAGCACTTGCGTCTTTTTTGTTTAAATCATTCCTGCTATGAGCATTATATGATGTGACCATGATTATACCCTTTGTTTCGACTACAGTAATTGCGGTTTTAATGCTTGGGTTTCTTCAGTGTCAAAAACGGCTAAGTCATGAGAAGTTGCTTAAGCAGTATCTTCAACTTTGAACCATTTAAATTCACAATGATTTTTGGCATTTGTGATGTATAGGTGTCAGGAAAATATGAAAACTTTTGAGTAATGTGGTAATGACACTTTTGGATGTTTCAGGATCCGTGCAGAAATAAAGATGGTTGGTTCTTGTTCTACGCTAGTAGCTGCCAGATTATTTAGAGAACACTTTGAACTACCTTCATCTCTGGTGAAGTTGCTCTATAGTAAGTTCACATTTAAGTGTATATATCTAATTATGATCACCAACTTTTTATCGGTTATGTCCATGGGGTCTGCAGGCATTTTTGTAGGGGGTGCAAAATTTTTGTAGGGGGCAAAATGATGTTTTTAAATAGAATAGCTATTCATGAACACAGAACACGTGACAACTTTAAAATTAAATAATGGTCAAGGACTTTACCTAAATAATTTTTTTTTTGCATTGAAAATCGTGTTGGAACTGTTGTAATAATTATAATAATCAAGATTTAATTTTTTTTAAATATGCGCAAAATCCAGGGGGGCAGACGCCCATTATTGTCAGTTGCATTTTTATTGTCAATGCATAGCACATGTGTTTAGGAATTTAGTCATACACAATATATGTACGATTTTGTATTTTTTAATATCACTGTCAAATTTGTTGGAAGTAATGTTAAAGAAATGTCGGCCTGTGTTTTCAAATCATCTTTATTTGCCGTGTAGATATACATCATTTGCTGTTTTCTTACAAAACATCAGTTCACTGAGTTGATGAGATGCTAAACTGGTCTTTATGTGCAGGTTCAATCATAATGGATACGATATGTATGTCGGATACAGCGGGCAAGAAGACTGAGGACGACGAAGTTATCGTAAAAAAACTAGAAGAATTGGAACCGAGTTTAGCCAAAGAAAGGCAGAAAATATTTGATGGCATTCTCAAAGCCAGAACTGACGTGTCAGGCAAGTTCAATATCCTCTGACTGTATTTGGTTTTTGTCATCTTGATGTACAGCAAAAAACGTATTTATGTGAGGTCGGTTTAAGCAGTAAATGTTAATATAGTATTTATGTCTTTAGGGTGTGATTAAAATTATGCTCAGAGGGAATGTTGATGTAGAATAGCTAGCTTTTTGCTTATGTGTGACTACTTCCCAGTTATTGGACAAACTCCAGTGACTCAGTGTGCCAGCTTACTGTGGTTTCGACTGCAACGGGGACAAATGCGAGATAGCAGCTTATAAGCATTTCTTATTACAAGCTGCTTTCCCCGCTTGCAGCATCTGTGTTTTGTGATGTTATATGCTCATTTGATGCTGCAAACGTACCTGGCACCGAAAGCAGTGACCACTGCCCCAAGATGCAACGGTGACTCCATCTCTGCAGCCTCTTGCTGTTAGATCTGGGGAGGTGCCCAATGGTAACCAATATTTTGGCTTTGGTGAAAGCCTGCCAAATCATGTCATGGATCATGCCATGTTGTTGTTGCTATCCCGTTCCTTTGATGCAGGAGAATCTGTGATGGCCATTGAGTTCTACTGTTGCGCTGCATTTACGTGTGTGTGGTTGAGATAACGCAGTTCGCAACCAGATGACGGCTGGTATTCTTAGCACTTCTCCTGACATCCATAATCCTGCCATTATAATACTATCATTATTATTATTATGATTAATTATTATTACTCTTATTTATCTGAGTGTCTTGTTGCTTTATTGGGTTTGTGTTGTTTAATACAGTATTCTTTGTCTTTATGCTAAGTTTTTACCAGGTCTTCATGATTATTACTTTTGGCAGAGTATTCATTTGAGCATATACCTTATATGTATATAAGTTCTTGTCTAGCATGAATTCTCCATCACCTCATGGCTTTCTGATTTTTAAAGGTCTGACGAATATGGAGCTACTGAGGAAGGACTTGAAGACCATTTCCAGTGATCAGTTGCCTCAGTTTGTTGTGACGATGAGTACCATCGAAGAAGGCTTTCAGGTTCGTTTGTCATGGCTGGCTTTAGGTGTGCGAAATCTAATACAAGAGCTGCGGCTTTTTGCTCTTCTTTCTGTCAGTTGTTGCCAACCAGCTTCCATAACCATTTAGCAGCTACATTGTTTTTGGTGAATTTAACCATTAGTAGTTCATATGGAGCAAACTTTTAAGATCTTTTAATATACAGACATATTACATATAAATTTTTGTCATTTGTTCCTCAACAATATTATAATATTATCTGTCACAAAAGTTGATCAGTTCGTGTGTTGTTTACTTCAAAATTGATAAAACTATGCAAAATATTTGTAAATAATTTTGAATATGCATGAAAATGTCATGAACAGAATAAACTGTAATGCAACACAGCTAAATGTAACCACTGGTTTCATCTTTACAACTTGCAAGCTAAATAATATCCCTATTCTATATTATTGGTAAAATAACTTTATATGTTTCACAGAGAAACTTTGTTATGTTATGAACTTGGTGATTGTTATGATGCCAAGTTCTGCAAATGTACTGGTATGAATTGAATTTTAACAGGGTTTTACTGTGCAGTTTTGTAGCACTGTTGCATGATATCTGCTGCAAATTTCATACTTTGTCACTTGCAATGAATAATTGTTTTGGTTCTCAGGTGTTTTTGGAAAGAGCAGGCGTGGAGGAAAGTCTTAAAGACTTTTCACAACAGCATAAAGCATCTGCAGTGGTCCTGATGTTTCTAAGCATTGATTCATCAAAACAACTAACTAGGCAATTGGCAGTCTGTTGTCCTCATACTCGTCTTAGAGAAGAAGTAAGTGCAAGTGCTAACTTCTTGCCTGACTAAACTTCCATATGCAGTGCTCATTTTAATGATGTGCATTAGTTATTAAAATGTTATTTGTAATTCAATTTTAGTGTTTAAGTTTATAATTCAGTCTCAATTGATGTTATAAAGTTTGGATTTCACTGTTTGTATGCTTGCAATGGAATACATATATGTGGTGCTATTAAGAAATTCTTAGTTCACAAATATGCTGTTGAAATACTCCATCTGTGTTAATTTAAATTTGACAAATTGCATGTATGACCTTAATCAAAGTGTGCTACTTCATGCATCTATGAACACCCCATTATGTGATCTAAGCTTTAAATTTCCCATTTTCATAGCCACTCTGATACATGTAGCTTCAGTTCTGGCCTTACAGTGTTTAAGTTGCATGAAGAAATCCTATATATCTGCAGAAACTTAGAAACTACCAGTGTTGGGTAAACTCACACAAGAAATGAGTTAAATCAAAACTCAACTCACGCACCTCAAAATGAGTTTAAACTCAAACTCAACTCATCCTAAGTGAAATGAGTTAACTCAAACTCACTTGTTAAATGAGTTAACTCATAAACTCACACGTTTCATACTAGCACGTTCTAATCGAGCAACAATTTTTCCATCACGCCTACTTGTAACAGAAAAATATTTTCCATCAAGAATACACGGTACTTCAGCCATGTTGTTCTTAACTGTTCACAATATAAAAAATATGCAGTGCTTAAATACTGTCCGCTAGCAGTGTTTACAACCGTCACTGCCGTCACCACTCACCAATATGGAAAGCCGACGATATAAAAAAGGCTTGTTTCAACATAATATGTGCCGAGTGCCGAAGAGTGAGTTGAGTTTAAAATAATTGAGTTTCAACTCAAACTCACAGAAAATGAGTTAACTCAAACTCATAACTCACACTCTTTAAGGTGAGTTAACTCAAACTCATAAATCACGGCAAGTGAGTTAACTCGTGAGTTTAAACTCATATGAGTTAACTCATACCCAACACTGGAAGCTACATCTACAGTGCTATTTTGCACACCCATAAGGTGACTCTTAAAAACGTCCTATTGTGTGCCATATGCCTTCAAAATTAACCCATCAATTTCCACTGCCTCACTACTACATGTAGTTCACTTTCTGGCCTTCATTCTTAAAAATGCTGAAGTTCTGCTAGGAAATCTCATCATATCTCCAGCAAGTACATCTGTTAAATCACTCCCATGTTGACATTGCACTGCTAACGTTAGTGATGCACTTGTATAACATTTTGGTTGCAGAAAGCTAATTTAAATTTGTTACAGATATGTCAGGTACTGGTGGATGCAAAAGATCCAGACTTGTTTCTGTCAGAAATTTTACCAACATCACTGGACAGTAGTAAAATTAGTGTTTACAACCAGGGCAACGTCAGAGCTTCAAGAAAAGCTGTTCTGCCAATACTTAACATGAATCTTAACCGATTGTCAAAGGTTTACAGCTCATGATTACTTCACCAAGTAGTTTGCAATAGCACACTGGTCATTTGCTTTTAAAAAGTACTATATTTAGCGATTGGATTTCATTACTAGTCAAATCAAAGAACTAAAAGAACAGTGTTAAACCTAAGTATGACAATAGGAGCTTGTAACTGTTTAATTATCTTAAAATTTAATCACAAGTTTTCCCATAATGACATCTATTGTGCTTGTTTTAACCCTTAAATTATGGGGGGGATTCGTTTTCCATACATTTTAGTACACGCTCGTTGTTAAAGTGTTGAGCAACGTATTATGCCCTTTCTCTTCGACACATTGGTCTGTGTTTTACTTTACCCACTGCATTTCTGTTACTTTGTCTATATCAAATTATTTAGTCTCTTAACACTTTTAATGACAAGCGTGTACTAAAAGCAACTGGGGAACCAATGCAGCTCATCGTGAAAGTGTTAAGTTGAACTACTATTTTCATCTGATGTTACGCCTGGTTTAAAACTATTGCAAAATTTCTGTTGTAAAGCACATAAATTAAGTTTGTGGATTTCATTTTAACCCAGAAAGCCTCTATTTGGCGACAAGCTGGCCTGCATTTCTCAACTGGGGGGTCAACTAAGAACAGTTGTCGGGAGGATGAACCCAAAGATCCTGTAGTGGCAGTGAATAGACACTATGTGTGTTCCTCATAGGTGTATGTAGTAAATTCTATAAAATAATGTTAGGTTCTAACTGCATTTGATTGTGTTCACTCTCACTCATGCAAACTGGAACCCATTCTCACCTACATTTGATAAAGTTATTGCTCCCCTCAAGTCTGAGGTTTACACTTGGAGAATTTTCAAACCAATTTGCTTTCTTGTCGCTGGCTGGCTGTTTCAAAATTTAACCGAGGCTACACCATGGTGGATGGTTCTTTGAAACGGCAGATGCAATGCTGGGCATGCAGTAAAGATAAGCAACACTGAGCAGTGTGAGTCATAGAATACTGGGTCATCCAGGACAGCTTGGCATGGTATATTTTGGGCTTGATACAAGTACCAAAGCACACAGAGAGGTTCAATAGACTATTTTAGAGTGGTTTGTATTTCAGTGGAAAGACACTTCAGACACACTTCAACTGCATAACTGCTTTTGAAGATTAAGCATGTAACCAGGTGTCTGATCTGAAGTTGTTTTTCTTTTTATTACGACATGCTACCACCAAGGACAAGATCCACTGATGTAATAATTAATGGTGGCATTAAAAATGCTAATACCCGTTATGAGCTATAATTTTCAAGTGAGTTATGTTTAGCATTTCTAATTAACTGCAGCTTCAATGTAGGGACCTGCGAAGCTTCGATATTCGATTCGAAAACGAATCGGGCGGCGGTATTCGATTCGATTCGAAAATGATGTCACGATTCGAAAAATTTCGAATCTTTTTCGGAAAAATGATTAGCACTTAGTTGTAAACTAATTGCTGAATCCGGTGCAGTGTCAGATCTCACCTTAATCATTATTATATATTGCACATCTATAGCAAATGGATGACTAACAGTTTTATGTATTTTTAAAACTGAAGAAACTTGAAACATATTTTGTTTTTTTATTGTAGTGTAGAACGGTAGGCATTAGGATAATTATGTTTTCATCATAAAAATTATTTTCATTTATTTTAAACTTGAAGTTTAACCGAAATTAATATTTTCTCATTTTCTGGGGCAGATTAATCTGCAAAAATTAGCCTGCGATTGGCATACGGCCCAGAGCTGCCCTTAAAATCTTAGGGCGGCCCTCTATTAGGCCTAAAAGAAGTTGCCCATGCCTGGCTTAGATGAATGTACACCAAAGTGTGGTTATGCAATTGGTACAATAAAGAAAATACTTACTTACTTAACTCATAAATTATTTGTGAGTTATTCTGTTAATTAGCTTAATGTTTAGTTTAATTGATTTTAAACTGCAGAAATGTTATTGAGATAGGCCTATTGATACGGTGGTACGCCTGTGCTATCACATAGGCTACACACTATTTGAATATCAAAACATGGTTTTGGTACCCGCTGATTCGATTCGAGATTCGATTCGAATTCGAATCTTAACCCCCGATTCGATTCGAGATTCGATTCGACGGAAATTTGTGATTCGCAGGTCCCTACTTCAATGCATCATCGAAATAGATCATAAATAAACAAACTACCTTGTCACGTTTTCTGTACTTATTTTCTTCAGATGTGTCAAGCTAGTCAACTATAAACTGGTAATTAAGTCAACAGTGTCAGTAATGTGTTGCAACATCAATATCATACATTCAGAAATACATTTACCCTTCTTCTCTTAGCTGATGTGCTTAAAATGAGGTATTTATAACACATCCGACCATCACAACATCAAAAGATCTTTCAAAAACTGACAGTAAACATAATACAACTGGATTCTTTGCTGTTGGACAGATGCAAAAGTATATTAGCGAATGTATGGTCCGTTAGCGTGTGAATGGAAATGGAGAACAGTTCTCTGGAGAGAGTTGGTTAAGCATTATGCAGTAATCAACAGTTATAGAAATGTTACAATCAGACAAATGTATAACAGGCTTTGAACATTTCAGGTGTAGAATGCATGTGCAATATTGCGTTTTTTACATATTAATTGGTAACTGACCTCAACTCTTCCGGTAGCAGTTAAGCAACATTTGAATTAGCCAAATAAAAATGTTCCAAAATTGCTTTGGCTGTAGTGCTACATATACATACAGGCTAGATATACATAAACACAGCAACATGTGCTTTCAATAATTACACTTCAGATGTTGTAAATGCATGCATTATAATATTTTTACAAGTTAATCAGTAATTGAACTCAACATTGCCCGATGCAGTTATCCAGTATTTGAATTAGCCAAATGTAAACATTTGAAATTGGTTTGGCTATATAGTGCTATATGTACGGTACACACAGGCTAGATACACATACAGCAGAATGTGTATTCAGTAATTACACTACTTCAAGAAACTGAATCCAGAAACAACACATCAGCATGTGTTGTACCAGATGGATTCGTCAAACTGAAAAAATGTACTGTTAAGTAATGCATAAACAAAATTTCTTGAAGTTGCATTTCAACAAAGATGGTCTTGCAGGACATTTCACGAAACGTTTTCATAACTAATGATCTGGATCTAGATAAAGTCTGTTAGAACTACAACTGCAATTGTCTTTTAATGTTATCACCACTTGTTCACAACAACATTAACAGATACTGGAGCATGGAGACCACCTTCCTCAGGAAAGCAAGCTGTGTATCACTTATCAAGCTGTCTCCATTAAACAAAGACTGAAAAAATCTTAGTATTTGTAGCTTCCAATCTCCTTTCGCAGAGCCTCGAGCTCTGGGATCTTCTTGTACTTCTGGGGGTTCAGGTTAACTAGCTAAAGATAAACAAGAATTTACACACAATTTATGTAACATAATTTTTGGTAATTTCATATACACCAGAACTTTCTTAGTGCATTCTCTACGAGAGTAACTATTTACACAAAACTTTGTGCATGATTTATGTCACATTTCTGGTAATCATATATACACCAGAATCTCATAGCAATCTCTGAGAGTCAGTTAGTATCAGGTACCATGTCATACGTTGAGCATATTGTGAGGTCGTGTTGTAAAGCTACACTAATATTGGATCCATATTTCTCGTATTCACTGTGTTACAATTAAGCATGTTGTAAGAAGATTCAGATGTATTAGTGTAGATCATAAACTGCTGTTCCATACTGGTGCTGCGAGGTGTGGTGTGTGCCCTACTGCATCTCTTGTGTTAGACAGTACTTACAATTATTGTGCACAATGAGGCCTTGAAAATGTTAATCAATTAGGACTTTACAACCATCAAAAGCATCATTTCTTAAATTTCTGACCAAGTGCTTTAGAAAATCCGGTGCTAAGCCATACAATACTATACTGCACTGTGACACTGGATAATTGTCATTTTCATGCACAGGAAAGGTAATTTATTGGTGTTTTCCAGTGTATTCAGTGTGACAATTTCAACTGGTCCAATACCTTCTGAGGTGTTTCTGGATTCACGCTCTCCCATGGTGGCTGTTCAGCATATTTGTTAAATCTGAAAAGAATATCAAAGCACCAGGTACAATTACAATTATATGTTGGCAGCTTACCGGTAACTTACACTCATAAAACAGCGAGCTCATACTGATAAGCTTCACGTATTTTGACTTTTGAAATCTGGTTTTCCTGTGGTTTTAATACCGGCTTGTCTAGACTTTTCACTTGGCATGTTCATATTTACTTTTAAATGTTGGCATCTTAATTACACTCATGAAACAGCAAGCTCATACTGATAAGCTGCACATATTCAGACTTTTGAAATTTGGTTTCCCGTGGTTTTACTAGTGACTTGTCTAGACATTTTCACTTGACATGATTAGACATGCAGCATCTTGAACTGTGTAGCAGACAGTATAGTCCAAAACAAGCGAACAATGTTGCAATCACCTAAGGCTGAAAATCAAACTTTTCAAACTATCTTGGTTCTGCTAGTGCACCATCTCATGATCACCATCACCAATGACTTCCACCATAGTGCCATATCCCTCGGCTTCACCTGCCTCCGGATTCTGACCTGGCACCTAAACCAACCATCAGCCTGGCTCTTTCAGGCTTGATTTGATATAGTGGCGGTGCCACAAAATTTTGGATGCTTTCATTACATTACATTGACAACAAACAATGTCAAACATAATATCTATACATAGCCTATGCTTATAAATCATAACCAGTTGAAGCAGCTTTCTTCAAACTGTCAGTAAAAATTTAACATTCAGTACCAGCATATGACATCGAATTTATTTAGTCACAACTCCCACAGGGTAATACATCCATCTAATCCTTGCAAACATAAAAATTTTAAGCAACACACATGATTATATAGTGTATTCATTACCTCACATCAGGTTTCTGGTAAGCAGCATAGAAAGTATATCCTGTTGCTCCAACACAGGCAACACCAATGGCAACCACCAATGGAATCAGCTGAAGATAAAAACACTCCAGTTAGTTGAATGACATGCATTTTTAACTTTAAACGAGAGATTTAAGTGAAAGTGTTGGACGGTGGGATAAAGGTGAACAAGCCAGGCTCAGAGAAGTTCAAAAAGAGGAAGGAAGGAAAACTACAGCAGCAAGAGGGGCAGAGTGGAAAGAGAACAAAAAACAGAAATTAAAATGGTTATGTTTGAAAAACTGAAGCCTGTGTCATTCTACTGGTTTTTGTGATCATCAGCAAACTTATTCCAAATTTCTAAATATTCTCCTTAGAATTTCCCTTGTGCTACAGACCATAGAGTTTACAGCTATGCCACCCATTTACTATATTCTGGGATAACTTAACTAACTTTGATACTCTCGCAATAACAGTGTTGTTTACATTAAACAGTAATTACTGCCATTAAACATTTGACCCACATCCCGGCCTACACCAACTTTCATGTATGTACCATCTTAATGTGGGCTACTAAAAGAGGGCTAAAGACACCAACTCAATAATACAAAAGTATTTCAGTTTTAACATAGTAACTTAAAGACGTCATCAGCAATTACTTAAACATTAATTCTGCTAGTAATTTACTGTATCCGTGGTGATCTGCAGAGTGGCTGCTAGTTGTGTGGCAATTCCAACAAATTACCTACTTCTACATGGCAACATCTTGTCAGCTTCTAAGTAGCAAGTTACAGCACCAACGACTCCTAAAGCAGATATGGTTATACACCACCATGCAGGTAATAAAGTGTAGTTATGCTGTGTGAAGGGCTTGGTAGGCAGATTGGCCGTATTAAACACACATTACCTGCATGCTCATAAGAAAAAAGCTAATCATGTAGTTCAAAAGGCAAAGAGTACAACTGTTCATGCATGAATACAAGTAAACCTTTATGTGAAAACTGTACTGTACAATCACAGACATACAGACACCTATAGAGCCATAGGCATAGACTCTGGGGCAGCCGGGGCACATCCCCCTCCCAATAATTGAGATGGACTGTACAACCAATGCAATTAGTGTATAATGAATAACAAAATCCCCCCCCCCCCCAATATTTTGGACAAGTTTACGCCAGTGTATAGAGCAAGAGAATTGTGATTAGTATGAAATGTCAATCCTGCAATACGGACCTCAATGTCTCAGTATTGAAAGTAAATTCTTTCCCATGGTGAAATATACACATTGAGCTACTTTATATATACATACTTCGGGTTGCCTACTAGTTCACCTAAGGATCTTATCTCATTTCATGGTTATCCTATTGTATTTTGCAAACATATTCAGAAAGCAATGGTATCTATGCACACAAGCACTTATACATGTACATGAGATACTGTACTGGCAAGCGATAAGAGTATGTTCAAGTGCATCATTTCAATACAGGCACGATTTGTACAATTCAGAGGGATGCCTTAAGATCCCTTTGGCTTTCTTGGTGCTCTTCCTCTGGCAAGGCATTTAAATAATTCTCTCTAGAGACATTGTGATGAGACCTCCTTAAACTGGTTGGTAAGGGTTGAGCACGAGATGCATGTATGATAAAAAGCCAAAGGCCAACAGCTACTGTTGAATAAGCATGGCTCAGATGACTGTGGTTCAATTTCAGTGACTCAAAGTCCTTATTATGCTATCGCACCAATCGGTCAACTATGCAGACCAAAGCAGCTCATGGTTCAACTGTCTGTGCACACACCTGGTCTGACAGGTCGAGATTTTGTAATTGAAATCTGTGTTTGCGTATTTGCTCATGGTATATTCTATTTCAAATATGCATGTTATCGTTCTATACAATGTAATGCTCGTGTGTATGTCAGATGCAACTAAGGCTACTTACCTACTTGCACCAAATTATATACATACACATTATCTATATTAATAGGACAGACAGCTTATATAGGACAGCTCAGGAGTGTAAAGTCCTGCCTTGTCACTATCTTGCGATTATCCATCATGTAAACAAGCAACGCTGTCATACGAAAAGATAAGATCAGTATTCAAACATTGTACAGGTAGTATTTAGCATTCTATTACTTGCAGTTTATAACCTTAATTTTCAGGCTCAAGCTTAGGTAAGCCCGTTGCTGAACATAAACTTTATTGCACACAAACATAAGCAGTTAACTGTCCACAAAGGCAATAATTTACTTTGTGATGCAGCAAACATGTTTTTTATCTGGTAAGAAATCTGACCAAATTCAAGTCAGATAAAAACAAATCTTAAGTCTACCAAATTATTATAAGACCATGGTATTTGCCATGTAGAGAGTCCATTTTCCCAGAAGTACCAATGTAAAAATAGATCACAAATATACATATAAAAAACTACCCTTAAGCATTTGCTGTCCTATTATTCAAATTAGTGGGTGTTACTGCTATAGCATTCACAAAACTTCCTTTTTTATTATAATAACGGCATTTATTTTTTGCAGACTAAACAACAAACCCCTTGGTCAGATAATAATAATTGATTTAGCCGGGCAGCCAGAGGAAAACAAATCAGGACTCAAGCTATAGCTAAAACAGAGGCCCATACATGGCCTCTTTCAGACTGCCCACAGCTGCTCCTATGGATAATACAACAATATTAGTATACACCGGTCCAGTACATCACAAAGGGCATACACATGCAATATTCATACAGAAAATGTCAGCATTATGTCAGGAAGAAGCTGTTGTATAAGTCATTTCTGCCCAAAATTAAACTGGGCCAGTTTCATCTCACACAGTGCTTTAACAGTTGTCAGGCCATGGGGCAATTTGAAATATAAATGACCCATCAAGAGTGACAATCTAAGCTAAACACAATATTGTAAAGTGCAAGACATAGCCTACACATTATAATCTTCATTCCTCAATCCTCATTCCATTTGTTGTTTTGCTAGCCATGTTCTCAGATGGAAACAGCAGTTCATGAGCAGCTGTGCATTCGGAACTGCATAAATTACTTTTAACAAAACAGAAAAAGAACAATGTCGTATAAATACCTCAAATTTCTTTTTGAGAACATTGAGTCCAAACAAACTCTGCCTTGTGATCTTTGATGCCATCTTCTCAAGCCTGTTACATATTGTCACAAACAGAATAAAAGGTCAACAGACAATGTTTAGATACTCAGTATTTTATACATGTACCAACACAACAAAAACTACCATGAACAATTGAACATGCAACAGAAATTCTTGCAGATGCCTGTTCTGTCGTATTTTATCCAGATGTTCAATGATAGTTTAACTGACAGTAGATATGCCAATTACTGTCTTGCTCTTTAAAGGCTATTGCAATTTGTGATGTTGTTCCAGCTTGGCAAGGGGTCATCCATAAAGGACGTCTGCAAAATATGACCTACTTTGGACCCCTCCCTCCCCCTTGTCTGCATTTGACCTTACCCCCTCCCCTTTGTGGACGTCCGCACGCCAAAGCCAAAGAACGTGCACTATATAAAAACATGTACATTTACATAGCTGTTCAAATTCCTGTCCCTCTGCCTTGAAGGATGAAATATTAGTCTATCAGATCAAAACTTCCTCCCTCTCTGAGGCAATCAAGAAGAAACTCAATATTTCAATGACCATGTTGTTCCTGTTACGAGTTTTCAAGCCCCGAGTGTATTAAAGTTCTAGTACATGGCATGAGGTTTTAGGCAGTCACCTCGCTGACCTTTTCGTCTCTCAGGGACGGTTGAAAGTTGAAACAATGGTGTTTAAAAAACCATCAAATTTTAAAATTCAGATGCGGACGTTCGCACTGGTCATAACCCTCCCTACCCGCATGGAATGACCTCTCCCTCTCCTTCATTGCAGACGTCCTTTATGGATGACCCCCAAGTCCTTGTGTTGCTTTTTTGTGAGGCACCAGGGAGACACTTGGAATATCTTCAATGAATTTCCCATACTGGTCTGTTTATCAATTTGGCTTGTAACAATTTTTTCTTCAAACTTGAAGTACCGGTAGGTGTATCTGAATAAACAACCACCACAAAGCCACCCTATTCCTCGACAAAATTCAACATATTTCCAATAATTCACCTAAAAGATGAATCAGTGATGTAGATCTCAAGCCATATTTGAAAGATTTATTCATCTGTAAACAAAATATATAAACCAAGTATGTTTACATCAAACAGCATAAACAAAGGAAAATTCCAAGTGGGCTCTTCATGGTACTGCAAACATCGAATAAGCCTTTTTATAAAAGGTCATATCATCCGCATAAACAACCTGGGCCACCACGGATCCATTTAGTCGTCACTCCCTCAACATCCACCACTCTTGAAGGTCATGGGGAGGGGCACCATGCAAGACAGTTAACATGGCCACTCACTTTTAAGATAAGACATTGAAAATATTGTAAACCATGCTATGCCTAACGTCAGTAATACTCGGTATCTAGGGAAGCTAGTTCCTTTTTAACGGTAAGATAAAATAATATTCCCTTAGGAAATATTGTCTATCTTAGACAAATAGTCTATCGACGATTACAGACATAAACGTACCAGGTCTATCACAATAATTTATCACAATTTATACAAATAATTGATGGATGATGCATCCTTCAAAACAAATCAACTGGTGTTATCAGTATGCGTTAATCCTGTATTTATTTAAATTCATACGGCCCTATGTCCACAAATTAATCAATTTTCCTATAGTTGGCAAATTTCGCCGTCAAAGTCCCGCCTCCCAAGTGACTCCGTTAATGGACATTCGTCAATGTCATCCGAACTTCCTGGTTAAAATGCCCAACAAAGTTAATCGTAAACATTAACATTAATCATATAACAGTAATCGTAAACCTACAATAAAATATTCTGTAAAATTCGCTTCAATGTCCAGCAGCACAATTAATAAGCCACTCGCAGTTCTAAGCTTGAACTGTCAATTTTCAATCGTTCCAAAACGCCGTCGACGAACACGAAACCAAAAACAAGACGCACAAGCAGACGACAATATCAGCCACAAGCGCAATTCAGTAGGCCTATAATTATGAAACAGTTGTAAAAAAACCAACCTTTTCAAAACAACCTTATCTTATCAAAGCACAATTTTATTTCGAAAAACTGCCCGACTGAGGCCTTTGTCGACAAGAAGAACCGGCAACGCTTGCAAAGCAATTGCTCGCGAAATGCTTCGAGGTGACGATCTTTATACGAGGACGATCGGAGAGCACAACGTCATTGCTAGGACGCATCTGGTCTACGTGACTGTCAACACGCGACTGTACAACACCGCCAAGCGCACACATCCGGCGCCGAGTGCTATTTTTAGACAGCCTGCACGGAGGTCTATTTTTAGCTCTGCGTCGATCGAATAGAAACATCTCGAAGACTAAAGTTGCATAATATTAATATTTATTGGGATTGCAATGAGGCGCTACGGCTAGACAGATGCACGCAGGCCGCTAAAACGTTGAGCTGTTGGGATGGGCCCAGTGCTTAACGAATTCTGGGAGGCTGCCATCGGAAGGGATCTCACTCAATAAATTCATTTAAATATTAAGTTTCGTGGCCGGTTACGGCATCTATAGAAAACCGTTTACGTTCACATTTGTTTATTTACTACGAACGTCCTCTTGTAGGCCTACGTGATTGTTTATGATGATATACTAGGAAGCTGAGCAGCGGGAAGCAGCGTGGTACTTTCGCTTCCCGTTAGACCCTACATTTGTCTTTCTTTTTGGTGTTACGATGGATTTACGAGGTGTAAAATGACCGCGTTGACTGACGCCGTCAGACTGTGGTAGGCTAATTGGCTTTCCCCCACTCGCTCGCCGCCCTGTTGTGCTTCTTTCAGGATGACTGGCGCGTGCCCTATATAACGGACGCACGCGTGTACCTTAGCCTGTGTTTGACCGAATCCTGCAATAGGCGTGTAGAGCCCTGCGCCGACGTCATAGTGTCGGCGGCGGCGCGCCGGTCATTTTTGGTCGGCGGCGGCGGCGCGCCGACGAACAAAAATCGGCGGCGGCGGCGTCCACAAAATGTCGGCGTCGGCGCGGCGCGGCGTGCCCTAGTCAGAAACATGAGTCACCATGGGCATCCGCAGGAATTTTTCCGGAGGGGGAGGAAAATTTTTCTAAGGGTAAAAAATTTTTCCAGGGGGCCAAATGACGTTTTTGCATGGAAAATCTATTCACAAATCCAGGGGGCAAATCCCCTCCCCTCCTTCGGACGCCCATGTCAGTCACTATGAGAGTTGAACAGCCGTTGGTCCTGTGGCCAGTCAAAGGGCCAAGTTCTCTAAAGCCACTCCATCGCACTGAAGCTCAACTACATATAAAGGGACAGAGAGAAGACACCTTCAGACATTTGCCTTACAAATATGAACATCCTTAATTACACCGCACATCTGCATAGGTATTGGCAAATTGTAATAAGATGAAGCAACAATACACTTGACACTTGACTGATACAGTATAGGCCTACACACCAAGTCACATGGCAGATGCTGGATAACAGTATCCTCACAGTAAGAGAGGCTGCTGAAGCCATGAAGTGAAATGTGAATATATACGTTTTCCTATGGTAATACACTGGCCGAGTGGCCTCACTCCTGTTAATTTTTCAATGAATTTATCAGGTGGTCTGCTGCCCGTTTGAATTGGTGCCACACCATTTAAAGTTTCCACATATAGACCATTAATTGTTTGTATCAGACTAAACTGAAAAAGACCATTCTTAATACTATACGTACTAAGTCAAAACCTGTGTCAACTGATACTGTTTACCTGAATAGATTCCAGCCAAAAGTATTAATCAATTATACCTTCCCTTCTGCAGGATTATTACTTAAATGGCAGATCTTGATATTAATAGCACTCATAAACTCCTCTAATCTTACAACATTAAGCCAAAAATTTACACCATTGTAGTAAGACCACAGACATCAAAGACAACAATAAGTTATAGAAGCTATTCACATGAAGGTAACGAATGAGGGAATACTGTAGTACACATACTGTAATACACATACAAAGACATGTATTGCATATTGCTTTTGTTGTCAAGGTATTAAGGAAATGGCAACAGGAACAGGTGTATCAAAACAATGGTTACTTGTAACAAGATATCGCTTTAAATGACTGTGTGTATCATGGCACAAAGACAAGATCATCAAAGTATAAGGAAAACGAACTTAGTCAGGAGGAAGACAATGCATTCTTGGGATCAAGATAAAGACCACAAACATTGTAATCAGCTATGTTCACTCTTTATCTACTTCCTTAACACGCGAGTTCCTACCAATCAAAGTGCCATTTCTGAGAATAGTTTGCTTATCTTTGCAATATCATGCAAAACATGAAAAATGCAACAATAACAATTAAGCATATCAAAATGGCATCGGCGGCGCGCCGACAGATTGTCGGCGGCGGCGGCGGCGGCGCGCCGACAAACAAAAATCGGCGGCGGCGGCGCCCACAAAATGTCGGCGGCGGCGGCGCGGCCGGCGCAGGGCTCTATAGGCGTGTACTTCAGCCTGTAGGCTCTATTTCACCGAATGCGGTAATACGCAGCTGTTTAACAGTAAGGATCAGGAAATCCCCATCTGTAACCAATCCTTTATCTTAGGACGAGTTTTAGGCCCAAGTACACCGTATGCCTATCTGGGGCTAGCGTTGTATCGTACTGAAATGTGCCGAATCGTTTTCTTGTGCTGAAATGTGCAGTCGTCCAATATCAGAGAGAACGAGAAGGCTGTAACCATACCATTAAAGCGAAACCACTTTCAATTTGCTATTTCTTGTAGAATAGACTGTATAGGCCGATTTGTATAGGCCCTACTCGTTAGTTCATTACTAAGAAACGGCTAAATTTGGACTGCGGGAATTCACGTTCATAAAGGACGTCCGCAAAATATGACCTACTTTAACCCTTCCCTCCCCCTTGTCCGTACTTGACCTTACCCTCCCTCCCTCCCTCCTCCCTTTGCGGACGTCCGCACGCCAGAGCCTATTTTTAATGTCATCATCATTTTTACAATTATTCCACAGTGCCTGTGCACATTTAAGTGACAGTTCGGGTTTAATATCAGGATGTGCAGTAATAAAAGCCTCTTTCAAGTCGCAGTAAAGGTTATACCATGCATGAGGTTTTATGCAATCACCTCACTGACTTTTTGTCTTTCGGAGAAGGTTGAAACAAGGTGGTGTTTAAATAACTACAAAATTTTAAAGTTTAGATGCGGACGTCCGCATTGGTCATAACCCTCCCTTTTCCCTTGTCCGCATTTCGATGACCCCTCTCCCCCTCATTGCGGACGTCCTTTATGGATGACCCCTATGCAGTCTATCACGTGTCCGTGACCATGCAGAAGCATGTAAATTGTATGTAGGCCTATGTCTGACTTGCGAGAATAACGTTTGGCCTATTTTGTCTCCGTGACCTCCGCATTGTATAGACTCGCTCCGCTCTAGCTTCAAATCCTGGATGCGCCCCGCTTTTGTAGGCGTATGATTTATACGCTCGAGATCTAGCCGCTATCCATAAATGTTGCCTAGTTGCCAATCTAACATTCTTCTGTGCAAGCCTCTTTCAACTATATACCGTAGGCTGTATAGACCTACGTGTTGGCATTTACCGCAATGTATGATGGAATTGCGACACAGACAGACAGACAGACAGACAGACAGGCAGAACAGTTTTCGTTTTGTGCACTGTGAAACTATACACTTATGTTAAGCCGTTATTTCATATCATTTGTGCATACATTATTAATTTAGTTTACTTCGAACGCTCTGTTAAATGTTTCTTATCAATTTGCACAACACGCGCAACGTGAGCCGAATCCATTATCCTTAAGCCAACCGTAAACAACTAATTTTTAAGAGCCCTTAAGTGCAAGCTCCTGGACGGCGCTACCTCAGACTACGATATGCCGACGACCGCTGTGCATCGCAGACATGTCTCAGCTGTCTGTCTAATAGTCGATAAATCCTGGATTATCCTGAACTCTGGCATTAAGCCAGAGGACTTTCGATCACCACGAACACTCGTGCACAACCAGACGCTGCAGTGCCCATATAAAAATCGACCAGCAAATCAACAGGTACAAACAAGGGCCAATAGCAAAACTTTTGCACAATTAAGTTGCTCGTATATCACGGTATATGCCGTGATATACGAGCTTTATACATTTTTAGAATTGTAATTAAACCTCTCGGCTAATACTGGTTTCAAGTTTTCAACAATCACAACTTCGGCCTATTGGGTAGCCTAACCGGGCCGTTACATGCAGGTCTAAGCCCTATTGTATTTTTTGTCCTTCAAGACAATGATGCACTCTGTATATTATCAGAGTACCTAGACCCACTACTGTGGTACTATCGTTCAGGCTGCTTCAGTATTGCCGAAAAATTTCAAAGGATTTACAGCTTGGCTGCACTTTTACACAATGGCTGCACAGAAGAACATTTTCCCCAAGAGATCAACATCTGGAAAAAAACTGTCGTAAACTGACAGATCTCTTCCAGTACAAAAGAATAAGTTTCCTGTTTAAAACCAGAGCATCTGCTTTGTACCAAATGCAATAATTTCCCTCCTCCCTGCGGGGTCTCACTGCAACCATATACTGTAGCTTGCAGTTCCCCACAATACTCCTGGAAGTTCCACGACTATATTCAGCGCTCTTGAGTCAACTCCTTATTTAGCCTGCAGGCTGCTAGTAACTAACTTTAAAGTTTATAATTATGACTGATGATTTCAACTTATAGTCATGGAGCAGAATTAAGTTCCCTAGGGTTTTCAGAGTGGGGAAGCCAGTGATGGCCCTAGGGCAGAGGTGGGCAAACTACGGCCCGCGGGCCGGATCCGGCCCGCCAACACTTTTCATCCGGCCCCCACAGTTCTTCAGAAATTTGTTTTTAAATTCAGACTGCGAGAAGTTTTCTTCGTTTTACTCACGTGGCGTTGCTCTCTTACTTACTATTCCGGTCTCGTCTTTAATAATAACTCTGTGCATTAACTTTGCATTAACTCTGCCGATCTGCCTCCACTTCCCTGCATAGGTTTTGCACATGATCTGTATACGCAGAAGTGAAATCCGTTCAAGTAAATCTAATGTTGCTTTCAAAGCAGATGAAAGATCAAAAGTACGGGAACTTTCCTCCCCTGCAGTTGCATATTCGGAACTTCAGCTGGAGTTAACCGACCCACAACGTGACATTTTTCTCAAAGAACAGCTCAAAGGATTAGACCTGATAACATTCTTTTCTACGCTCAGGAAGGAAAAATTCTCAAATATACAAACTTTGGCTTTAAAACTGCTTGTTTTATTCGCATCTATTGCACTTAATCTGTCAGCAAAGATATTCAACTACGATATGATAAACAAATCAATGTACAGGTCTCCGTTAAGTGATCTAAACTTAGTGGTTAAATTCAGAGTTCGAGGTAAATTTGCAGTGGTTCTAACACAGACTACACGTCTTCTGAACCACTTAAAACCCTTGTTATGTTATGTTATGTTATGTTATGATCTGAGATGCGGCACCTGTGATTTGAGACCCGTCACCTGCATTGTGAGACCCGCCACCCAAATTATTAGATCTGCCACCTAAAAAGGGAGATCCATCACCTTAACAGGGAGATCCACCACCGAAAATCAGATTAGCATTTATCAGCCTCACAGTGGGTTTCAGCATTCACTGGCATCATAGAAAACTACTTGGGCCTATGTGTTTACTTAAATCGCATGCTGTTTTATTATCGCTGCCGAAGGGTAGTAACCTAAGGCCGTGGCAACCAGTCTTGTCCTCGAGACCGAGGTCTTGGTCTCGAGTGCACTCGATTTCGTTTTTAAAGGTCTTGGTCTTGAGACTAAACTTGAACTCAAACTGTGAATTGCAACCAGCACAAGCACTTCGGGTTATGAGAAACTTGTTAATTAAATGTATGCATGTTCACAGTCGGATACACTCATTAGTAACACCCAAAGTGTATTTAATATATTATAAATAGTAAACTTCTTTTCATGTTAGCCGTTATTAAAAGTTAAAAAAATTTTATCCGGCCCTCCAAATTTTTTGGCCGTTCAATGTGGCCCCGTGTGCAAAAAGTTTGCCCACCCCTGCCCTAGGGGATTGGAATAGAGAAGCAGACAAGGGAGGGCTTACTCTTCCTACTAAAAATGTTTGACTCTTTTAACTGCAAACTTTTATGAACGCATTCCTGTCACAACTTGTGGGGCGTGGTGGCTCAGTGGTAAGTTCGGCGCCTTGTGATCGGAGGATTGCAGGTTCGAATCCCACTCTAGCCGCTGCGTACGGACCTTGGGCAAGTCCTTCACTTGCAATTGCTCGTGGCGCTTCGGCGTGAAAACTCCGACACAGTATACCAATGCTGTAGTCGGGAGCGCCTCTGAGTAGTAGTAGACTTCGAGAGGCGCTATAGAAATATCCGGAATAAATAAACAACTGCTGATAGCAACTATTAATTCTCACAAAGGCCTCCAACGTTAGCATGTAGCAAGCCAAGGGGTCGTCCATAAAGGACGTCCACAAAGTGGGAAGGGACGTCATCCCAATGTGGAAAAGGGGAGGCGGTTTCGTCCAATGCAGACGTCCGCATTTAACTTCGGTTCATACACTTACTTCAGTATTTACAGCGAATTCCTTGAACACCAACTTCAGTCACACAATTTCTACTATGCTGCATTGCAACTTAGTTGTTTTGTTGAACATTTTCACTAAGACAGGCAAGATTCTAAAGCAGGGGTGGGCAACATACGGCCCGCGGGCCGGATCCGGCCCCCGGGGACTTTTCAACCGGCCCTTGGCATGTCTTTAATATCAGCATTGTGTCTGGCACTTGGGACCTCTCTATCCGGCCCTTCATGAATGTCTGGATCTCTGTACGTAGACCGACATTAAAACGTCTGTTTCAATCCGGCCTATAGTCTAGTCAACTAGTTCACTACTCATTCATCAATGTAATTACTCTCTGCATGAAACAATACCACAGTGGGTAGGTTCGAAACTTTGGAAGATACTTTAACTTAGATTTCATGCCCTGAAAATGGTTGCACTGTTTCCAAGCACCTATATTTGCGAACAGTTCTTCTCAAAGATGAAACTAACAAATGCAGAAGCAGATGCAGACTAACAAAATGACAATTAATCTTTCCAATTAAATTTGAATTGCCACTTTGAACATCAAAGCAACCATACTGGATAAATTGTGTCGGTAGAAGTGTCAGATTTCACAAAAATCATTAAATATAGCACACCAAGCAAGTGGATACATTTTACACTAACAGTTTTAGCCTATGTATTTTTTAAACTGAAAAATCTTATAGCATATTTAGTATTTTATTGTAGTGTAGGACTGCAGGTAATTAGGATAAGTATGTTTTCATCATAAAAATTATCTTCATTTAGTTTAACATAAATTTTACCGTAACGGTTATATCACAATAGTTAGTTTGAATAAAATTAATATTGTCTTATTTTCTTGGGCAAGTGAATCTGCAAAAATTAGCCCGCGATTGGCATGCGGCCCCTGAGCTGCCCTTAAAATCTTAGAGCGGCCCTCTGTTAAAAGAAGTTGCCCATGCCTGTTCTAAAGGAAATGTTGACCCTTTCCCCCCTGTTGGGTTCAAACTAGGTCATTTTTCACGGACGTCCAGAAAAGTAGATTTTTACAAATGCACAAACACCAAAGATTTTTAGCTTTCAAGTCAAATTAAAGTAGGATCTAAGAGCACCTCTTCCCCAAATTTTCAACACCCTAGGCCATCTTAGTGAAAATGCTCCTGTGTAACTTCTTTGTGCTTAGCTTTTATTCTATCATGTCCTGTTGAATAAAATATTGGTTATTCAATCAAATACGTTACCGAAAGAGCAAGCTGGTACTAACATGAGTAAGTGTGTGCTATTTTCACCACAAAAAGACATGGACAGCACTCGTCAAGAGGAATGGTCCTGGCATCACAGGATCATTCAACCAATGTGCAAATACAACCACCGTGAAGGGCACCATTTACAACGTCCTAAATTGCATTGATACTCATTTACTGAACCAACAAGGAAAGAGGGCTGCATTTGCACCATAAAGCATTGCAATGTACAGTTGCCATCCATGCACTAACCCAGTGTGCCAATTAACTCAACTTAACTCAACTGGTAGTATTTTATCTACACGCTGAATAAACGATTTTATTGTAGCACCACCACGGTGATTAAATTAACTGTAAAACTGTAATTTATTGATAAAAACAACAGTATTTTGCTAATGCTTTGTGGTGGCACACAGTACCTGATTGGTTAGAGTGCTCACATTTTAACACAGAGAGTACAGGTTAGAGCCTTCCCTAGATGGTTACTGTGTAGAGTACGGTGTGTAAAATATGGACCTTGAACAAGTCTTTCAGTCAAAATTGCTTGGTGTCGTCGTTTGAAGCTCTTGGTCATCAGATAGTGGCGCTTAATAAATGCGTAATAGTAATAATAAATAATGCTAATTTGTTGTTGTATTTCTTTCCAGAAATTTTACTAGCATATGTATTTCAACTTCTATCATAACTGGCATTTATGACACTAAACACATTTTTAAGTACCAAAATGCCCTTTACAAAAAGCATAATTAATTTAATGACTCATTTTATTATCATCTAACAGTTGATTTTGCTTGAAGAGGTAGTTCTAAAAGAAATGTTTTGTTTCCAGCTTTTAACCGTAAGTGGCTCACTTTGATGTTGGAAATGTCGTCAGATTCAGCAAACAACCTATCCAAAAGATCCTAAAACACAGTCATTTTAACCATCCTAAAATTTATGTTCAACATGAAAATGTGCACTATAAATATATACATCAAAATTTCATAAATCCATATCCTTTGCACTATAAAAAATACCTTGTTTGTTCCTCATTGCAGTACAGCTCAAGTGAACAGTCTAACTGTTCCCCTACAGAAACTAAATTTTGTAAATGCATATCCTTTTCAATACACAAACATACAGAACTAAATACAAATTTTGAGAAAATGTTCTGAAAGTAGGCTATCTGTATAAAATTTTATGAAATTGTATAAAACAGCAAAGCAATGATATATACACAGCACCAAGATAAACTAGCCACAACTGCTAAATTGGTGGGATAACATATAAAACATAACATTATAAAACTGAACGACGTTTTCAAATTGCCATTTTCAATAATCACCCAATCTTCGTGTTTCAGTAAGTTTGCTTAAAATGTCTGAAAAATGTTGATTTAATGGACAAACCTGTAGGGAAGACAATGATGACTCAACTTGTTGTCGAACATCACCAACTGCCCATGCAAGACTAACATGAAACTTTGGTTCCTTGAAAAAAAAAATTTCAACGGTAAAAATGCAATTAAAAAGGTCATCAGCTAAACAGAACAATGAAGTAATGATCAACTGAGCTATTGTAAATATCACAGAATTCCCAGAAAATTAACCAACTTTAAAAAGCTTAATACTGTACACTGCAACTTAGGAAATTTCTAGCTGTACAGTGTACATGTATTGCACATGCATAAATCAACCTATTGTATTTCAATGGGCCTCTTTATCAGATTATGATTTCAACTGCTGATTGATGCCTTGGGTATTGTGCTTACAGCACCACTAAAGACAATAGATCAGATTAACACTAATGAACATACAACATTAACAATACAAATGACAAAAAGCTATTCAACCTGTTTGATTTAAGAAGCATGATTATTTCTAGTAGAAGTGAAGAAATTCCCACTTAATACAAAGATCTATAACTTCAAGTGGTTAGTGAAAAACTTCAAATGCCTATCACATTATAACGAGATGTCCTATGCATGCAGATGTGAAATTTGGATTATGAAATTCAAACAACACTTTACAATGCACACTCTTTTCATTCAATAACTGCAAGTGTCACCAGTAAAATCACCAATAAATTACAGCATCAAAGTCTCAGCGCAGTAATCATAAGTTATTAACACCTGCTCATAAGTTATTAACACCTGCTCACTAGTACAGTAAACAAGGTTTTCTTTGTTATAATTTGTAATGAGTCTTATTAAGGCTGACCTTGTAATATTCTGGCAGACGAAACTCTTTCAATGACTTGTCGATAGCTCGAACATATGACTCCAGCAGACTTTTACCAATCAGAACAGCCACACCCAAGAAAGTTCTGAGTAACCAACCAATGCATCATAATCAATTACACACGTCACGGGTATGCATAAAGAACTTCAACAAAACAAATTACTAGTGCTCAGGCAATAATAAACTTATGAATCATTTATAAGACATCAGTTATTTGTACTCGCAGCAACTCAGTTACTCACCTCAAGATAATCCCACTAGGATTGGATGGAAGGAGCAGAAAAAGAAAAAATGAGCCTTATATGTGACCCATCTGCACAAAACCATTCTTAAGTCGGACTGGACTTACGACTGGTTTTGTGTAGATGGGTCACATACGTATTTACAACACATTCAGAAAATAAGAGGATTTTCATTTTAAGACTTGTGTGACCATACCTTGTTTGTTCCTCATTGCAGTACAGCTCAAGTGAACAGAGTCTAACTGTTCCCCTACAGAAAACATAGCATTTATACAGATTTAACTGGTAGCTTAACACCGAACACTACAACCAAGGCTTTGAAAGCCTGAACACATTTTACTGTGCTTAAGCTTCCGCATCCTTGTGTAATTGATCATGATCATTGTTTGGTTACTGACCAATCCGATGTAAACAGAATATTCTTTAAAGTATAACTCTATTATTAAGTTTAAAACTCATCCTGACTCAAAACATTTGCAATGTAGAAAAAAGCTCAGTTTAATTCAGGAAACGACCTTAATTGGAATTTGTCTATGTATAAATACAAATGAGCAGCAACCTGGCAGATGTAGGTTAGCTTAAAAAGCTTCATCGTTTTGCAAGATGCATCATAAACAGTAGCACACTATTGTATGATACAAAGCCTAAACAATACTGCAATATACTATCCTGTTATCAGCAAAAATTAGTATAGATAATTTGGAAATTACACAGATCAGAAGCAGCAGATGCATACAGCCAACTAAAGCTGGTACCCTTGTAAATGACTTTGAAGCTCAGACAAAAGTGGGTGCTTATTCAATGTCCAGCTACCAGATTTGGAAGATTTTTACATGTGTATTTACTTAACTTAATCTGATTTGCTGTACTTTACTTAATCTGTTGGCTCGTTATTAATTTAGAAACCGATCTGCCTTTTTGCTACATGCATGCAGTGTTTAAAGCCTCAGAAATGTAAATGGTAAACATTTGTAATAGTACTGTTTGACTAAGGTTCTGGTAGGCATTGACCCTGGAATACTTTCTAAGTAACTTCTGAGGTAAGGCAAACTACAGCGGTTCTATCCACAGCTTTTAAACAATTCAAAACCTCCCTGTGGGTTACAGTTACCTGGTACATGAAACGACAAAAATCAGCAAAACCACAGTTGGACAGGACACAATGCAATCAAAGCAAATTCACCTATGACAATCATAGCAACTAGATATTAAAAGAACTAGACATGACTGCTGTCATCCCCAAGGTCACCATCTCTGGCTTGCTGAAATAATCTTCACCCGAAAATACGTACTATTCTGAGAGAGAAAGCTCAAGAAACATGTTCACTCACATTAAATTGCGCCTCTTTGGATGTCTTTGATAGCCATGTTTAGTGCTTTTGTGAAGTCATTACAGGTGCTAGGTACAAAGCCGTATACACATACATACATACCTCTTGCATTCTGTGAGATTCTTCTTGAGATCTTGAACAAGTGGTTCTATCCAGTGATGCAGAACAACAAATGTCTTTGAGACGCTGATGTGAAAGTCGGAGACTGGATGGAATTCAACCGAAGGTTTCAGGTGTTCGATTAAAGTTTGAACAATTTCAAGCAGCTCTTCTGAATCACCACCTTAATGAAAAATTTGATCATTCCAATATTATTATGAAATACGAATTTTAAGAAAAAGTTACTTTAAAACATACATTACGAAGTACAAGAATTCGTCCAACTCTATCAATAAAGCTCACCTACAGTAGAGTGTTAAACTTATACGATACAGACCTATCCTGGTATTGCCTCCGGGTTTCAAATAATGCTACTGGTAAGGACTAGAACACAACCATTGGCAAAAGTCAGAAATGAGTACACGCGTTTGTAAATAGTTTAACACCTTAACGACAATGTGTCCAAGTCCATAATTCCTATGGCCAAAACTCTAGCCTTTTCTTGCATTGGTCCTGCTCTATGGAATCAACCCCTCCATCGACACGTGCCTCTTTATTAGCTGGTGGCCCAAGTGCCTCGTTCCGCTGTCTTAAAACCACTTTCTATTCACTGGGTCTTTCGCACTGGGAGCGCCTCTGATTAGCGAATACTGTGAGAGGCACTTTATAAATGTTTAGATACAATACAATACAATACAATATTTAAGATTTTTTGTAAACAATGACTATCATATGAGATTTCAGTACACCAATACAATATTAATTCAAAAATCACATAAACCTTGTCTTTATCAGTATCTTACATGGAATGCTCACAAAACTTGCCCAATTTCCTCGCTCATGAGCAAATGATCGAACGCGACCCATATGATTTGAAGGATCATCCCTTGGCTCACAGTCGTCTGATGATTTGAACATCCCCATCAATGCAACAGGGTGAGGAAGACTGTTACTCCTGCAAAAGCATTATTTGTAAATGATTGCAGAAATGATAAATTCATAATACAAAATAAAGTTTAATTCCTAAGCCATGCATAAATAAACCCAGCTCTGCATGTATGCTTTAAACTTAATTTTACAAAGAGATACTAAAGAGGTGCTAAAAGTTTCTTGATTCATACATACACCTACATTTCAACACCAAGAACAGTTTAGGTATGTTGTTTCTGTTTAGTGCAAGGGGGTATGAGTCAATGAGGACAACCTTTAAATTCTCGCGATGGAATTGAAAATTCCATGTTCCATGTTCTGGTTGAGGACAAAATAATGTTGGTTACAATTACGAGTTTAATACTAACTTGTTTACTACGTCCATCTGCGGCTGTTTTGGGGCCGAGGAGTTGGGCGAACTTGTCGAAGATTTCCGCTTTCTTTCATTTTTATGACAAAACTCAACAGAGCGTCTGAAAGAATCTGCGGATAGAGTTGTTTCCTCACCGCTCGACTCAGAACTGGAATATTGTACCAAATTGAAAGCCGCCATCAGTAAACTCCTAGCGCCACTGCGCCAGTGACACAGAATACATATTATAAACAGATTCATACACTTCAGAGTATGACATCATTTTGAGTCTTTCAGATCTTTGGTATCAGTGTCAGTTTTTACTTGTTTGTTGTAAAGTATTATATGACTGATGTAATTAATTTATCAGGGAGTAGATATTTCGTTCTGTGTTTTTGTATGTATGTGTGTGTGCGTGCGCGCTAGAGAGTGTGTGTCTGTCTGTTTATGCAGACTATTTCTGCCACTGGTAAGGAGCTATATAAATGTTAAGGAAAATAACGCTGAATAACGTTTATAACATGTCAACTCTTATGTTGCGCCGGATTAATGAAGCGAGTCTACAAAGTGAGAGCAGAGGAAGAGATTGGTCACATGAAGCATGGGCGGCGATCACGGGGGAGGGGGTCGAAGGGGGCATATGTCCCCCCACCTTTAAGAGTGGGGGGCACGCCATACATTCCCCCAAATTTGGAAGAAACACGAAAAAGGCCAACAAATGTAATTGCGTGTGAGGGTTTTCACTGCCTTTTTGACCAGATGAGGTAAAAACTCTTTCTTTGAGCAGAATTCAGTGACCCCCGAAAATTTTGAGAAGGTAAGAAGAAGGTCATTCAATTTTTGTCGGAGATGAATTTCTAAAAAAGGTCATCAAATTTTTGGGGGATGAATATATAAAAAAGGAAATAGGCAATGAATTTTCTAGACGAATTCCTAAGAAGAAGGTAATGACATTATTGTTGGGAGCCCCGAAAAAAGTTGTAAAAAAGAGGTGAATGACTAAAAAAGGTCATCAACTTTTTTGGGGAGACGAATTTATACTGTGCCTCCCCCACTGTTAAAGGTGGGGTCTTGTCCCCCCCCCCCGACCTCCAGGATCGCCGCCCATGGTGGCAGTCATTCAAACGGTCATCCGTTGCATGTGAGGAATCTCACCAGATGAATTCATTACAAAATTCATCGAAACTATGTTATTCGCCATCTACCGAAATACTATGCAACTGAGCTGGAACCATGGCGAAAACCAACGTCTACATGATGCGCCGCCTTTGGAATAGACAGCAAACTTACCTGTAGGCCTATGCCTTGGCATGGCGTAGTATTCCTTCTCTGAATTAAACTCTAAGGCGTTGTTTACCAACCTCAGTGCCGCGGCACACAAGGGTCCTGTGAACCTGCACTAGCTTCTATAGAACACTAGTGCCCTTAATTAATGTCCGAATTATGCGATCACAATGGCTTTTAAGGAGTCGATTTTTCAGTATTAAAATTACACATTATGTACCATGCCGCCATCCTAGACCCTACTGCGTGCATAAGGGAGCTTGCAAACCCCCAGTCAGAATGGCTTAGGCGTTTTGCGTCCTCAATCCTCCTCTGACGCCTCGTTCTTAAGTCGAAGTTTTTACTAGTTCATCTATAAGCAATAGGCTATTTCGGGTGTTAAAATGAAGACATTAAATTCCCGCTTGTAATAATTAAAAGACGATGAAAATGGGCATCAAGCAAGGCATCCAGGAATATAAGGGCAGAAATTCCTCAGTGCAAGAGTGGTGGACTTGTAGAATGGTTTGGATGATAGTAGCCTACTGTCTCAGTGGACTGGACACTTTCACGCTTTCAAGAAGAAGCTAGGCGAGATAGACTATTAAGCATTACATCAAGCATTACATGTTAACTTGCAGTGGCTCTAACACACAACACGTTGTGAACCACTTAAAACCCTTGGTAGGCCTATGTTATGTCATGTCATGTTATGTTATGCTATGCTAGTTGTTTTCCTTTAACGTTCGGTAGGGGGCCTATCTTTTCGCGATTGCGTAGCAAGAAATCGGTTGAAATATTCGATAACTAACTCTTGTCGGTCAGTGACGGAAATTAACAGACTTCAGGTGCGTAATATGTAGCCTGATTAACGAGGTTATTAGGACAGCAACAGCTGAACTGGAAGCACTTTTTCGTCATTTGGTTTCGTTTAAGACGGATTCAAATGGCGCGCTAAGAAATACGTTACTTACTTACCTGTGTTGCTTTTACTGTCGGTATTTTGTAGATTTTTGCTACTGTTCCGTTGGCTTGTCCCTGCGCATCAGGGACGTCATTTCAGCTTTTTTCAGGGGGAAGTGACATCATTTGAGTATTTTTCCGGGGGGGGGGGAAAATTGGCCAGCTTGTTAAGTTTTGTAGTCTACATGTACAAAACTGTAACCCAGTGCTGCATGATGTGTGCTGCAGTGTGCATATTGTCACTTAATATAATTAGGTTTTGATGAATTTGAGTATCATTTTTTTTCTTTTTTACCCCTTTCTTCTTCCTGCATTTCTTGTTCCCTCATTTCCCTTTTTCCCAAAAATCAAGAGGCAAATTCCCGCTGCTCCTCCAAATGACTTCTCTGCTGCGTATAGCGTTGATTGAGATGTAAATTATTCGAGAAATAATCAGTTTAAAATCTAGAATCGTAATATTTGGAATCGCTTCTTTAAAATTACATTTTCCAGCCGATCCATCCTCTCCGATGCCTTCCACAGTGTGTGACTGGCTCGGTTTCTAACCGACCAAAACCAAGCGAAGAAAGGCTGCGTAGGGCACTCTTCGTGTTGAATAACGGTAGGCGCTACATAAATTCTGTCATTACATTACATAGGCCATCTGCAGCTGCAGGCGGTCCATTTATATGGCGGCAAGGGAGAGAGAGCCGTCTATTAGGCGTCGATTAGCGAGAGAGGGGTTGAAGGACTTGTTGAAAGGGGAACAGATGGAGGCGGGGAGGGAAGGGATGGATAAGAATGAGGGAGGGAGCAATGGAGAGGGCAAGAGCTGGAGGAGTAGGAGGGGCGGCTGATGCTATGTGGAAAATTCGTCCCAATGCCCTAGGCGGCTCTCTGTCTCTCTGTCTCTCTGTCCCTGTCTCTCTGTCTCTCTGTCTCTCTGTCTCTGTCTCTGTCTCTGTCTCTGTCTCTCTGTCTCTCTGTCTCTGTCTCTGTCTGCCTTTCTCTGTCTGTCTGTCTGTCTGTCTGTCTGTCTGTCTGTCTGTCTGTCTGTCTGTCTGTCTGTCTGTCTCTCTCTCTCTCTCTCTCTCTCTCTCTCTCTCTCTCTCTCTCTCTCTCTCTCTCTCTCTCTCTCTCTCTCTCTCTCTCGCTCGCGTCTGCGTAATGAGTCACGCAATTAGCAGTTCTTTGAAGTGGCGACAAAGGTGTTTAGCCATCTCGACTGATCGAATTATGTCACTCGATCGGAGTTCGTCTCCTTTAGACACGCGTTGCGATTTGCGCAACACAGCTGCCACGAATCGCCGATTAAGTCGCACAGGAGAACGACGATGCATGGGATGGATGAATGGGTGGATAGATGGATTGGAAGAATGGATGACAAGAGTGGATGGATGAATCGATGAATGGGTGGATGGATGGGTGAATGGATGGATGGATGGATGGATGGATGGATGGGTGGATGAATGGGTGGATTGACGAATGGGTGGATGGATGGATTGGAAGAATGGATGACATGAGTGGATGGATGGATGAATG
>OY744612.1:38115213-38135213 GCA_963556255.1 Allolobophora icterica
AGAGTGGGAGACAGAGGGAAAGAGGAAGAGAGGAGGAGCAAATGAGAAAGGACGGTGGGCAGAGGATGAGAAAAAGAAGGAAGATGAGGAGGAGTAGTAGGAGGAGGATGGAGAGGAGAAAAGAGGCAGCAGCAGCATCCGGTCACTAAACCAATCGATCAATCGCTGCCGATATTACAGGCAATCGCGCTTTAGTTGCCTTCCCTCCCTCGCTCCCTCCCTGCACCTCCGCCCTTCCATCCATACCATCCACCCTCGATGATCTCATAGCTCCGTGGATGGCTGCAGTTGCTGCGCCATCTGAACGTTAGTTGCTGCTTTCCTGTTCTGTCTGTCTGTTTAACTGTCTGTCTGTCTGTCTCTGTCTCTATGTATATCTGCGTGTGCGTCCGTGTACGTGTCTGCGTGTGTGCGTCTGTGCGTACGTGTTTGTTGAGGATGAGGCCATTATAGAATATTGCAGATTGAAGTCGATTCGATATGAAACGTTTCGGAGATTATATTGCATGAGGCAATCGAACGCACGACGACCAAGAAGAAGAAAGAAGAATCACGGCAGCGGAAGACATCGGCGACTGTGGCGCCACCACCGTCCAGCCATTCGTATCAATGGCCTTCTTTCGCATATATATATATATATATATATATATATATATATATAAATGTATTTAAGTATGCTTAAACATATATATTTGAAATATACATACATATATATAACATATATATATGTATATATATATATATATTTGTATATATATATATATACTTGGGCGGTGCAGCCAAGCAATTTAAAGATAAGCTGTTATATACAGGCACGATGTATAAATATATTAAGTCTCTGTGTGAATTGGATAGCAAAGAGCATATTGGGTATTGGGCAGAATCTTATATGTTTCTTGTGGAAGAGATTTATTAGGCGTCTGTTGTTGTTGGTTTTAGCAGTTCAATCGAGTAAGTGAGTGAATGAGTGAGTGAATGAGTCAGTGAGTGAATGAGTCAGTGAGTGAATGAGTCAGTGAGTGAATGAGTCACTGATTGAATGAGCCAGTTAGTGAATGAGTCATTGAGTTAATGAGTCAGTGAGTGAGCATGCGAGCGAGTGAACGAGTCAGTCAGTGAATCAGTGAGTTACTGAGGCAGTGAGTGAATGAGTCACTAATTGAATGAGTCAGTGAGTGAATGAGTCACTAATTGAATGAGTCAGTGAGTGAATGAGTCACTGATTGAATGAGCCAGTTAGTGAATGAGTCATTGAGTTAATGAGTCAGTGAGTGAGCATGCGAGCGAGTGAACGAGTCAGTCAGTGAATGGGTCAGTGAGTGAACGAGTCAGTGAGTGAATGAGTCATTGAGTTAATGAGTCAGTGATTGAGTGTGGCAATCCGTCAGTCAATCGAAGAGTTCCATACAAAGTTTTAATAACCATTAAATTCCATTTTACAATGTACTATAATTATACAGTTTACTTATATAGTCGATAATATTTTAAGCATACAAAGCGTCCAACTGCATACACAAGAGCTAAAAACTAAGCGTCAATAGCGGTTCAACTAAAACATGAAATTTTAAAACTAAGCGTCAATAGCGGTTCTGCTAAAACATGAAAATTTTAAAACTAAGCGTCAATGAAACTTGAAATGAATCGTACAGTGCCTATAACATAGCACATTGTCTATCATACATTGCGTCTATATCATCTCTATCAGACTTTATCATCGTACATTGTCTATATGCCATCGTACATTGTCTATACATTCCCTGTAACAGCTAACAGTCACGCCATAACTGAATTATAATTGCGTTAGCAGTAATACACGCTCTGAAACTTAATAATGTCATGTTAAATCTAAAACCTAAGATAAACTAAATCATTCATGATCTCAAGACAAATTTTGATCAAACTATACACGCAATAACACTAAACAAACAGTTAGTTAACTTGTTTGGTTATATATGTAAACGGTATATTGCAGTTAGAGTAAACATGTTAGGTTACAAAACGTTAAACAAACTGTACATGTTAATCATCAAATTGTATTGCTATACATTGTTTATTGCTTGTGATACACGTTATGCATAAAATGTTTAATTTAACGATTTAACAGAATATCTGCTAAAGAGCTACACACATACGTTTAACATAAAATTACAATATGTTTAAGGTAACACCATAGAACTCTGAGTTACACGTCTTTATAAAACATCCACACGTGGCCTACTCCGTAATGTATAACAGAACTATTACTGGTCTATTATACACCAATAGTTTATGTATGCAACAGGCCCATGCCTGTTTCATGCATAAACTATTTGTAAGATCTCGTTAACAACCATAAACACTTGCGACGACTTGTAAAAATTTAATAACTTATTTATTTCTTAATTATCATTCTTTCTGGTTCGGTTTCCGCTTCTCTTTTCCATCATTTGTTATTCCTATTTTTTCGCTTCTTCCTTCCCTGTTTCTGTCCTCCATTTCTTTAATCCTCTTGCCCTTCATTTCTTCTTTTCCGTCTTTCCTTTGCTCCATCGTTCGTCCAGTCTTTCATGTCTCCTTGCATTCCGATGGACCCCAGATCATATATCTAATCGATCAAGACGAACAAACAAGACAGACATCCCGACAAAACAGACAGACAGACAGACAGACAGACAGGCAGGTAACCCTACAGTTTCATATGAAGGGATTACATCCGCCAAATTTGATATCGTAAAGAGGAACACAATTTGAAAAAAGAGGCGTTATAATTTTATAAACGAAACACTTTAGTATATGCCATTATCCCAGTGTGGGAATTGTATAAAAGACTAGGGGATTACACAATTTATCCGTATTTTGCAAACTGATGTCAACGAAATTTGAAAGCATGCAGCTGATTTCAACGCTAGCTGTTTTGCAAGTCAGACGCGAATCAAAATCAATTCTTTTGTTGAGAAATTTAAAAAATGCATGCATGGAACTTTCAACTCTTTGTCAGAGACTCAGAGTCAAATAATTCTAAATCACACTAGCACAACTAAGGGGGTTGAAAACGACCCCTTGGGTTGTGCAACGAACACTTAACTGTGGGGTCCTAAGAAAGACTAGGGGGTTGAACCCCGACCCCCGAAAATTCCCACCCTGCATAATCCTGATTAAAATCGAAACAACAGAAAACTTGCTTTTTGATCAACTATAGGTATTATAGATCCTTAATTTTTCAGCCTAAATTGGTTTAAGGAATTCCAATGACTGGATTTCACTGTGAACAAAGAGAGAGCGCTGTCACTGTGTCAAAGCTTGCATTATTGAAAACCTTCCATGCGTTTGAACACTGGAACCAGAAATTGACAACGAGAGGGAATTCGCCATGGTCGAAGGTGAACACTTTTTGGCGATCCTTTCAGTCACTGCGACTTCTGAGCACTTAAGACTACTTTCGGATAAAACCAAATTTCTTAAGAGCTTCTTACTTGTCCACGCTGGTAAAGGATCTCACCCGATCAATTCACTGAAAAATGAACAGGGTCGAGGCCATACGGTTACTATATACAAAGTGTACATTTACATTTATCTTGTTTGCAATTTTTCTTAAACCGTTATTGTCGGACAGGCACGTGGATCTGCACTCGGGCCTCAGACAATGATAGCAACTGTAAAGTGGCATAAGGTAGATCATTCTTCAAAAACTTATTGTCTGGCTGCGATTCAAAATCAGATTGTCCTGATAATGCTTGAACAGTCTATTTCTAAAATGCACCATAACCTTTGCATCGAATATCGCCGACTATACGAGAGTCTGGGGAGCACTGTACTGCACTGTTCATATTCACACACAGTAACAACAGCATGAGGGATGGGGCGGCAGGGAACCTCTACTCACGGCCTTTATGACCCACAGATATTATGGTTAAACAAGTATGTGCCATGTTTAACGCAGCAACACTGTTTCAACATCAACAAATAGGCCTACCAATTTTGCTCATGAAAGAAATCGAAGGGTTTCTAAGTCCAATCGCTCTATGCTTACGAATGACAATCTTTATAAGCACATAGCATACATCCACCATATACTGCTTATAGTATAACAACATGCAGAAAATGTGTAAGTCTATTCAGTCTGCTGAGTTACCACTTAGAATGTGAATTGAAGGTAAATATCACATCCAATATTAGTAAATCCCGTCGAAAGAGAACGGGCTATTGACCAGCTACCTCCAGTCCCACTCATAACATAACATAACATTTGTAAAGCGAAACTGCAAGAAAAAACTCACCAGAAGCGTTCCCGAACTAGAAGGGAAGCCCCACGATCAAACAAAACAGACTTCCAAGCACTTGCGGAACAAGGAAGGTTACCGACTGAGTAGCTCACTTCTGATTTTAAAAGGAAGACTATTCCAGGTTATAGGGCCAACACTGGCGAAACTTCTGTGCTGGGTAGTGGACGATCTAGCCCGATGGAAGACAAGGATACCATGTGCAGCCGATCGGAGGGACATGCGACCAGGCAGAGATACACAAGGACCTGAGATAGTATGGGACACTCTTTCTCTCCTCTCAATCTGTGGGTTGCAGCCCTTCCTGTGATCTTACCATCCCTGCCATATGCCATCGCTTCCCTACCCTGAGTGATGTAGCGAAGGCTCGTGGCTTTCAACGAGTAGCAGCAATGTCTAGCAAAAGAGGTAATATAAACAACCATACCTACACGTCTTGGCTGCTATGCTATATTAGTTAGATAGCTAGCTAGCTAGACACTTAATATAGCGCCTTTTCGGGTATCTCATAATAGCGCTGCCTGCGCTAGACTCTGAGCGCCTCTGAGTAGGTCTCTTCAAGAGGCGCTATATAAATTCTCAGAATGAATAATAGCAACGTCATTAAGATAAAACTTCACCAGTAAGTAAGCAATGCTCAGTAGTGTTAGCAATGATCGTTTGGTCCTTCACGTACAAGCAGAAGCAATTGATTTAAACAACACGAAAAAGAAACGGAACAAACATGAAACATTTGAGAGGGCATGAACCAATCAGCTAAAAGGATACTGTGTTTTATGAAAATTAATTTGAATCTATTGAGAAAAATAATGTTCACTTAGAGTAGGCCTTTTATGTACATGTATTCCCTGGAACCGGTGAGCCTGCCAGCAAAGTGGGTTGAGATACCTGGTATCGAGCGTTCAGAGATTCATATACCGTGTGCGATAGACTTGGCCACTTGCCAGTTTGATGGAGAAATATTGGTCTAAGGCTTCCAGCGTAATTAGCCTCTCATAATTATTAATTCATCGCTCACTCACTCATTAAGCGCCTCGGACGTCAGCAATCCGCTGCAGAAGCGAAATCGTTGTTTTTAGGGAAATTCTTTTGAAGCGCAGACGCAATCACAATTGTCTAATGACTGGAAACATTTTCTTCTAAAAACAATTGAATTTAAACTTTGGTTGTGTCGAGAATACTTTGATCAAGCGAATGGTCACATACTTTTGCAATTAGCAAGTCCTATCGCGCCGGTGTCTAATCGCAATCGTAATATCGAAATTCTAAAGCGCTACTCAAAAGCTAAGCGCGGTGCACCAGCTTATTCACGAGTGCTGCGTCGTGTTAGAGGGGTTGTCAAGAGATACCAGGTGGAGGTCCAAGTCTAGAGCACAAGGCATCAACCAAAGATCCTATCCTGATTACTACTCTTCTGCATACGTCTCGCGCAGCGCCAATTCCAAGCATCATCCATAGGAGTCGTCAATCTACCTACCTACCTACCTATCTAGCTGGATTTCTACCTGGATCCGAACATGACATTACCTGCTTCGCTGATTTTGATTTGATTAAGCCACTGGGAATAAGCTGGTTCCCGTAACTGTAGCTTTTGGGTGCTGAAGAAATCCAGAGATGGCGATTAATAACAGCTTCGGCAATCTGTACATGTTCCGAAAGGTCAGCTGACATGCATGGCGGTATAAGCATGTTTATTGTCAGCTGTTCTCAAAAGATAATTTAAAGCAGCGCACATTAATTTCAGTAGGCCTATTACATAACATAAATATTTCTCATCATATGATGTGAATTGTAGGATTTCAAAATCAGCCTATACGATTTGGCCGAATTAGCATACAATTTCTATTGTCGTTGGAAAGCATTATTGTTACTAAGAAACTTCTCTTGTAAGAGGCCTTCCATCATTTTCGAGGAGTGGCGTGTGTCTTGGCGACAAAAGTTGATCTGATCAGTTTGGTCGGAGGTCTTCATCGCTGCATCTGCTCTGGTTAAGACAACACCGTCATTTACTATAACAGCTTTAATAATCTGAATAATAACAGCTTAAAAAGCCTAATGTGAATTGCAGCTGTATAGGCCTAATCTTATTGGTAACAGCTATAAAATAAGGTGATTAAAAAAAGCTTTAATAAACGGGTTTCAGTTATAGGCTTATACGCTTCAGTTGTCTTAACTGCATTTAAGCAATAAAGATTGCAGTATAACGGTCTTTTTTGCTTCTTGCTTTGTTTTACAACGTTTTAATTTAACAGCAGGTCTAAGTTTTCAATGTTGTTTTCAACCGCCAAATTTAGAGACCCAAATGACTTCTGGTCACAGATTCTTCCTAACTCATTCGAAAAGGTAATGGCGTTCTGAAATAATCCACAAATTGAAGAGTCTACAGCTATAGGGAACAAATAACGTCTACGGCATTTCGGGACTGTTCAACGCTGAAATAGCTTTACTTTTTAAAATAACATCATTGAGAAGAATTTAGAAAGAGAATGTTTTTTCTGGAGTCAAAGGGCGAAACAACACAGTCTTCATTCTGGTTTTAAATCCGTGCTGGGTTTTTCTAGGGTTGAAAATAAATCGCTGAAGCATTCTTTACGTCATCATTAACTTCATCCTCAAAAATGTCGAATGACAAATGAGTCAATTATTGTTATAGCATCGACTTTGTTAAACCAAATTATTACGTTATCATTTTGTGACTTGTCTAATGACGTCGGCATCTATAATGACGTCAGTGTTTTGTGACACCTATAATATTATAATATACGTCAGCATTTTGTGACGACAGGTTTTTATGACTCAAAAACGCAACCATGTTGCCAATGACCATAACATATAATTTACGTCAGCCATTATGGTGACATCATGTTGTTGTCTAAGTAAGCCTTGGTTAATTCACTTACACAGCAGTTTCAAAATATAATGACACGAGAAATGCCTCAATATTTAGTGACGTAAACCCTAGGTGATTAATTATTCAATGGTTTCTATGTAAAATAGGTGGATTTATAGTGACGTCAATGATGACGTTGAGAACTACAGTCAGAAATAACAATGCTTATACTTTACTACTGAACCACGTAACAACTAATATCCTACCGTGAGTGTACGCGAACAAGTATGCTGTTTTCGAACGTGTCCTTCCGGCATTGAATTCAGTTATCCTCAAGTCCAAATTTATTTACATTCAGATTCAAAAAACTTCAGTCAAAATACATTAACAAGAAGTAGTCGCCAGTTCCTCAATGTTCTTTGCTTGTACCCATTCTTGTTTTATTTTCTCGTGTACTTTTTTCTTTTCTTCCTTGTTTTCTTTCTTGTGTCCATCCTCATCTCCTCCACTTTTTCTGTTTCTGTTTAAACCTCGGCGATTTAAGATACTTTAAAGACTACGTGCAGACTGTATTCTGACTATTCTCTATCTCACATATATAATCTCACATTATTTGATCTTACGACAATCATTCATCGCCTTTCCCGCAACTATGTCTTTGTTTCCGAAATTCCTCCACACTGTTTTATAATTTTATGGATTTCTTCGAACGCTTGGATCGGCGGCCAAGGCACGCGTGGCGGCGTCGGCGACTTTCCGCAGCGAGGCCGTTGCCATTGGTTCGTGCAGGGAACGGCGCTTGGACCACGAAGCCACCAAAGACTACGGATAGCGGAGACCGTCTGAGCAAACAACGTCGCCAGGCGCCGCCACTTTGTGGTCTTAACGCGACGACCCCAAAGTCAAATAGAGCAATACGATCTCCACCACTGATGATGATGCTGGGGATGCTAAGACTGCTGAGGCCAGAGCTGCTGCTGCTGCTGCTGGTGGTGATGGTGGTGGTGGTGGTGGTGATGATGATGGCGGTGGTGTCTGTATTAACATCTCACAGAGGCTACATACAGTCAACGATGGATGAATCACTTCGTCATCTCAGGCCAAGCGTCAAGAAACGGAGTCGGTCTGGTAGGCACGGCCCTCTGCCGGTCGGAGGAGGAATCGGGTGACGCAAAATGTTTGTACTGGCGTGAAATTTATTCCCACGCAGAGACGTATGCAGTGATGACACTATACGTCTTCGTAATCTTTGGTAATGTACACAAATCAAATCAGATCGATCGCATAGTCTGTTGTGCACACAACAAACCACATCATTGATGGCTGGTATCGTCAGAAACTAATGCAGCAAACCGCATAAAATGTCTGTTAACGTCTGAAACTAATGCAGCCACATAGTGATTTCAGTAAAACCGATTGTCTGTGACAGGAAGAATACCCAGATAGGAAGAAGAGATTATTATAGTTCTTAGACAAAGGCGTCTGAATAAAAGAATTTTCCCAAACAGTCTTTGTAAAAGCGTTCTGGTCAAAGAGTGTCTGCAAGTAACAGACACTGCACTGAATGAATTTCGAAGTATATTTTAAAGTGCTTATGAAGCCATGTAGGAAAAATTGCTATTAACGCTAAAAGCATCTGTTAGTGTGTGTCTTAACAGTTGGTATTTCTTGTCCCTGCTCTTGTGTGCATGATTCTGGTACAGCGTGTGACCTATTAAAACATCGTTCGTTTAGCTAATTGATCCAAAAGCAAGATAGAAAGATATATATTTTCAGAGTACCGGAACTATGTAATCATTACACTACTATATAATATATATACATTTGATATAAGACAACTCTATGTAATACATCTAAAGCAATATCATACAATACATCTGAAACAAGCGCACCAAACAACCAGTGGCGTAATTCTGCTCCCCCCCCAAAAAAAAAGTGATAGTGACCAATCCCCTCCCTTCCCTTCACTCTTCCGTTCCCTTCGCTCTTCTCTGTCCCTCCCTTCCCCGTAAATACAAATTCAGTATGCTTAACACACCACTACAAGATCACTCGCAGACAACAGAGTATACATGTACACATGTCTACTTTCTGTTTCACAACAGTTACTGTCAATTATGTTGAGAACACTGAGACCACGAAAGAACCAAACAACCGTTACTCGAGTGAATCATTGTCCTCCAACGAAACGTCAGATTTTCCAACCAGCACTGAAACTGAAACCGAAAGTGGTGGTGAATGAACACCACCATTACAATACAAAGTTAGCCTACTCCTATGCATACAAAGAAGGAAAAGCATGCATTAAAGAAAATTAGCCACAGAATGAAGCGTGACGTTTCTTGTGTCCAAAGTATCCCACTATAGAAGTAATCCTTCTAAGTCGACGCTATCTCCCGCGAAATAGCGAATCATTTTGTGGCTAATTTTCTTTAATTAATTACTATATTATACCTTACCAACGACGCTTTTATTTTTTAAGAAGAGTTTCAAAATTGAACGAATGAACGAGAAACGAATGAACCTATTAACGAAAGAATGAACGAACGCTAAAGAGGAACGCATGAACGAACAAATGAACTTAGAAATGAACCAACGAACGATGAACCAACAAACGAATGAACACCAACCATAAACTCTCAAAAATACCATGAAATGCAACTCACACAATGTTAATGCAAAAACATCTCAGGCAATGCAATACAAACCAGCTGAAACAATGACGAGGATATAATATTATTGTATTGTATGGCTACTGCATATAGTTTCCTAGTATGCTTCACACCGAAATGCTTTCGAGTAAAGAAAGATCTTATACCTAAATAGAAAGTCTTCTTCACATCATCTTCACTAAAGAATCCAAACATGTCTCTTTAATACTTTGAATAGCACCTTGTATCGTGAAATTTCCAAACTTTCGCTAAAATATTCAAAGCATGTGTTGTAAGGCTTATTCTGTGAAGGCAACGACAACAGCGTTCATTGAACAACAGTTGTATACGTAACCGGCAACACTCGCCAATGCACCAGAATGAAGAAGAAAAATAGTGTCAACAACAATTAAAACCTGCGCAAATAATTAACGCTTGTATCTTATGGCAGGGCTTGACAATGAGCTCCTTAGAAGCTCTTAGTTAATCCGTTTTAACGAGAGAGCGTTTTATCCCACAATCACGGCATGATAGCTTCTGTCAGCTTGCTTCTTGCCCTCCGCCATGACCTCATAACCCGACCTATTTCTCGCCCTCGGAAATTTTAATAAAGAAAATTAGCGAAACAATGGTTTGCCATTTCGCGGGAGATCAGCGTCGGTGGAGTGGGATTACTGGGATACTTGGTACATGATATCTGCTCTGCCTGTGTGAAATTATCGCTAAGCCTCCGGAGCCGGAATAAACGTACGGCGGGAAATCTCTGCGTGTCTTTGTGCATAAAGCGTCGGGGGGGGGCAGGGGCCCTGGTGGTGGTCGACGACCGGGGCAGCAGGAGAGGAGTGGCCGGCGGCGGCGGCGGCTGCAGAGGCGGCGGCTGCGGTGCTGGCCATCTTCCCATTCGGAACGCATGACTGCGCGGCTCGCTGCTGCCACGGTTCGCTGAACAGGCGCTCTGCTAGCGTCGTCCGCTAATGCCAGACTCCCCGAAGGGCAACTGGGCGGAGGATACGGAGCGAACACCCGGGTGACGGCCCATCTGCCGCGAAGGCGGATGGGAGGCCGGGTGGGAGGGAGGAGAATGGAGAGACGGGGAAGAGAGGGAAGAGGATGAGGAGGAAGGGAACTGGGAGGGAAGGGAGTGGGAGGGGAATGGTCGTAGAGACGAGGATCGGAGTCAAGTGCTACATGGACATCGGACGATGGCGTCGACTGTTTATCGACGATGATTCTTGGCCGACGATGGTAACTGTTGCGCAGCCTTTTCATCTGGTCAGAACCCATCCACTCCCCTCCACTGCGTCCACGGTTCAGTTCTTGTGGAATTGAGAATTCGGGGTAGAACATCAACCGCTACATCGATTGGTCTTTAGGGTTTCCGATTCTGATGGCAGAACTTGAAACACTCCGTATCCTCCGTCGTCACCCGAGTGGTCGCTCAGTATCCTTCGCCCGCATTCTAACGCATCTGGCTACGTAATTCATTTTCCGTACGTTATGGCTTTCTCTGTCTCTGTCTTTGTCTCTGTCTTTCTCTTTATATATATCTGTCTCTCGTTCTCCCCTATCTCTCCCCCCCCCCTCTCTCTCTTTCTCTCTCTGTCTCTCTCTTTCTCCCCTATCTCTCTCCCCTCTCTTCTCTCTCTCTCTCTCTCTCTCTCTCTCTCTCTCTCTCTCTCTCTCTCTCTCTCTCTCTCTCTCTCTCTCTCTCTCTCTCTCTCTCTCTCTCTCTCTCTCTCTCTCTCTCTATGTCTTTCTCTGTCTCTGTTTCTCTCTCTCTCTGTTTCTCTCCTATCTCTGTCTCTCCCCTTCCCCGATCTCTCTCTCTCTCTTTCTCTCTCTGCGTAGTGACAAACTCAAATGATCCTAGCCGTGTCCATAATATTCCCGAGTCCTTCATCCGTGCTGTATGAATTCAGATTGTCCTAGTTCGACCGCGAGGTTTTCTCGAATCCTCGAAGACTTGTGCGCTGTGTCCCCCAAGGCGGCTCTGCGCTGGTATTCATCTCTTGAAGCCCAGGCGACATGCCCAAAAACGTGGCTTTGTCGGACAAAAGAAACCTTCCGTTTTCGGTACGTTATGTGAACGTAAAGAAGAACCATGTTACTCGCAAGGAAATCTGACTTTGATGCGTTTCGTATAAGGCCGTTTCATAGTATAGTCAGCTTATATATATATATATATGTCAGGCCTTGTAATTATTTCCTTTGTACCCATCTCTCTAGAAAGGCGTGTTCGTAGGAAGATTTTTCTGTGACAAGTGGGATTAAGTAATCTCAAACTCGTCCAACTCAGGGGGTTAATATATCCCACATTTGGAAAGGCGTAGCGACTGATTTGACCTCCAGTGCAACCGGACACAACGCCTGACATCCGTGCACATTTTAATACACCCCTTGCACAAACTGCCGCAGTAAAGTCAGCGACGTATATGATTTAGGTCGGGTCATGACACGACAGAGACAGCGTTGAGAGAAAAGCAGTAGGAACAACAACAATTACATCAACATCATCACAACAACAACAACAATGAGCAACAACACGATGACTACATAATCATAATCATGATCAAACATTACTACGATAATCGCAACAATGACAACAGGATAATAGGTAGGTAGGTAGGTAGACATGTAAGTAGGCAAGGAAGCAAGTAAGTAGGGAAATATGTTAGGAGCACAGCACTGTATCGTCAGTCTAAAATATCTTGAGATAAATTCCCTCCTATACCTAAGGCTATTAATAACAATCAGGGTTCAGAAAGTCCATTTAATCTGTTTTAATTTGTAGTCTTGATGACATTTTGCGACTGCAGTTGACCGGCCTTTGATCCTGTCGACCATGCCACTCTTCTTGGAGTGCTTCGAGACGTTGTTTGGTGTTGCGGATTGCGCACTGTCACGGTTGCATTCATTTCTCTCTAGGTTAGGGTTAGGGTTAGGCTTGTGGGGCGTGGTAGCTCAGTGGTAAGTTCGGCGCCTTGTGACCGGAGAGTTGCAGGTTCGAATCCACTCTAGCCGCTGCGTACGGACCTTGGGCAAGTCCTTCACTCGCAATTGCTCGTGGCGCTTCGGCGTGAAAATTCCAGCACAGTATCAAATGCTGTAGTCGGGAGCGCCTCTGAGTAGTAGTTGACTTCGAGAGGCGCTATAGAAATATCCGGAATAATAGTAATAATAATAATAATAATAATAATAATAATAATAATAATAATAATAATAATAATAATAATAATAATAATAATAATAATAATAATAATAATAATAATAATAATAATAAATAATAATAGGCAGAGGTTTCTTGGTATTTTACTTGGTATGACTATGGTCTAACTCGGTCTCCCACAAAGTTCTCTCGGCCGTCACTAGTTTTCTCTATATTCCTGAATTAAACCTGGTCCTATCTTCTTTGGGGGTTGCTGCTCATATGTATGCTGATGATACGCTAGCATATCTCCGTTTCAAAGCCACAGAGGCAGCCCCTTTAGTGGAAAAATGTCGTCCAGCCCGCCTTTGGTTGAACCCCGGAGAACCCATTTAATCTGATTTTAAACCCGTGTGCAGATCTCGAAACTTGATATATATCCTTTTTGCAACATTGCTTCCTTCGTTTCCAGTGGACTATATAGTGTATCCGAGCTGGGTGTGACATTAGACCAGGAATTGACTTTCTCTGAACGCGAGAAGAATTTTGTCGAGATTTTTTAATTTTGTACTTTATCAAATCTTCGCTTACAACTCTAGTCTCACCTTGAGTCAGTTATTTACATGCATCAAGATTGATATTGACAATGCTATGGGTGCTTACCTAACTGTTTCACTTATTAATCAACCCATCCTCCTGAAGCAAGCCTCCTAGCAACCTGCGACATGAGCATCTCAGCCTCTCTGCCTCTCTCTGCCTCTTTTCCGCAAACGATTGAAGGCCATTTTTGCTTCATCGATCCTGATTTCATTGTGTTAAGTCGGAAGCGCCTCTGACGAGTCTTTCTTGAAGTGGCGCTATATAAATTTGCAATTACAGTTACAATTTGTATTACTGTACAGTGAGTTCATGACTACGCGCAACTATGTAGTATGCTGAAGAGGAAACTACGCAGGAGCTCAACAGTTTCAGGCGAAAGAAGAAGCCACACAGACACAACAAAGCAGCAGGCACGCAATCGCCTTAGATCGAATTCCACATCAACCAAAGGCTCCCGTCAGGTTTCCGGTTTCTGTTTCCGGTCCTAACTGCTTCCGGTCGGTCTAAACGCAATAGATCTCAAGACGGTCGCTTTCTTCAGCCGCTCTGAGACCGTCGAGAAGCGCTTTAAATCCAATTAGGTGGCACGCCCGAAGAATTCTGGTCCGCCATCGGCTGAGAGCCGATAACCTTCGATGGTCCGACTAATATCGGGTCTGATCCGGTAATGACCGACGCGAACGGAATCGCGTATATTATATCATTACCGTGTCAATCACACGGTTTAACACCGACTCCAGAGTCATATTTTAATGGCTTTTGTTGCGATTGGACATGGGCGACCTCTGGGGTCGCGGCGAGATTTTCTGTGATTGGTGGCCATTGTCGCGACCGGAAGGAAATTTAGCGAAGTAAATTGTTCCTTATTGGCAGTTATTTGACGTTCAGTTGCCGGCGTTTATGGGATTGTGAAAGCCTTGGACGCCAGATCGGGTACGTGTGCCGTTTATGGCATGTCGGGAAGAGGAGTTTATGGCATCGACATGACTCCGGATATCTGTAAGACCCAGGCTGTCAGTTTTCTATGGACGCGTGACCCCTTGACCTCTGCGACCCTTTATGCGCCCCGTCATTGGCCACCGACACAATCTATAGCCCAGGGTGTTAGCTTCCATGGTGATAATGCACAACGAGGAATCTGAATAGGCAAAGATAATGCGAGCCTTGAGGAGTGGGAGTGGGTGGGGTGGCAGTGTGGAATGGCACGTGACGCATACAGTTCGAATCCCGGTTCGACGTAGAGACATCACAACCAGTGAGAAATCGTTGTCTTGTTGTTGTTGTTGTTGTTGTTCTTGTTCTTGTTCTTGTTCTTGTTCTTGTTCTTGTTGTTCTTGTTGAGTTCCTGTTGTTTTGTGCTTTTATTTCGAAGCAAAACTTTTGGACTAAAATAAATATATTGCTTAAGGATTTCTTGGTGACTGAATATCTGAAAATAAATGTGTTCATTAACAACTGTGTTTTTCACCATTCTAATTGACAATATATGGACAGTTACAGAAGAAATTCGATGTGGTTTCTAGAGATTGAGTCGTTTAACCGATACCAAACCGATATTGGCATATTGCGATGTTCAGATTAACCAAAACCGACAGGGAAGTCGGTTTCAAGAAAACAGGAAAACACTGAAAACTGATTAAACCGAATGCAAACATTACATTGTTAGTTTCGTCCGCGGATATTATTTATTTTTCATTCACTGCTTATGCTTAAACATTGATGAAGGTGTTGATGTCTACTGAACAGACAAGTGTGTCTTGTCAGTGAGAACATTACAGAAAGAATAGTAGCTTCCCGTCTCTGTGTTAGCATAAACTTAAAGTAACTAGCATAGGCTACTCTACTTGTACGTATCGGAAGTTGTGGTGACTTGACTGCGCTTTACCCAGAAGACAGCAAGCCATCCCAATGATGGACCAGCCAACAGTCATTAATTCTGAATGAGGTACATGCCGATATAGATCTTGTCTGGAATTCCAGCCATGTCCGTGGCTATAGTAAGAGAGTGTTTTCCAAGGTTGATTTTTGCCTGGAATTAAAATTCCCGACCTCCCAACATATCAATCACGGAAATGTTTTGATGAACAGTCCTTTGACTTCCGTTAAAGAACCTTTCTCATTAGTTAACAGCGACATTATTAGCAGCGAGAAGTGTTCTAATAATTATTTGTTAATTTGCCTGACGTTAAGTAAACCTTACTGTATCTTATCTTACCCTATCTAATCTTATCTGACCTAACCTTATATTATGATACCTGATCGTGCCTTACTTTATCTTTCTAAATCATTATACCTTATCTTACCCTAATCTATCTTTGAATTTATCGGGCCTTTAAGTGACCTTAAAGTAGGGAGGACGGTGAGAGTATTCATAGTACTAATAATTCTGGGGAAGGTGTCGGCCTGTTGTCCTTTGCCCCATTTGCCGAATGGGGTGGGGGTTCTGCAGCAACATCGATCGGTGACATTCGTGAGTAAGGGTTTTAGTTTCACCCACTCATTTGTCGTATTACGCATACTACAACAGTCGAAGCTAATATTATATTTAATGTCCAATCCTCTTAAAGGCCCGTGCGCGCGAGACCACTTAGCTTGAACGATCTGGAAAAGAGGGAAGGAATGCGGGGGCATGGGGGTGGGGAATACATGCGGTGGGGATGGATGGGAAACACGAGGTGGAGGAGTGGAAGGGCATCGTTGCGTTCGATTTCGTTAGTCGCCGATGTCAACTAGGGCACCAGCGTCCGATTCTACCTCCTCGCCTCCATTACCATCAACACCTCGTCCATCATGTAAAACGGTCAAAGGAGCAGACCTGCATGGCATGGAGCGAGGGGAAGGGGAAAGGGTGCGGAGACCGGGATGATGCTGGTATGGGGAGAAGATGCGTAGGAAGACTGCAGCAGCAGGTCAACAGCAACGATGACGGCGATGAGGAGGAAGACCGGAAATTGTCCAGCGAATTCATCCAATTTCCGTTCCAGTGGGCGATCGAAGGAACAACATAAAGTACAATCAGAGTTCAACTTCTATTGTCTGTGTAATGTAATACAAGCCACGTATGTAATGTAAGCTCTATGTTTAATCTAACCTAATCGATACTGATTCTAATCTAATCTGCTAAGCTAAGATTAGATTAGCGGTGGTGTAGTGGTATGTTTGGTGCCTTGTTATAACCAGAGGGTCGCAGGTTCGAATCTACCTCAAGCCACTGCGTAGCGACCCAGAGTTCAACTTTAAGTCTAGACTTAAACATCGATGTTCTGTCGTATGAGGTCGTGTGCACTTCTGAACTTTGGAAGGAGGGCAATATAAAAATACAGTTGCATTGTACTGTATTAATCTAATTACATCTAACTCAACCCAATGCAATCTGTCTCGCGCGCAGTTTTATATTACATTTAATGTTCAATTTTTAATTTTGCAATTGTTAGGTTTAACCACCCCCTGAAATGTACCGCACCCATGCATTGTGCCTATAGTTAATCCGCCGTTGGTACTATGCTACGGGTGGACGGTACTAACCAAGCCATTTTTTTCTTTAAGCCAGGTGCTTTGGATTTACTTCTGATTTAGAATCAGTTGGCTGCCTGCTTCACATCATGTTGAATTTACTTAGGTGTCCCTGTGTAGCGGGATCTTTGATCCATTTTGGGCCCCTCGTGTATATCCAATTCATGTTGATTCGTTTTGTTTCCTTTGTTCTTGTGATTGGTTACAGAGATAAAATGATTTGATTTGATTTGATTTGCGTTGCTTAGGTTGAATGTATTTGCCAGACTCGTATCTACAGCGCACATCTACGAGACATACTGTGGTCATGTAGCTCTCAATGAACGATGGTGAATATAAGAAAGGCCAAGTTCTGAGCGGTTGGAAAGCTGGACGACACTGGATAAGATGCTTCCATGTAAGGCTGTTTGGGGCTACTGATGAATATAAAAAGGAGTGGCGACTAGGATGGAGGTTGGCTATATATGGGGTAAGGAAGAGATAGTCAAATGAGTTGGAGGTACAGAGGAGGAGATCTGACATCGTCCTTCCATTTGGCATCATGATGCTGACATTGGGGTCAATCAACCGTGAAGATAACGGTCGCCTGTTGAGTCGTTCATGGACCATTTACCGTATTCGATGGCACTCGCCGAGTCATCGCCTGTTGCTTCGTTGTTGCAATGCACGACATCCTCCACAAAGATATATTTAACATATATACACGCAAAAACAATTCCATCTCGAAATAATATGTATATATTAAGTGTGGAATAAATCTATTGAGGTTAGGTACAGAATTAATTATTAACGATAAACATGTTGTAAACGTCAGCAATATTTAGCAGGAAAGCTGGGTATGAAACAAAACGTCTGATTGATGTGACCATGGAGCTTTTTCAAACGCCACTCCTTCCCACCTCCTTTCTCAGCTCCTCTCCTCTCGTCTTCTCTCCTCTCTTTTCTACTCCTCTCTTTTTCTGTCCTCCCCTCTCTTCTGTCCTGTCTTCTCTTTCCTCTCCTCTCCTCTTCACTCCTCTCTTCTATTCTCTCTCTTCTCCTCTCCTCTTTCCTCCTCTCCTCTCCTCTCCTCTCTTCTCATCTCATCTCTTCACTTCTCCTCTCCTCTCCTCTCCTCTCCTCTCCTCTCCTCTCTTCTCCTCTCTTTATATTTTATATATATATATATGCATACATATATATACACACATATATATACATATGACTTACAGGTTGCCTGTAGCTATTATTGCATACATAAAACGCATATACATATATACCTATAATACACCATCTGCGTATATATATGTATATAATTCAAAGCGTAACAGTGGATTTACTTTGTGTTTAGTAAGAATTCATGGACGCATAATGACTTGAGTATCCACCGAATGGAAGCAATTTACTAATGATTCTCTTCTTCCATCGGTCGCCCATTCAAAGTAATTAGCAGCCGCGGTCGCTAGATGGCCACAATGGCGGCCATCTTAGACAACGTGTACTTCCCGTCACAAATGCATTTCGGGAAGTCATTTTCCGGCCATTGACAGCGCCTAAGCAGATTATCGTCGGCGCATGCGCATGAAATCGCGTCCACTCAGATTTTCCCCAAGCACGAACATTCCGAGTCGCCAGAAAATTCTTATTTATCGCCCACCGCTAGATGTCGTCATAATATATACTCGACGTTAACGCGTCATCATAACATATTTACTCCTCCTCATCACAAAATGGCTGCGTCCATAAAACTGCGTATCATTTAAGAGCGGAATAATAATTATCGCCTTTGGACCCGAAACATGGGATAGTTCTTTCGATGGCCACTTAATCCGACATACTTAAGGCGTCCGGCGTAAGAAAGCCGTCTGCCGGAGTGGCTACTTGAACGCAAATTACGCGGAAAATAAACATCGCCAGATTATTCGCATCCGTTAATGGCCGCGAATAGCCCATCAGTGTCCGGCTGAAACCGGTTTAGGTGACGGGGTCAGAAAGACCGGGTAAATCTTTCGGATTTCGAGGGGATGTGTGTGCGTGCACGGCGAGTGATTTCTTCTGTAGATGGCGCCTGTTCAGAGAAATTAACGTCTGCTGGGCATGACTCGTCTTTTCCGGATCCGATTTTGTCAAAGCTCCGTTGTCGGTAATGGCACTCCACCTTCGGGTCAATCCTTAAGTCCATCCCAACTTCCATCGATTCATCTGTTTATTCCACCTCCATCATGCTGAGTTCGTTCCACCATGCCTATCCCACTGCTGATTCCACCCTGGCTTCATCACTCCCGAAGAGGACGGACTCCCAGTGCATGGAAGTCACTTCTGGCAACTGCACACATTTTGTGCGGTAAAAATCCCAGTTTGACATAAAATGTTTCGAAACCAGACATAATTAATGTGGCCGAAATATTATTAAGCCTGAAAAGCTGTAGTAAAACCAGAGAAGCAAAGGAAAGCGAAGACTGCAACAGATAAATATTTAATCCACGAAGACGTAATAAGATTCGGACTAAGGATGAGAGCAACATAGAGACTGGACAGATGACGGACAAGAATGGAAAGCACGCATAGCGTCAGTACTTGATGATGACGACGACGACAGTGACGATATCCGCTTGGAGTGCTTGTCTGTCTGTCTATCCATCTATCTATTAATCCCTATATCGATCCACCTAGGGGCCATCCATATATTACGTACGCAAAAATAATATTTTCATACCCGCTTCCCTTTTTCACCTCGTACATTTTGTGGACCCTCTCCCCCATGCGTACGTACAACTAAGCTTCTCTACCCCTCCCCCACAAAAGTTAATTACCTAAAGTCATCTATAAGACATTTATTTTAGGCCTACCATAGGCTACTAAATATTTTTTTTAAACATCGTATTTGCTAGGTAACATTTGTTAACTGTTATGAAGAAATAAAATACAAACAACATTATATTTCAAAAAGTTTTAATACTACATAAAATTGATAATGCAGGAATATATAGTCAGTGATTTGTTTTTTGCGTACGTACACATTT
>OY744612.1:38140213-38152713 GCA_963556255.1 Allolobophora icterica
CTTTTCGAATACACACTTAGAAATAAGCTTACCAGAAGTTACTTAATGATAAGGTATGTTGCCAAATGAAAGGCCAGCCTTCTCGAGCAAGCTCAAGCAACTTCAGCTTACTCCACGCATAATATACCAGCCTGCAAGTAAGCTCATGTTACTACAGGCTACGACTTGAGGGTCTTGCACGTACGTTACTTCAAAGTAGGAAGAGTAATGTTTTGAGAATTTACAATTGATGAAAATTCAATAGAATTAATTTAGAATAGTAAAAAATTATTAAACAAATATATTTGTTGGTTTTGTGAAAGAGCAAAAAATAAATGAAAACCAATTGTACGCAAAATGTAGTTCTGGTACAACCATGCAAACCGAGCGTCTACGAGTTGGTTACATAATTTTAGTAAACAGGTATTTTAACATTTTATATATTATGCAATGTTTTCACATGAGAACAAACGCGGACAGTATTATTAGAGCAAATTTATAACTTTTGAACAGTACTTAGCGCGAAGCGCTGCGTGCGCATGAATACACCAAATGAGCTTCACGAGCGCTCAATCGCTGCGGCATTTCGATGCTGTTCGTGAAACATTTTACCACAAAATTCACTTTATATACAAACGCCTAAGCTGACACGCAATCAGATAGAAAAAATCAAACCTATTACTCACAATACAAAGAGTATTTAGCAGATACATAATGAGAAGCAGGATTAGGCTAAAATTGTACATGGGTGACAAGTGGGTTCATGGGCTTGGGCTGCCCCGTCGAACCCATTTAGGCTTGAAGTCAGAAGCCAATTTATCGACATTTGCAATGTCCGACCTTTTTGTGGGCGAGAAGTGGGCTTATAGGCCTGGGCTGCTGATATCGGGCCTACTTGGGTTGGATGGATAGATAGAATGACTGACTGAATGAATGAGTGAGTGATATATCAATATATATATAGATAGATAGATAAATAGATAGATAGACAGACAGACACAGACAGACAGACAGGCAGACAGGCAGACAGGCAGGCAGGCAGACAGGCAGGCAGCAGCCAGCAGGCAGGCAGGCAGGCAGGCAGGCAGACAGGCAGACAGGCAGACAGACAGGCAGGCAGCAGACAGACAGGCAGACAGCAGACAGGCAGGCAGGCAGACAGCAGGCAGCAGGCAGGCAGGCAGACAGGCAGGCAGCAGCCAGCAGGCAGGCAGGCAGGCAGACAGGCAGACAGGCAGACAGGCAGGCAGGCAGCAGACAGACAGGCAGACAGGCAGACAGCAGACAGGCAGACAGGCAGACAGCAGACAGGCAGGCAGCAGCCAGCAGGCAGGCAGGCAGGCAGGAGGGCAGACAGGCAGACAGGCAGGCAGCAGCCAGCAGGCAGGCAGGCAGGCAGGCAGGCAGACAGGCAGGCAGGTAGGCAGGCAGCAGACAGACAGGCAGACAGGCAGACAGCAGACAGGCAGACAGGCAGGCAGCAGGCAGCAGCAGGCAGGCAGGCAGACAGACAGGCAGACAGGCAGACAGACAGGCAGGCAGCAAGCAGACAGCAGACAGGAAGACAGGCAGGCAGGCAGGCAGGCAGACAGACAGGCAGGCAGACAGACAGGCAGGCAGGCAGACAGGCAGACAGTCAGGCAGGCAGGCAGGCAGGCAGGCAGGCAACAGGCAGACAGGCAGGCAGGCAGGCAGGCAGGCAGGCAGACAGGCAGGCAGGCAGACAGACAGACAGACAGACAGGCAGACAGACAGGCAGGCAGGCAGGCAGACAGCAGGCAGCAGGCAGGCAGGCAGACAGGCAGGCAGACAGGCAGACAGACAGGCAGACAGGCAGGCAGCAGGCAGACAGGCAGGCAGGCAGGCAGGCAGGCAGGCAGACAGGCAGACAGACAGACAGACAGACAGACAGGCAGGCAGGCAGACAGATAGGCAGGCAGCAAGCAGCAGGCAGCAGGCAGGCAGGCAGGCAGACAGGCAGACAGGCAGGCAGGCAGGCAGACAGGCAGGTAGCAGGCAGCAGGCAGACAGGCAGACAGGCAGGCAGACAGACAGACAGGCAGGTAGGCAGGCAGACAGGCAGACAGGCAGGCAGACAGGCAGGCAGACAGGCAGACAGGCAGGTAGACAGGCAGACAGGCAGGCAGGCAGCAGGCAGACAGGCAGACAGGCAGGCAGACAGACAGACAGGCAGGTAGGCAGGCAGACAGGCAGACAGGCAGGCAGACAGGCAGGCAGACAGGCAGACAGGCAGGTAGACAGGCAGACAGGCAGGCAGGCAGGCAGGCGGACAGGCAGACAGGCAGGCAGACAGGCAGACAGGCAGACAGACAGACAGGCAGGCAGGCAGGCAGGCAGCAGACAGACACACAGACAGCAGACAGGCAGGCAGACAGCAGACAGGCAGGCAGACAGGCAGACAGCAGACAGGCAGGCAGACAGGCAGACAGGCAGACAGACAGACAGACACTTTTCTGTCTGCTTCACTCTCTGTGTCTCTCTATCTTTCCATGTCTCTCTCTGTCTCTGTCGCTCTCTCTGTCTCCATCTGTTTGTTTGTCTGTCTGTCTGTCTATATATAATTATGTGTGTGTGTGTGTGTGTGTGTGTGTGTGTGTGTGTGTGTGTGTGTGTGTGTGTGTGTGTGTGTGTGTGTGTGTGTGTGTGTGTGTGTGTGTGTGTGTGACAGAGAGAGTGTGTGTGTTTGTGTGCCTGTGTGTGTCTGTGTGTGTCTCTCACTGTTTGATGTAGGGAGGTAAGGGATTAGCGGAGCAGCGTTAGGGAGGTCGTTAATGAAGATAAGGAATAACAGAGGTCCTAAGTTCCATCCTTGGGGAATACCAAAGTTTTGTAAGTAAGATTCTATGGCCCACACTATCAAAGGCTTTGGCCCAGTCGAAAAGACACCAAGGGAATATTCAACATTCCCTATTGTATGTATGTATGTTGTATGTATATACGTATGTATGTGTGTATATGTGTTTGCTTGTATGTATGCATATGTTTATATGTAAATAAGTAGGTAAGTATGTGTATATATAAATTAGTACACGTTTCTGTACTATACAAACATGTGTATGTCTGTGTATATATGTCTACTTCCCACGTGCATTGATGGGTTATATGCATGCAGAAGAACGTTACACTACACCACGGTGTTGTCATCCATCCATCGATCCATCCTTCCATCCATCAATCCATCCATCTATCTAACTCTGTCTGTCTGTGTGTCGGTCTGTGTGCCTGTCTGTCTGTCTCTCTCTCTGTATCTCTCTATCTATCTATCTCTATCTATTTATCTATCAATCTATTTATCTATCAATCTATCTTTCCGTCTGTCTGTCTGTTTGTCTATCAATCATTCAGTCTACCCATCCACCCATCCGTCCGTCCGTCCGTCCGTCCGTCCGTCCGTCCGTCCGTCCGTCCGTCCGTCCGTCCGTCCGTCCGTCCGTCCGTCCGTCCGTCCGTCCGTCCGTCCGTCCGTCCGTCCGTCCGTCCGTCCGTCCGTCCGTCCGTCCGTCCGTCCGTCCGTCCGTCCGTCCGTCTATGAGCAATACGTAAGATGCAATACGTAGCATGTACAATGTAATGTAATAAAATGTGATGCAAAGCAATGTAATGCGATGTGATGTGATGTGATGCCCATGTAATTTGATATGATGCAATGTGATGTGATGTAATGTGATGTGATTTTTTAGTATTGGTCTTAATTCCTGTCTTTGTCTTGGAATTTTGGTCTTGCTTACAAGTTACAACACCGCTCTGATTTACGATAATATGCAATTGATACAGCAAAGTCACACAGAAATGCGAATCGCGGGCGCGGTTATATGTAGGCCTAAGTCGCCAGGTAAAATGGCTTAACATTGTCATGTGTATTTATAGTACATTTAGATAGAGGCAAATTAAAATATCTACGTTGGAATCATTCTGAAAGCGAGTCTAATAATAGGTTACATTGGTTACATTGTTTGACTGTAATATGTAACACGAAGTAATACGCTGCAATATCTTACTTGTACAGTGCTGTGCGTATGCTAGCGCCCTAGGCGCAGTATACTTACTCACTTACTATGGCCTAGTTCTCCTTCGGCTGGAACACTGTCTATTCCCTTCTGGCCGAGACATGGGATCAGAAGCGTCCGATTGGTGAAAGGACGACATGGGGTGAATACCCAAGAGCATCGGCTGGGGTGAGTTGTGGTGACTCTTATCTGATCGGTCTGTTGCAGTGCGTGCGTTGCATTTGGTGTAAGCTTAGTACTGTTGAAGGAAATAGCCTACTGAGCGCATATTATTCGTTGAAGTGTGGTTGTAGTTGAAGTTTAACTGTAGTTGAAGTTTTGTTGCTGTATTTGTGAAGGTAAAATATTAACTTTTATTTCGCCGAAAATAATGTGTTACGTGTACACAACTTTATATGGATGGAATGGTGTATTTGGATATCCTTCGTATGCGCTCTTCCACGGCCGAAACCATGGCAGGAGCTTCGGCTATGTGGGTCCCTCTGCTTGGAACTGTCTCCAGTGTGATAATTGTAGAAAAAAACTGGGGTGGGGGTTAGACTTTGATGAGTTTGATCCATTTGGAGTTGAATATGTTATCCGTATTTTTGTAAACTGAAAAAATCAAAGATGCAGTAGAAAGCTTAAACTCCTTAAAGTGATGACATCACCAGATTTCAGAGCCGGCGCTAGGGTCTCCTGAACCCCCCTCCAAATTTAGCTGGTCATTACGCCTATGTGTGACTGTTTCTGAAACCCACAACCAGAGGTGCATTTACAGGAAACGGGGCCCTAGGCGCAAACGTTTTTGGGGGCCTTCTGAACTTAACGTTATTTTTCATTATTGCACAAAAAGAATTAATCGCCCAATTGAACAAAACAATTATAAATTACAACAATAAGCCTATACGTTATGTGAATGCTAAACTGTAAAAGAAAATAGAAAATAGGATATATTTAAAATAATTCAAGTTATAAAATTTAAGAAATATTTTCATTCGTTTGGGGCCCTCCGATATTTGGGGCCTTAGGCGCGCGCCTAATGCGCCTATGTCGGGGTTCAGGCTTCATACGAATGAAAGGTCGTAACAGAGAGGCGCGTTTGCGCATAGGTGCATTAACACGCGCCTAGGGCCCCAAATCGGACAATCGTAATCGTAATCGTAATCTCCAATTTTCTAAAGCGCCACTGTAAAGCTGAGCGCAAAGCACCAGCTTATTCACGAGCGCTGCGACGTATCCGAGGGGTTGTCCAGAGATCGGTGTCCGTTGGTGGTCCGAGTCCGGTTGCCAGAGAGTCCAGAGAGAGGCACGGCAGCTGTTACGGAGGGTGTCGATGAGTGAGTGGCGGTATTGATGGACGAACTGAGAAAATACGGAATTCGGGAGGAAGTTCGTTCCAGAGTTGAGGTGCAGTGTGTGATATGCATCGGTTGGAGTGGGCAGAGGCGCGTTTACGCATATAGGCGCACTAGGTGCGTGCATAGGGCCCCAAATCTGCTACTACAAGTGCACGGGAAATTGTAGAAGATATATAATGGAGGTGAACACCACTTTCCTTGGAACGAGAAACAAGCATAAAAAAGCCCATTTATGACTACGAATATGGTATGGTATCTGAGAATTTATAAAGCGCCTCTCACAGTGTGAACTATTCAGTGGTGCTCTCAGCGTGTGAGCCTCGTGGAAACAGAAAAGTCTTTAAACGACGAACAACATAGAGGGAGAACCTAGTAAGTAGGGTCCCACGGAGTACCAAGGGAAGGTAGTTCCATAGGGATGGTCCCACGACAGCGAAAGAGCGAGACTGAGCCATAGCAGACCTCACCCGGGGAACAGACAGATCAAGCCGATTCAAAGAACGTAGGGGTCGATGAGAAGAAGCGGAGAGAGGTTTACCATCAGATCACAGAGGTAGGCTGGAGCTAAGCCCTGTTGCGCCTTAGAGACAAGTGTTATGATCTTGAAGTGGATACGAGCAGAGATTGGAAGCCAATGCAAGACATCAGTCATATAAGTAGAGATGGACGAGAATCGAGAACGATGAGCAATCAGGCGAGCAGCCGCGTTAAGTACTGATTGAAGAGCAGAGAGACGGACTTTCGGAAGGCCTACCATGCATACGAAATGGATAAATCTACACCAGAACAACGATTTAAAGCAGATATTTCTACAAACTTCCGGATCAGGCGCTGGTTTCAGTTCAGTCACGGTTCCAGCAGATCAAGGATTGGAACAGCATTTTGGGTTTCTCTATCACTCCAATTGACACACTCATCAAAATGCACGACACAGATCAGCTGCAAAAACATTGTGTTTACTTTTACGAGACGATGTGAAACGTAGAAGTAGTATAGAATGCCGCTATCTAGGACAAAACACCAATCCTAGGTTCAAATCCCCCTCCTAGTATGTTCAAAAACAGTTTTTATCCTATAGCAAAGGATAAAATCCTCAGCGTGTACGAGCCTATAGACACGGGTAAAATAAAATCAGCCAATAACTAGGTGAAAGGCTAATCCGGCGTGCACGAGCCTGTTTTTAGCTGCATGGATCATGGACAATCAAGCTAACATACTTTTTAAAACCCGAATGAAACTGGGTACCTTTCTAATATGTATTATTTGTATAAAATTGCATTGACATTAAGTAAGTAGGTAATATCTTTAATTTTCAATCATGAAAAGGCCACAAATGGCTTTAAAAAATAAATTAATAAATACCAAATTATAAGCCTTGCAAATTGAATTAACATAGTCATAGAACAAACATTATATTGGAGGATAGCATTTTAAATATGTTTTGTTTAACGAATTCTTATTTAATTTTTGGAAGTGCAAGGTCATGACCTCTAAGTCATACGTCTCACCCAGTAGGCAGTGCCGTCTTAAGGCATGGGCACGCTGGGCAGTCGCCACTGGACCCACGATTCTAGGGGCACTAAATTAAAAAAGACGAAAAGAAAAATTAATGTGTGCCTGACCTCCACGCGCGGCAGTGCACTGCTTTGCCCAGGGCCTACAATGCTGTTAAGACGGCACTGTCCTATTAGTTTTTATTGGAGCAACAGCTAATGCAGCACATGATCTGAATTCTTCAGTACAACACCAAACAAAGCTTGGTTAGTCGCAAATATTTTTATGATCTTGTGCAATTTGAAATACTTGGGCATACTAAATCTGAAAGGATTTTGTATGAAACATGTTATTATTAACAGATACTTCATGAGTGCCAGCTTCGATTCAAGAAGAAGTTCAGATGGAAACGGACAAGAATTTGCCCTGGTCCATTCCAAAATATCTTCACCATAAAAACAGAGTGCATTTTTGCCAGTCATCAATTCCTCCCTACTAGATTGGAAGAAGAACAGAAAAAGGTAAGGTCACACGCAAGACTTGTATAAATTCATTAAAAGTATGTATTTCATAATATCATTTTGGCGAGGTGAAAGAAGTTTGTCGGTTTACTGACACTATTTGCTCTCTAATAGATTTTGGACAATTTCTTCCCTTAGGCCTGTAGAAATTATTATTGTTTTATTAAAGCAATTTTACATAGTGTTTACATAGTGTTTTACATAAGATTCCTTACTCAGTGGAGGACATCCGTCTTATACGCAGACACTCGGCCAACGTGGGATGCGGCCTACAATCCGGGAGACCGTCATATATGGCACTACAGTAGTCCAGCCGAGAAACAACAAAATGCATAAACAAGCGTGGAAGCTGCACCGGGGGACAAAGAACGAGAAATCACCTTGAGCTGCCTGTGTTGGTAATAGCAGCTACGGGAGAGAAGATTTATGTGCCGCGTGAATGCAAGTTCCTGGTCAAGGATGACTTCCAAGTCCCGGACCCAGGTCGAGAAAGAAAGGTGTGGGAAATATCACATGTATTTCAGATGTGAAATTGAAACTTAACATCTGAAATACACGTGACAATCAATTTTCACATGTGAAAAACAGGTTGACACATGTGACATTGAAACTTCACATGTGTCAACCTGTTTTTCACATGTGAAAATTGATTTCATTTGTGGAATTTCACGGGACATGTGGAATGTCACATGCCACATGTGACTTTTTGTGTGTGAAATTTTACATGTTCTATTTTTACTATGAAATACCGTATTTCACATGTGACGTGAAATCATAGTTTTCAAGTGTGATTCACATATTTTAATATCTGCATGGTTTATATGCAGAATTATCTCGAACAAATTATTTCAAAAGAATTTTGAATCTGTTGTAGATTTTGAAACATGTGCAGCAACTCTGCAGCTGCCTGTTGTTAATGGGGAAAATGAAATGCTTCTGCCTACTCAATGAGGTAAGAGTTTAGCACTATATGCAATAACTGCCATGTGTTTCAAGTTGGCGTGGACTCATTTGGTCTTGTTTTGTAATTTTTTCAACATCGCTGCTGCAATAATGATGATGATGATGATGATGATGATGATGATGATGATGATGATGATGATGATGATGATGATGTGAACATACATATAGTAGAAACGGCAGCCACGCAGGGCGCCTTGCATACATGTATACAGGAGATGCTCATGGTAACAATTTTACAGTAGTCGAATATAACCGTTATTACGGCAGCCAACAGGGCGTCATCACGGCCTACTATTCATTTAACCACCGCCGTCACCTAGCGGGTGGAAGGCTGAATAAACCTTACGGAGTCTACGGGATTCGATCTTGGTACCTACTGCTCTTCACGCCAGTGTGATATCCATCATTCTACTGCCCCCTCCAAATAACACTTGTATCATCATTGTTTCTTTCATGTTTCATTACAAATGATTATCACTCATATTTTGGTATTCTTGCATGTAAATGACTGAAGCACGCTGGACGCCTGCTAGAGCTTGCTGAATGATGCAAACTTTGATGGAAAGAGGGTATTTTGTATTATTCTGACTTATCAAAAGCAAGCCAGGCGAGTATCTTTGTCTAGAGGTTAAGTGCTTGGATAGTCTTTTTTGGCTCGCACATGGCTTTAGCCTTCAGGCAATATTAAGAAATTATGCTGCTACAACTACATTTACTCGTGTCATATTTCCTCTTATATGTGTGATCATCTTGATTGGCTTCCCCTTACTGCTCGTATTCGGCTTAAGGTTATCACTTTGGTCCTTCGGTCTTATACAGGCTTCCTACCCAAGTTCGTCTAACAGTTTCAGCTGCTTCCCTTTGTTCATTACGATCGCTTAACCGCCAAAATCTTCTTATCCCACGAGCAAGGACTACTATGGCCAAAACTCGAGCCTTTTCTTGCATTGGTATAATCAACTCCCTCCTTTGACACGTGACCCTTTCTTAGCTAGTGGCCCTAGTGCCTCTTTCTGCCTTTCTATTCAAATGTTGGGTCTTTGGCACTGTGAGCGCCTCTGGTTAGCGAACAATTCGAGAGGCGCTTTACAAATGTTCTGATACAATACAATATAATACCTATTTCAATCTTTATTCAGTAATATGGCTGTCTTTAGTTGTGAAGGTTAATGGCTAAATCGATTTCTCCACATCAGATTTTTTAGATGTTTAAATTTCTTATATTTTCTGACTTGTTCAACTCACGTAATGGTATGAACAGTATTAAGTTATAAGTTTATGTTAAGCACAATATTTTGGATCTTTAAAGCAGAACTTTGTTGAATTTAAGTTTTCGATGTTTTTAGGAGTCGTCATCAAATTAACCGATGATTTATCTCCGCAAAATGAACGAGACACACCCACCGATGGTCTCAAGCATCGCTGTCAGAGCAGGTGGCAAAGAGGTGTTTCATAGACTGTGGACCTTCCGCAGGCTCTCTACTGTCTGATTGCCATTTATTTTATTCTGGACATGACATTCCCTTCTGCTTTTGATCTATCTGTATAGTTGAAAAATGGTTATGTGTTAACAATTGTAACCGACTCTGAATTACTAACTGTTTACGGATAACACTAAAAATGTCCTGAAACTGATGATGGTAAAAAATATGTCTGTGATGATCATACTTTCATCAGACAGATTAATTTGGTTATGCCAAGAAGTATAACAAAGATATTGCTTGATGAAGGGTATTTTGTCACAACTATTGTTGTATTAATTAATTAAATTATTAGTACTATTGTTATTATTATTATTATTATTATTATTATTATTATTATTATTATTATTATTATTATTATTATTATTAGAATTATTATTATTCTGATGATATTATCAAAGTTGTGATTGCATAAGATTGCTATAAACATCTTTATTAATAAGATTTAATTTAAAAATTAGTACTATTGTTATTGACATCCTAGTTAAATATTTTGTATCGATATAGTTGTCTTAAGTTCAGGGTCTATTTGCTGAAATATTCTTTACTATAAGCATCTCTTCCTTCAATCATGTTAAGAACTATCTCTAAATCTGGACAATTGTATTATGATGATTTAATAATGTAAACAAACCCAATATGGAAACAGGGGCCTAACCTGCTATAAGTCATGTATGCTTTTGTAGGGCTCTGATTGTACTTTAATGCCTGATTGTGTTTGTTATTGATATGTGATTAAGTAAAATAAAGAAGAATATATATGAGTCAAATAATGCTATGTCACACTAGCACAACTGAGGAGTTGGAAACATCCCTCTGGGGTGTGCAATGAAGACTTAACTGTGGGGTCCTAAGAAAGACTAAGGGTTTGAACCCCCCCGACAATTGCCACCCTGGGCAACATGGAGAACTTGCACTTGCAATCGAAACTTCGTATGAACAGTTACTTGTTATGAACTGTTAAGCTTGTCTCGGTATATATGGTAGTATATTGCACTAATAAAAATCATTTCTAATACAATGCATTGTCAATAATTGGTAGGAAAAAAGGTACCAGTGTGTACTTAGTTCTCAGAGAATAATTATTATTGGTAAATTCATAGAGTATCAAGCTGAAGATTGTATTAGTAAATTTATCATAGAAATTTTCTTGTTCTAGTATAGTACTGTATTGAATATTTCACTACTTACTACCACTGAAGAAAATCTCAAGGTTCCATCTACAGAATCCTACTAGTCCATGGAAGTTACACTGAAGGTTCCATATAGTTACCTAGACAACGGACTTTCAAAGTATCATCAGCCTGCCAAATAGTAACATAGCCTACTTTCAAAGTATCGTCAGCTTGCCTAGTAGTATCCCAATCAAGGTTACTGTATGGTATAGCTTAAACCAACCGCCTGATGGACAAGGCAAAGGTAACCTCAGTTTACCAGATAGTAACCTAAAACAGCTTACTTTCAAAGTAACATTAGCTTGCCAAGTAGTAACATAAGACAGCTTACTCTGAAAGTATCATGAGCATACCACATAGTAACCATAAACAGCTTACTTTTGAAGTATCCTCGGCTTGCCGATTAGTAACCATAGACAGCTTACTTTCAAAGTATCATTAGCTTGCCAATTAGTAACATAAGACAGCTTACTCTGAAAGTATCATGAGCATACCAAATAGTAACCATAAACAGCTTACTTTCGAAGTATACTCGGCTTACCAAATAGTAACCATAGACAGCTTACTTTCGAAGTATCCTCGGCTTACCAAGTGGTAACCTAAACAGGCTTACTTCAGAAGTAACCTGGCCAGGTTACTATATGGTATAGCTTAAACCAACCACCTGGTGGACAAGCCCAAGTAACCCTAACCTTACTATATGACAAGGTCCGGGTTTAGAGTGTAGGAGAGAATTGGTTGCATACAGATGAAGCTGTATTAGAGGGAAGACTGTTGAGGAGGGGAAGTTTATTGAGGAGATATATATGGCAGGGAAATTGTCAGCCATCGACTTTGTTCTCCAATTAAATCTACTTTTATATATTTGGTCCAAATATCACATTCACTGCAGGGCCGCCTCTTGCCCAAACTCAATATATAACTGAAAGTATACAATTATCAATATGCTTCCGTTATAATGCCTTATTTCTATAAGATGGCAGCATATTATTACTTATTTTATCAATTAAACAAAAATTGAATGGTGGCGTATATGCTCCCAAGCTATATTGCCGCCATTGTCAGCCTCTCTCTTTCTGAATGATTCTTTCTCGCCGTCTTCACGCATGAGATAGTTTACTTTCTTCTTTTAAAAAATTATTTTTCTTCTGAAGATCCATCAGACTATCGCTCATACCAGCTTTTAATTTCATCTCCAAAATCCTGAAAAAGTAACTGCGAACCACTTCATTATATAGTCACCTTTCATCACATAAACTGTATTCCCAATCTGACCATTGTAAATACCATTCCACTGTAACTGCACTATACTTACCCTTCACAATGACGCAAACAGTTCGATGGACAAAGGAAAGTTAACTATACTCTCATTTTAATTGATTTTTCTCCCACTTTGATACCGTCGATTATGATGTACATCACCGCGTCGAACATTGGTCTACTCTAACCTTTATTCATGGTCCTGATCTCAGCAGGTTTGCATCTTACCTTAACCCTCATATTCAATCACTCCATATCA
>OY744612.1:38157713-38162713 GCA_963556255.1 Allolobophora icterica
ATATATATTTGGTACGATTACGTCTTGCTATATATATATATATATATATATATATATATATATATATATATATATATATATATATATATATATATATATATATATATATATATATATATATATATATATGTATCTATATACGCTTCTATATACGTTTGTTGCTTATGTTGCTGCTGCTGTTGATGATGATGATGATGAAAGGAGGAGGATAATCATAGTGATAAAGAAAATGATGAATGATGAATATAACGAGGAATGAAGGAACGAACGAAAGGATGAATTAATGACTGAATGAATGACGATGACGACGACGTTGGTGATGGTGACGATGGTGATAATGATAATGATAAAGATGGCGATGATGATGATGATGACGACGACGATTTGAAAAGAATGAGGACGAGCAGGTGGAGCAGTATGCTGAACATTATTTATACTGAGGAGGAAAATGATTTAATTGCCATTATGACAATGACGATTGTGACGAGGAGGAGGAGGACGAGAAGGAGGAGGAGGAGGACGCAAAGAAGGAGGATTGGACTATGGAAGAGAAAAAGGAGGAGAAGGAGGAGGAGAAGAGGAGGAAGAAGAGAACGAGGAATAGAAGGAAGAGAAAGAGGAGGGAGAGGTGAAAAAGGAGGAAGAGGATTGACATTACGAGGAGGAATGTGATGCGGATATCGATTTAGATAGAGGAAAGCGACGATATTGGTGAGGACGAGTGAAACGATTGAAGATGAATCTGGTTTCCAGGCACAGGTGAACTACAGGAAAGCAATGATAATGACGACAACGATGATGATGATGATGATGATAATAATAATGACGACGACGACGGTGATGACGAAAGTCAGAGGTAGGCTAATCGATGGAGGTCAGAATCTGTGATTGTCGTTCTCCTGGGGTCAAACCGGATTAATTCCAGTCATTAATTAACGTCCACCGAAATCAACGTCATCATCAACGCTGTCATCGGCCACTTGTAGGTTAGACAGCCATCCATCAGTCTTCCCATCAGTATTCTCTGCCGCAGCAACCACGCTTCCTCCCCATCATGAATGTTACAGACTGGCGAATACGCTGTTGCAGCGGCTGGCGTATATACACACACAAATAGCCCGTGTCCATGGACCGTGACCAATTAAAACGCGATGCATGACCGCGGGCCCCAGTCAAGCGTGACCATCGGCTCACCTGTTTGTGTGTTCGACATCGACGCATTTCCATCTGGCCATTGACCCCTCCCCACCCACCAACCCTCCCTCCGCCATTTCACCATTCTCTGCCTCCTCCCTCGCACCACCCCGGACAGCAACCGAAGCGAGTATTACTCGATCCGATAGTCGTTCAAGCGCAAATAATTAATCGTTATCCGTTCTCGTTCGATTCATTCGACGCTCGCTTCCTCAATCAGCGAAATCATTCGAGAACCCATTCGAGAACAAACACCGATCCCCACCCCTTTAAACCCTGCCTCCATCTCCCTCCCCCACGTCCCTCCCTCCTTCCCTACCTCCCTCCATCCCAGGTCCTTCATACCCGCGACCCGTTGAACGTGCGCGCGTCGAATTAAGACACGCGATGGAGTGGAGGAGTACACATGACGGAGGGCGCACCGCCGCCGACGACGTCGAAGTAGAAACTCGTACGACGCCTTTGTTCGCCAGGGGGCGCGCCGCACAACGCGAAAGAATCCATCACGGACACAATTTCCTCCGCCGTCTTTCTGACGACGACCGAGCCTCGCGAGCGCCCTCCCGTCTGCCCACCGCCGCCGACGCCGCCGCCGCCACCGTCTCAATGGCCCGACCGTGTTGCCCCGTTCGCCGAGATTAGCATATTATCGCTCGGGCCGTTTCACCATTGTTCCTATCGCGTACGTCTCGAGATCAATGGGCTCTGATCGATTGCCGTATGTCGGAATCGATCGGAGCTGAATAATACCTCATCCATATCTGGTTTCCTCTCATTTCCGCCAGCGAATGTTAACCGTAACAGGTATATGCCGACCGGCCGACCGGCCGATCGCTCCAGCACAAGTTAATAGAGTCTCGACCGGACTGGATGTGCGTGCCGAGAGCCGAGCGTCTGCCCGCCCCTCCCTCCCGGTGCCCCTCACCGCCTCCCGCACCGGGCTCGTGGTCTTATATCGGGGCGCTTTGAATGTTGGACGAACCGGAAGTCACGCGCCGGAAGCTCTATGGGCCGCGCAGGCGCAGAAGATATGCGCCGACGACACGACAGGAGATAAATGCCGATCGCGGGTCTGTAATTATTAGCGGTGAATAGAAATGTGGTACGATTACGAGCGGAATTTTAGAAATTCAGATGAGGGGCTTTTATGCCTCGCGGCCCCGCTGAGACAATGGCCGCGGGTCTTCAATGAAATCAAATCAGCGCTCGAAGATGCGCATCGGTGAATCCCATCAGCTCCTCCTCACGGTCGTCATCCTCCTCCTCCCTCCGCCCTCCTCCTTCTCTTGTTCTTTTCTCCTCTTCCTCCTCTGCCTCCTAATCAACTCATCTTCCTCTTCTTTCCTGAGAGTGACGTGAGAACGGATTAAGCGATTTCAGTCGAGTCCACTGCTTCTGTTTATTCTCCTTTTGGATGAAGTCCAGTTAGAACTGTTACATGTAGACTGATAAGCTTAATATATAATGCGCAGGTTCAGTAGACTATATTAGCATCTGACAAGAGCATATGCACTACATAGGACGATTACATAAGTGTTGGGATACGGATTCGAACACACAGGCTCATTTGTTGATTATTCGGCATGTTAAACTGATCTGATGTTAGAAAGCGGCCCTCTAAAGCGTGTCCTTCTTTGGGCCCTTGTGGATCTTCTGCCCTTTGTATCCCAGGCGTGTTTTGAACATGATGATGAAAAATAACTAAAAATGTTCTTCATCTTCCATTCGCCGTTCATCCCTCCTTTATTATCTTGTCCTCTTTTCTTTCTCTTTCTCTCTCTCTCTCTCCCTCTCTCGCCCTCCATTTCTCTTCCTTACCCTCCTCCTCTCTCTCTCCCCTCTCTATCTCCCTCTCTCTCCCTCTCTCTGCCCTCCCTCTCTTTCTCTCCCTTACTCTCACTCCCTCGTTCTCTCCCCTCCATCCCTTCCTCTCTCCTCCCGCTCTGTCTCTATTTCTCCCTCTCTCTTTCTGTCTCTCTCTGTATGTGTATTTGCCTGTGAGTGTTCTCCTATATTCTGCATAGTCTTAATTATAATGGCTGAAACGAGCAGACACCATGCAGAGTACTAAAAAAACTGGTACTTTGACATTCACTCCGCGAGACAGCGGGTGTTGATAGACAGTTCAATTTCTAATTCAATGGTCTTCTTACTTATAAGCTTCTATATTTTCAACTGTTTCTTTAACTCCTGTTTCTCTTTGTCTTGTTTTATTTTTCAAAAAAGTCTAATTCTACGTGTAGGTCATACGCAATTCACGCACTGCTTGAATGAGAGCATCCGTTAATAGATGACTTCACTTCATACGCCGAGGCTTCGAAAATGAAGTCGCAAGAACTTCACAACCATGTCTGTATCCCAACGTTGTCTCAAGTCAACTGATCTTCTTCTAGTTCTTTTTGTTCTAGTTCTTGTTCTATTTTCCTGTTCTTGTCCTCGTTCCTGTTCTTGTTCTGGTTCCTCTTCTTGTACTTCTGCTTCTTTTCCCTCTTACTTCGTGTCTACCCTTACCTCTTCCCTTAATCTTGTCTTGCATTTCCATTCCGAAGTTATAAACACATTCATTTCCACTGGGGCTGAAACGCCCCCGTCGAAGAAGATTACCCCTTTGCACCCAAAATCCACTCGTTGCAATGTATCAGTGTTTCGGTAACTGAAAATGGCGTCAACTCCTTTAGCGCAATTAATCGGAATTAGCCAATCCCGTTTCGCCAAAGTCGCCAACAAATCGGTGGATTAGCCAACACATGGCGTCTCAGATCTGCGCCCATGACGACGGAACATAGGGATTGGTTGGAAGCAAACCATCTGAGATCCTTCTGCATACAGGCGCTGCTTGGGGTCAGCGTTGTTTAAAGGACTTCTGCAACGCCTTATATATACTCATGCAGTTATTCAGTTGGAGTAAGTTATGATAGACGTCAGCGGTTCTTTTGGTGTAATGTAACGTCGTCAACGGTCACGACAGGAATAAGGTGTCGTTAAACACTGGCAACTGTTGTGGCCATTCGCTCTCAGTCAGTCAGTCAGTCAGTCAGTCAGTCAGTCAGTCAGTCAGTCAGTCAGTCAGTCAGTCAGTCAGTCAGTCAGTCAGTCAGTCAGTCAGTCAGTCAGTCAGTCAGTCAGTCAATCAGTCCGTAAGCAAATCAATCAGTCAGTCAGCAAATCAATCAATCAGTCAATCAATCAATCCATCCATCAATCAGTAAGCCAATCAATCAATCAGTCATCCAGTCAGTCATCCGGTCAGTCAATCAGTCAGTCAATCAGTCAGTCAGTCAGTCAGCCAATCAATCAATTAATCAATCAATCAATCAATCAATCAATCAACCAATCAATCAGTCAGCCAATCAGTCAGTCAGTCAGTCAGACAGTCAGTTAGTCAGTCACCCAGTCAGTCTTTCTGTCTGTCTGACTAGCTACCAATCCGTAGATGTATCTGTACATCTATACATATAGGTCTAATTGTACAGATGCTTGCATAAATACGACCTGTAACGTGAGGCATGAATTAAGCCCTTAATTAACTGATAAATTGATTGCTTAATGAATGCAACTGATTCTGCCATTCAACGAATCTGCATTCATAGTTATCATCATTCTGCATGCCATTCGAATCTATCATTCGAAGCTGCTATTAATTACAACCTCTGATAAAAAGAACCGATGAAATCAACGAACCGGAACGAGTCGCAAACGGTAATGGCAGTTGTCATGGTAGAGCACGTGGCCGTTGCTAGGCAACGCAGAAGCCGAGCAATAACCCTGTTCCATTCGACCAACATGTGGCAGGTGCCCGTGACAGC
>OY744612.1:38165213-38331051 GCA_963556255.1 Allolobophora icterica
TGCTAATTAACTCCATCCTTTGTTCTCCGTCGTACGCTTTCACCTTCACCTTTTCCCTCTGACAGCTACTGCTTTTGCCCCTTCACTCTTCCTCTTCATCCTCATCCTCCTCATCTCTCCTCTTCCACATACTCCTTCTCTTCTCCTTACTTATTCTCCTCTTTTTTCTACTTCCTCCATCTTCTTCTCCTTTTCCCACATCCTCCTCCTCCTCTACTTCCTTCTTATTCTCTTCAATCTCCTGTATCTCCTCTTTCAACTCCTCCCTTCTTTCTCATCCTCCTCCTCCGGAGCGCGGCAGATAAATGCAAATCGGGTTCTATAATCGATCAGCATCTCATATCCATCGCTCTTGGAGGATTCAACGAAGAGCTGCAGGAGGAGCAGGAGGAGGAGCAGGTGGAGGAGCAGGAGGAGGAGCAGGAGGAGGAGCAGGAGGAGCAGAAGGATGGAGAACAGAAGTTGGATGCGGAAGAAGCTTTTAATAGTAGGAGTAGTACCACTGGAAGAAAAAATGGAAAACAGTAGAGGAAGAGGATCGAAGATGAGGAGTAGGAGGAGAATCGTAGGCAGTATAAATAGACATGGACAATGGAAAGCATGATTGAGGAAAAGATTCAGGGAAGAGAAGGAAAAGGAAGAGGAGGAGGAGGAAGAGGAGGAGGAGAAGGGGAGGAGGCGGAGTTCAGGACAAAAAAGGAGGAGAAGGAGGATGAAGAAATGGAAGAGAAGGAGAAGTGGAAGAGAATGAAAGAGACGTAGAAGAGAATTAAAAGTAGAAGAGAAACAGAACTGGAAGAGAAGGAAAAGAAGTGGAAGAGAAGGAGATGTGGAAGAGAAGGAGATGTGGAAGAGAAGGAGATGTGGAAGAGAAGGAGAAGGATCATCAGACTGGGTGAGAAAATGAGAAGGAATATATGGAGAGAAAGAGAAGGCAACGGAAAAGGAGGAAGAGAAGGAGAAGGGATATATGCAGGAGAAGAAATAGGACATGGAGTAGGGAAAGGATGTGGAGGGCGTCTGTGGACAGGGGGTCACCTCCTGTGTATCCGTGGACGACGACGACGACGACGTTGGGGTCAGAGAGCAAGATGACCAGTCGGGTCAGATGACCATTCGGGTCAGATGCATCGACCAAGTGACAGCTGCCGGTCAAGCGATAAAAAGGGAAGAAGATGGCGCCACTAGTACCCCACCTCTGCTATCGCTACGATAGCTTTAATTTATATCGCCTACAACAGTGATTATACTGGACAGACAGACAGACAGACAGACAGACAGACAGACAGACAGACAGACAGACAGACAGACAGACAGACACACAGACAGACAGACACACAGACACACAGACACACAGACACACAGACACACAGACAGACACACAGACAGACACACAGACAGACACACAGACACACAGACACACAGACAGACACACAGACAGACACACAGACAGACACACAGACACACAGACAGACAGACACACCGACAGACAGTCTGTCTATCTGTCTGTCTATCTGTCTGTCTGTCTGTCTGTCTGTCTGTCAGACAGGCGGACAGACAGACGGACGGACAGACGGACAGACAGACAGCGACACAGACAGACATATGTATTGTATGATGTATTATATGTATCGCAGACTGTGTTAATCTTAGGTGGATTTTGATTTAGGCAAATGAGTTTACCTCCAATCAGTCTATATTTTGATAGACTGAAGATGCACATTTCTGCTCTTGGAACTGCACATCAACATGATGACGATGACGATGACGATGATGATGATGATGGTGATGATGATGATGATGATGATGATGACGACGACGATGCTGATAATTATGGTGATAATGATAACGATGACGACGACGACAATGATGATGATGATAATTATGATGATAATGATGATGACGAATAATAGGAAAAGAGGGAGAAGAAGGAGGAGAATGGCGATGCTGATAATTACGACAACGACCAATTATGATAAAGTTACTGAATTCCTGATTAGGATGGAATGGTGAAGGAAATCTTGAGAAAGAAACAGAAACTATATAAGTTAGTAAGTAAGAATATATTTGTTATTACACCATTTGCATATGGCCTTCAGTACAGGGCTTTCAGCTAAAGCACGTCGAATGTGGTGTTACGATACTCAATAAAGGACAGACGTTTTCTTTAAAAATTGTATTGTTAGTTTTATTATTTATTTATTAATTGATTGCTACAAAACTTTTAGCTGTATAATAAAACAAACGAATTCAAACACGGTCTTTGTTTAAATCACAAATCATATATTTTAATTAAATTATTGCTCATTTTACACGAAATCATATCATAAATAGAAATCCTGAATAACTGTCCATAATATATTGCTTAATATACACATTCACAGAACAATAAGTCATTATTGCTTTACTTTCAACATTCCTAAACCAACACTGTTCCATAGACTATAGAAAATTATAAAACTTTTAAAATCAAATTATATATATATATATATATTTATATATGAATTCCATATAGAAATTTGTAATCCATATGATAGATGTATAGATTATACATAAATTATATATAATATATATATATGTACACGGCCACGGAGTAGGTCAATTGGTAAAGCACTCGCCTTGCAACACCGAGTACACTGGTTCGAGTCACCGCAAGAGACGGTTTCTGCGAGCAACACAGCTAACTCTGGCGCTATATAACTTAATAAATAAAATTAATTAATTAATTAAAAACATTGAATTAATTAATTAAGTTAATTAATTGAATAAATTAATTAATTCATTGAATAAAAAATTAATTAATTGAATACATTAATTAATTAATTTTATTTATTTATTTATTCAATTAATTAAATAAGCATATTAAATAAATAAGTTAAATAAATAAATTATTGTAGGTACAAATGTACCATTGTTATTCAGAATGTCGGAGTATGTGGTCGGTTTGGACCAAAACAAGGTTGGGAGGGTCGGGTTGCAGTGATGAACCACGCTTTTCGTCAGCCAGGACTCTGACCTGTCCTTGACCTGTCCTTGACTTGGCTTTTGATCGGTATTTTCGGTTCAGTGTGGCCTCTATTGTTACAGATTTGTCTCATTTCGATACAGAAATCCGGCCGACCAGTCCAGACAGCAGTACCTAGTCCAGCCGTCGTACGTAGTCAAACGGTAGATCTTTAATGATGCTCGTCACAGCACAGTATTATAAGTCGTAACTGTGGACCAGTGTCGTTATGATGCCCGACTATAGTTGAAATCACGCTGGCCTTTCGCGGTCACCTTGGATCCGCTTGCAACAACAGCCCGTCTGCCAGTTTGACATACAGCAAGGACGCTGCCCAAGTGACGCCGCCAAGGTCACACAAGATCCACCCAAGTTCACGCGAAATTTCAATGCCAAAGTCACACGACTGCTGGAAAAGTCACTCGCCGCCTTCCACGATCACGCGAGACCTTCCAAGGTCACATAAGGCCTTCCAGGCTCACTCCAGGACCTTAAATGGCGCACTTCAAGGTCGCACGAGATCCTCCAACGACAGACCTTCATCACAAGGTCCTCCGAGTCTCAGACGCTCCAGATGCTCGCTTCGCTGCAGCAGTCCTCCTCCTCCTCCCCCTCCTCCAACTCCCCGTCTTCGTTGTCCTTGAAGCAGGCTGATTCGAGGTGTTTGTTCAGATAGGCCTTAAGCGCGAACGACTTGTTGCACCGTTTGCACGTGTACAGCTTGAAGGACGAGTGCGTCTGCATGTGGGCGCGTAGGTTCGACCGGTCGGCGAACGCCTTCCCACAGTGGGCGCAGCCGAACGGTTTCTCGCCGGTGTGTGATCGCAGGTGTCCCTGGAGCAGCCAAGGGCGCGAGAACGCCTTGGCGCAGACGTTGCACTGGTACTTGAGATCGTGCGTCAGAATGTGCATGGAAAGTGCGGGCATGCTGACGTAGACCTTGTGGCAGTGCGGACACTGCTTCGCCTGCTGGCTGTCGAGACTGCGATGTGTCTGTTTGTGTCGCGACAGGTTGGACGACGTGGCGTAGTGTTTCCCGCACTCGCTGCACTTGTATCGCTGCCGCGTGGGTTCGGCGATTCCAAGGGCGTTGCGACGCCGCGATCGCCCGTCGCTGACGAAGAACGCGTCGTAGGTGTATCCGACGGTGACGCCGTCCTGGAAGGCGTTGCATCTCCGCGATCCGCTGCTTCCTCCGCCGGCGCTGTGGTTACTACTGCTACTGCTATGCGCGGAACTCGCTTCGCTCCGCTGCGCCGCGCTCTTCGGACTGAAGTCGAGGCTGTTGGAGCTGTGCGGAGAGATGGGGCTGATGCTGCTGCTGCTGATGTTGTTGGTGGCAACGGTCGTGCAGCATTCGAGGGTCTGTAGTTCGACTGTTGCCGCCAGATCCTCCGTCGAGCTCGAGTCCAGTTCGCCGCGATGAATGACCTTTGACCGGTCGGCGACGGTCACTCCGCGGTGAGACAAGAGGTCAATCGGCTGGATGACCTCGGTGCGGTCGGCGGAATAGAAGGGCGATCCATCCAATGGAAAACGACGCGGAAAGAGGAATGGAGTCGAGTCGAACATGTAGCCTACGAATAACGAACAGTTAGACGAAATAAAGACATATACGTGTAGTCCCATCAGCATTCCAGACAACAGTTCAGTTACTACAATAGACTTAATTACTTAATTAAACAGTACGGAAGACAGTGCCGGACTTAGGCGTAAGCTAAAACAGCCACAGCGTAGGGCCTCACAATTCGCAGGGGCCTTAAAAAATCAGAATTTAAAAAATTTTATGGTGTACTGCAGTGGTTCTCAACCGCTGTGTCGCGACACACTAGTGTGTCGCGCATCGACCGGCAGTGTGTCGCGTAAACCTGGTGTGTCGCTGGTGTGTCGCGATAAAATTGGTGTGTCGCGAATTCTCACAGCCTACGCCCGTCATTTCTACATTACACTTACTTACTTGAAGCTTAGCGGACGTAGGCTGTGAGAATTCCTAACAATCCATTTATAATATCTATTCTATTATATCGTAATCTAAGGTGGCCATGATGTTTATCTTATACACCATAGACCCCTACACGTTTGCGATGGCGCCGATGTTAACTTTTACCCATTATTGCAACATTTGGAAAGGATAAACTGATCAGTATAAAGCGAACATGTTGCGAATCTTCTACTGGTCATGCGAAATCAAATTTTGGTAGCAATGAGACGGGTTCTAGCACCAACAATAGTGAATACGCAAACAATGACGCTGCCACTGCTAGTTTTAGTAAACCAATCAAGAAAAACATGAGAAAGAAGAAATCTAGAAAGTTATGTACAAGCAATCCTCAAGAACTCAGTTCTGGGCTAAGACATACAAAGGGGAACATTACAATACACTGGAGAGGTGGGCGTCCGGAGGAGGGCAAGGGGGCATTTGCCACCGAATTTTGCAAATATGTTACAAAAATAAAATCTTTTTATTACTATGATTATTATAACAGCCCAACACGATTTTAAATGCAAAAACCTCTTAATTATTTAGGTAAGTCCTTGACAGTTATTTATTTTTAAAGTTGTCACGTGTTCTATGTTCATGAATATGGAAACACGTCACTTTACTCCTCCTACAAAATTTTGTGCCATGTAAAAAATTTTGCCCCCTGTAAAAATTCCTGCGGACGCCCATGCTGGCGAGCAAAGCAATCAAAGAGTTGATTTCATTTCATAGTTCCTACTTATCTGAGCAAGGTTTTTCTCGGATGATCAACACAAAGAAAAAAGGAATAAAGTGGTCAGAAGATCTCTCTCAGCCTGCTTACGTGATGCACTTACAAAAACTGTGGATCCTCCATTTGCAAATAATCCACAGAAAATCCAGGACCAAAATCTCAGTAACTGCATGCTACTAAGTTAACGTAGAAACTGGAAAGGATTCAACATGAATATTTTCATTCTGTAAAATGTTAAAAATTTAAAATGTTAAACTAGTTTAACTTTAACATTTTTAACAATGTTCACATACGATTGCGTGGTGTGTCGCCAAATTTGGTGGCAAGTTTAGGTGTGTCGCGTGCCAAAAAAGGTTGAGAACCACTGGTGTACTGCATACATCAATGAAAAAATGTAATCAGTAAATGCATACATTTGAAAATATTTGAAGCTTTCACTTTAAATGCCTTGCTATTAAATAATTAAAAGGCATATGTGGTTTCAAGTTTCGTGAGACCTTCTGGTGTGATTTCTTAACAAGGGACCTCCGAGCTTTATATAGCTTAGGACCTCACCAACTCTAAATCCGGCAATGACGGAAGAGCTTTTATAATATTTGCGCATTACGACATGCAAGGGTTTTCCAATTGATCGAGTCATGACAGACACCATAGCGAAGCCCAATGCACTTCGCACATATATATTCTACACATTTAACCAATACAACACAATATGATTGGTACAATAAGGCACAATACAATACAGTACAATACACTATACTACTATAAGCCCCATACAACAAACTACAATTCAATACACTACGATGCAATACAGTATAATACAATATACTACAGTACAATACAATACATTACAATACAATACGTTACAATACAATACGTTACAATACAAATGCTACAAAACAATACGCTATAATACAATACAATGCATTTATTGAACGAAAAGATATACAATACAAGAGCATACCATGTATCGCCGCCCATGCTATATATAGTGCATCAAAATGCTCTCGCATGCACTGCACGTGCAGTGCACGGCTTACTAATTTAACAAATCCGTCATTTTTTCATAAATTGTCAAGAACTCCAGAACTTCACCCGTTCAGAAAACCATCTACGAAAGATTTTCGGATTGTGTTCTGTTGCATTCAGTTGACAATCGCTATGTACCAAGCACAGCAGCAATGATATATGCATATTTATTTATTTATTTATTTATTTTTCTATATTATAAATGATTAATGTATGCATGTATGTATGCATGTATGTAAGTATGTATGTATGTATGTATGTATGTATGTATGTATTAAAGCACATATTAAGTGCATATATTACATCGCTAAAATGCCACGTTGTTTACATAACTTTCAAATATATATATATATATATATAATATATATATGTATTGCGGCAGTGTTTTTTGTAAGATTTCTCTAGCTGTAACCCAGCGATACTGCCATGGATGCGTTCACATAGAGAATAATTATATATATAATGTGTGTATATAATATGATAACTATATCATATATATAATGTGGTCAAAAACGTATAACGTGGAAAATAAGAGGAAGAACCGGAAGTTCTATAATATCTATAATAGCAATACTCGTGCACTGGCGATTGGAGAACTGCTGAACTGCTCTGAGGACGTATCTTGAAGAGGCGCTATATAAATATCCAGAATGAATGCCCATCTTGTTTGACTTATCCTGTTCGGTAAGCAACGGTAAGGTAAGGTCTCATGTATATCGTTACAGGTCATGTAAACTAATCGGCTTGTTAGTTATATATATGGTCTACATTCTTCAAGACCTATCTTTTAAAACAATATCATATATGCCACTCATTGCATTTTGAATTCATGTACAGCGCCCTTTTCTTCAGCCTCGGCTGTATAAATCGTCTAATTGTTGTTGGTGTTGTTGTTGTTTTTGCTGTTGTTGTTATTTCAAGAACTGACAGTTCAACCGTAAACTTTTAATGACACGAAGATAACAACCGATTGCTCTATGTTAAAGTAGCGCTTATAAGAGCGTCGCATTTAGATTAATTAGTTGGTTAATTAGTCATTATAACAGAGGTTTTATATAGCTCCCCTTCAAGTTTATCTACTCAAGAGCTTCATCTAGTCATCTGTTACTTACTAAAGCGCTTTTCACGAGAGCGCTGTTTGTGCGTATACGCTATAGCCTAACTGACGTCAACGTTCATAATTGATGTCATAAATGCTACATACTTGAAAGAAAGACAAAACTGACCATTGCTGTTCTTCACACGAACGGCCAGAGGTTGAACGAGCGCCGGAAATGGAATGAAAAGATCGGAAGCACTGTCCCTGATGACGTTAGAAGCGTCCTTGATCTCATCACTGACGAGAGGCCATACGGTGGCGGGCTGGGGCAGTCTTCCACCGTCTGGGTCGTTGCACCCCTCTGAGACGACGGCACCGAACTCCCTGCCGACAACTCCCAGGGTATCCGAGCCGTCACTTCGATAGCTGCGGAAGATGCGATCGCCCTTCTTCTTGACGAGAAACGACCTTGGCATTCTGCCGGATATCCGAGTCACGTGGAGAGAGGGTGGTAAAAGCCTTCTTTCTTACCCTACGTAGAGTCTTGTAACCTCTCAACTCTTCGGCGTATGTTTGGCTCAGGAGGGACAGGAAAAACAGAAATACAAGCTGCACTTGTTGAAGTTCTGAGACCGGAAACTCTTTAGCTACAGGTGTGTTCTTCTAATAGCTATTCTCCCGACAACGTACAGTTCGTCGTTCGCAGAATTGTTCTTGTTGAAGTTCTTGACAATTAAAGAACAGATGTGTTTCTCCCAACGGTGTTCCTGGTTGAGTGATTTCTCGGAGAAACTTAGAACTAAATGGTCTTGTTCTAGCTCGAAGACATCGATGGTTTTCCTTTGCGTTCTCTCATCCGGAACGATGGTCACGAGTGAATGCTTTCACCCGATCATCAAATCCCGCGTAACGCACTTTGCGCTGATTCCTTCGTCTCTGCCGCCGTTCCAATCGCAAACTCCTCTTCTCTGTCCTCAGTCTCTCCCCTCCCTGCAGCAGCAGCAGCAGCAGCAGCCAGTCTCTTCTAGTGATGCTCCTCCTACTCCTCCTCCTCTGGACGTCTCCCTTCTCGTCCAACAGCATCCACGCAACTGGCGACGAAATTCGCCGGTGCAATTTTTATAATGCCACCGCCGCTGCCGCATCACCACCACCAGTCGCTGCAACCGGCATCAGCGGCAACATCAGCAGCAGCAACAGCAACACCGTTGCCTCTTCCTCCACCTCCCCCTCCGCCGACGCCGACTGAGATGGTGGCGCACACCACTTGTCGTGTAGCAAGTGTTGAACGACGGCGTAGGTCGGGGATAGGGGGCGCTGCACGGCCCAGCCATCCATCAGTCCCACCGGAGGACCCACCACCACCACCCACACCACCACCAGCAGAAAACAAAAATTATCCACCCCGAAAAAATTACCCCGTTGCTATATAGCATAGTCAGATTCTGACACAGAATTAATGTTATGCTTTTGGTTATGCAAGCTTGCGTGATAAAATGCTATAATGTGATCGAATGTAATGTAAGCAGATTCGATACAGATAAGTAGATTCCTACAGACAGTATTAACATTGCCTTATCAAAGCATGACATCTTAACGCCTGTGCATTTCATAACAACCATTAGGACAATATACGCATGTCAACATATTACATTACCCAATCACGTATTACAGTACCTAATCCTAGTATCTCTGGGATTAGGCATTGTAGCATCGCTACCAAGCTATGTCTTTAACGCAAGACTATGGTAATAATGTTAAACTACAGTGACTCTGATTGCCATAACAACATTAACACAGATTATAGGTTTTTCATAAAACGGTTACCGTAACTGCTACAGTTTAACAGCCACAGGTAAGACTAATAATTGCCAAGTGTTTTAGTCTAGTGGTTAGCGCGTTGGACTGTCGGTCGAGAGGTCGGGGGTTCAAATCCCACCAGGGCAGAAATGTGGTTCGAGATTTATGTTCCATATGCACCCCTAGCCAACTCAGCTACAACGAGTACACTGACCGTACGCTGTCGGTGGGAAGATGAGAACACGAGGGAGAGGACTGGCCACCCTCCCTCGTATGCCGAGGCTAAAGAAATGAAGTCGCTAACACTTCATACTCATGGCTGTCTCGGGCTATAGCTTAAGGGGCTGCTCTTTTTCTTCCTCTTCTTCTGTTGGATAAGGTTAAGACAATATATGCATTGTCATATCAGGATATACTTTAGGATCATGCAATTAACATTCTATGAGGAGACATTAACCGTTTTCACTTCAATGTTGCTTCATTTTCTTTTATTTATTTATCTAAATAAATTAACTATAGGCACAACGTGAGTCACTGGTAATATTTGCCAATCTGCTTATGTGGTAATGTAATGTAATAGTATAAATTTATATAACAGTTGAGTGTCAATAGGAAGTTTTAACGGAGACGGGTGATAGGTTACAATAAAGTACTATACTACTAACTGTGTTCGTATACAAGTTGGTTGTCAGAAATGCTCAGGTTTGAATGTCTCTGCGTATAGGCTGCAGGCACCTATGTGAAATTAACAATTTGCCATTTTGGCCTAGACTAGATTGTCTTCTTATGCAGGGCCTATAGTAAGGAAAGCAAAACCATCGCTTGTTGGATTGTTGTAGAGTCACTCTTGCGCCTCATCCAAAGCATCGTTCACCCATGAGGACCAGGGCCGTAAGATCAGTTTTAAGGACGGTGTACAGCAAAATAAGTGATTTATTTACCATACCTACTGAGATTACGCTGTTCTACCTATCGATTGCGTTATGCTACATATCACGACTGGGTTTATAACTAGGAGAAGCAGTCACAATTACTAGCTGTAAACAATGAATAACACAAAAGCTGTGGTAGCAGTGATGCGGATTGAAAAGCCTGTCTGCAAAGAATACAGATAAAACAAAATAGACGAATATTACTGGCATTAAATCGGCTTCAGTGGACACAAATGGCCCTGAGCAGCGCTTACACTTGTGGCGACTCGCGTGGGGATATTATATAACGGGGAAATGATTTCTGCTTTCTTAACGGCAGAGGAATAGCTCCCTCTTCGGAAACGCCGAATTACGGTGCAAATCGCTCCGCTTCAACAAGTCCGAATTAATGTAGTCACTGCCGCCATCCGATCGTTGGTCGTACGATCGCCGCAGGCCCCGCCCTCTAGCGTTCAGCGCCAGCCAATCACGACAGACGCCCGGAATCGGCGCCTTTGAACGCCCGCATCCGTCGGTTTCCGGGCTGCGGAGGCTGAGAGAGGCAGTCATCGGATGCGGCTGTTGCAGACGACTGGCATCGTCGTCGAAAAAGGCGGGAGAAGAAGAGCGCTGTGGCGATTGACGATATATTGTACGTGCTCGTCGCTTGGGGCGCTGCTGCTGCTGCTGCTGATGCATACAGACGCGTGCTGTGTTATTCTACCTGTTCGATGGCTGAGACCATTACGACCGACAGCAAGTGTTGCGTCTTGGTGCAATATTATTTAACTTCCGATTCAGTATGTACACTGCACTAAAACTATGGCGATTGGCGCAGTCATGCACGCAGGCACGTAGGCAGGCACGCAGGCAGGCATACAGACAGACAGACAGGCAGGCAGACAGACAGACTGACAGACTGACAGACTGACGAATGGAGTGAAAATGGAGACACAGTCACACATCCTACTAAAGATCAAATATTTTAAGAATGGAATGTTCTTAAAACATTTTCTAACAATAGTTACGATATATATATATATATATATATATATATATATATATATATATATATATATATATATATATATACATACATATATATAGTCATCAGGAACTTTTATGACTCCATATGTACAATGTACAATTGTCATCAAAGTCGTCATGAAACGTTCTATCGGTCATCAATCAAATTTTTCCTGAGATCTGCCCACCCACCCCCACCCCCTCCCGTCTTCAGAATGGACATACAGCACTGCTGAATATTACAGTCGAAGCAAGTCTTAAACAGCAATGTCTTGAACTTTGATTGAACGCGTTCAAGCGGTCACGAGACCAAAACATTCTCAATTAGGTTCTTCTGTGCCCTCCGGACTGTCATCAGCTGCAGAAAAACTCACGCTGACTTTAGTATTAGTTCTTTTTTAGTCAGTTACTGTTTAACGACACTGTGTCATAACAAAGGCAATTAGCGTCGCCCTCTCCTTTATCCATATTGAGACTGGCACTACCAGAGTAGGGCAGTGGCGGAGTTTATTAGTACGTCGTATATTCAGCTGCAGTCAGGACGACATTTGAAACCGGTTTGCATGAACAGCAGCTGGTCGTCTATTCAATGCGGTATACTTATATGGTCGCTTAATACTGCGATGTAAGAATGATGCATTGGAAGTCAAGAGGAACATGAGTTAGATTCGCTGTGGGACGCGCAACTGGTGAAGCTGTCACGCAACAGAGAGATGGCCGCAACTGAATCAGGCTGCGTAGTTCATTCATTCATTCTGAATATTTATATAGCGCCTCTTCAAGAGACCTACTCAGTTAGTCTTAGACGCACCGAGGCTTGTTAACAAAACGGTAGAACTGTCAGTAGGCCTTCAACCACTGCAGCCTGAGTATTACAAGTTTCCAGATTAGATTGGATTCTTCCATACATCATGGCACATGGTATATACTGTGGGTCACGGTAGCAGACTGGTTAGAGCGCTCGCCTTGTAACGCAGAGTACGGGTTCGATCCTCCTCCTCTGAGACGGTTACTGTGTTGGGACCCTCAGCAAGTTCTTCACTCAATTGTTCAGCGCCATCGATTGATGCTTAACTGCCAGATGGTGGCGCTTGATAAATACATAATAATAATCATGGAATATTCTTAAACTCAGATTTAAGAATTTGTTCTTGATATTCGCCTTCGGGTGCTAAATTATTGGCTATGCGCCATGCAGTTGAACAGTCATTGTCTGCCATGGCAAAACCAGACACTGCATGTAACTATATGAATGGTCTAACCTTCTCTCAATAACTGGGTTCAAATTCTACGTTCCTGGTGGCCTATATACCCTCCTTCGCCACAGCTTCTTTATCTTCTTCCTTCCATTATTGTCGTCATGCCTCCATCCGTCTTTCGTCCATCATTTCCCACGAGCACCTGCTTTCTTTTCCGGCGTTTCTTCATCTCGCTTCTCAATGTTGATGAAGTAGGCCCTAATGGAAGTATTTATACCTCAAAGGCTCAAACCATTGCATGTTTAGCGCCCAAATTTCCAATATCCGATCTAGGCCATATATAATTGTCTAATAAATGCTTATATAGCTCATAGATATTGTTTGTGCGGTCTGATAAAATACGACCGCAATGACACTAAATCAAAAGTTTGTGACGTCACATTCATTTGCGAGACATTGTGCTATATAATTGTATACAGACAATGCACTTTACATTCCCCGCCTAATGTTTGTAATTATTCAAGAATAAACCGCATATACCATATTTTTCTTTCGTTACATTAAATATCATGCCTTTGTGTCCCTTACTTACCTGCCCCCATCTTCACCTAACTTCAGATGCCTTTCAATTATTACAACCGTGGAAACAGACCAACAGCTCAACGTTGTAAGATTAAAGGTTGTCTCATGGTCTACAAATCCACCAGACATAATTGTCATTGTAATTGTAATTAGGCTACACTTCATACAGCATTGTCAGTGCACGGCGTGCACTGCACGCTATACTTCTATATATGCTTTACACTGTTAACTGCAAGCGCAAATGCTAAGCGTTACAACATAGGAAGTATATTTTAAACTGCTTTTTTGAAAACATAAAGGCGTTTGGCTTCCTGACTATATAGCTACAGGAATACTGTTCCAGGCACGTGGTGGGCCAACGACCCGAAAGGCCCGATCTTCCGTTTTAGTTGCTGATGGAATGAATCGGTGGAATGAATAGCTATAGATGACAGTGAGCAGGGCTGAGATGTATGAAGCAGGTTATAGTTTTCGGAAAGAGATAATCTAACCCCACACTTTAATAATAAATGCATCATTGAACAAATTTTGGTATAAATATGGTTTAGTAAATTTCATATTATAATTAGGCCTAATATAGCCTATAGGTCTGCATGAAAGACATCTTTTTATTCTATTCGTGATGTCTACTTTGTCATGGACCCGTCATCTCAATATTTGAGGTAAAGTCGTCGACAACGACTCTGTCAGCAATAAGATGTCGTTCAACGTTGGAAACGAAACATTGGTCACGACGAGGGAACTCTGCTATTGTCCGTGCTCTGGCAGTGCCAGTCCCAAGCCTCGATAAAGGAGGACGACGACGTTAATCATCCTTATTTATGACACAGCACCGTTAAATAGCAACGTAGTGTCCGATCCTCTGCAATTCGACAATTTCAGCGAACAGCGGAGACATGGAGTTGAACACAACTGCACAGACCCTACAGGATCGTATTTAAGTGTACTGTGTACATATACTGCTCTACCACTGCAGCATTCCACATTTTCAGTGATGGAGCATTGTACCTACTACCTATTCAACGGTGGCAGAATCCACATATTACTGGCAGAGCAGTCCTTCTTTTGAGCCAAATTGAGCAACCTGGCAGAACAGTCCTACTTTGCGGACCACTGCACCTATGCAGTGTTTGATTATTTATTCTACAGCCAGCAGTTGGAGATACGACTCCATCCTATCAAATAGTAGCAAGGTCCACTGAAATAGCCTATTGGCGCATCCAGTGAGCACCAATATTTCTCGAATTTTCACCGAGTTTTTACAGCACAAATTTCCTGACTTTTTGGAGTTGAAGCATCGTCTAGGCGTTATGATGGTAGTGTGTATGTGAGAGAGATTGACAGACAGGCAGACAGACAAACAGACAGACAGACAGATACACAGACAGAAACAGAGACAGACAGACAGAGAGCGAGAGACGGAAAAGAGAGAGAGAGAAAACGAAAGAGAGAGAGAAAACGAAAGAGAGAGAGAGAGAGAGAGAGAGAGAGAGAGAGAGAGAGAGAGAGAGAGAGAGAGAGAGAGAGAGAGAGAGAGAGAGACAGAGACAGAGACAGAGACAGAGACAGAGACAGAGACAGAGACAGAGACAGAGACAGAGACAGAGACAGAGACAGAGACAGAGACAGAGACAGAGACAGAGACAGAGACAGAGACAGAGACAGAGACAGACAGAGACAGAGACAGAGAGACAGAGACAGAGACAGAGACAGAGAGACAGAGAGACAGAGAGAGACAGAGAGACAGAGACAGAGAGACAGAGAGACAGAGACAGAGAGACAGAGACAGAGGAGACAGAGAGAGAGAGAGAGAGAGAGAGAGAGAGAGAGAGAGAGAGAGAGAGAGAGAGAGAGAGAGAGAGAGAGAGAGAGAGAGAGAGAGAGAGAGAGAGAGAGAGAGAGAGAGAGAGAGAGAGAGAGAGAGAGAGAGAGAGAGAGAGAGAGAGAGAGAGAGAGAGAGAGAGAGAAGTACCATAGCAACTATCGAAAAGTACGGAGAGTAACTAAGAAACTGAAAGCGTTGGGTTTGTTCTAAACGCCGACAACCCCCCCCAGCTGCGCTTTGTTTCCAAGGCGACGTCTTCGTCTGTTGGGGTAACCTAATAACCAGGTTGTTTGCCACGGCGCGTAACAATCGAGGTCTTGGATTGATATTGATGTCAATGGCTGATTGGCATCCGAGAGGCACTATTCCACTTGGCATCGTCTCTGTTTACAGATCTCTGCGATGCCAGAAATCAAACGTCGACCTCGCGTCAATTAATATTTCATAGCACCACCACTACCACCACAGCGCCGCCACCACCAGCAGGACCCGCCACCCCCGCCGTAGCATCCGTCGCGTTGGGTCGATACGGCGTTAAGAGCTGTTGATTGGAATGTAGTTAAACAGTTTCTGACAGCTTTTCAATAACTTTCAATCTCTTCGCCAGTTAATTGTTTGCCGATGTCGCTCCTCGCCTTCTAATGGCAACCACCGCCACCGCCACCATCGCCGTCGACTACGATTGCCAACTATTGCCCCATCGACGGACCATGCCGGGCGTAATGCGGCCACTTCACGCTGACACGACCCCGGCCGCCGTTTGTCCACTCCAGCCCTCCTCCCTCGTCCCTCCCCCTTCCCACCGGTCGGTGGTGGCGGTGGTGGTGGCGGTGGCGGAGGGTGGGGCTCGTGTATCGAGGGAACAGCGCACGTACAAGACGCCCACAATGGACATCGCTCGGCCGTTCTATTACTACGATTAAAAGCCGTCGTTTGGCTAAAAGCGTCTTCGGTAAGTGGCTACACGGGCAGACTGAGAGATAGAAGGACGGACGGACAGACAGACAGACAGACAGACAGACAGACAGACACACACACACACACACAGATAGACACATAGGCAGACACACAGACACGTACAACCACAAACAGACACACAGACAGACAACAAGATAGATAGACATACATTACACGTATGTATAGACTATATACACTGTTACATACGTAAACACCTTGTATATAGGACTTTAAAAGATGCTATATAAATAGACAGATACAAGCATACATAAAGATACATACATAGATACATACATACATACATACATACATACATACATACATATTATACACACAAACATACATACATACATACATACATACATACATACATACACACAAACATTCATACAGACATACATACATACATACTTACATGCATACATACATACATACAGACAAACAGACATACATACCTACATACATACATACATAAATACATACATAAAATGCATACATAGTTAGCAGTGTCGGAGTTCGATTCGTATACATAAACACATGCATACACATAAACCCGCACATAAAGCTGCACGGACGCAGAAACAGCGCATACTCATTTATCGACAGAGAAAAACAGATCAAAGCAAGCATTTAGTGATAGGGAAAGGATATTCAATGATGGGGAAAAGGACATTCAGTGGTAGGGAAAAGGACATTCAGCAATAGGGAAAAGGACATACAGTAATAGGGAAAAGGACATTCAGTGGTAGGGAAAAGGGCATTCAGTGTCAGGTAAAAGGACATTCAGTGGTAGGGAAAAGACATTCAGTGGTAGGGAAAAGGACATTCAGTGGTAGGGGAAGAGACATTCAGTGGTAGGGAAAAGGACATTCAGTGGTAGGGAAAAGGACATTCAGTGGTAGGGGAAAAGGACATTCAGTGGTAGGGAAAAGGACATTCAGTGGTAGGGGAAAAGACATTAAGTAGGGAAAAGCAGGGTGAGAATTGTCGGGGGTTTGGGGGGTTTAACCCCCCAGTCTTTCTTAGGACCCCAGAGTAAAGTCTTCATTGCACACCCAAACTCCACGTAAATCAATGTCTAACCCCCAGTCTTTTTCCTACAATTCTCATACTGGGGAAAAGGACATTCAGTGGTAGGGAAAAGGACATTCAGTGATAGGGAAAAGGACATTCAGTGATAGGTTAAAGACCATTCATATGTGACGAGCCAACAGTCGATCCTTTGACAAGTAGGTCTAAGCATGCACAAGTATACACGTTCAATAGATACTATAGTCAAAAGTGAAACCACAGAAACATGCACTGAGACATAATACCACATGTACAAAGACACGCAGAGCAACAGTCAAAACAGACACGCAAGGGTAGATTTTTAACAGCAACAGATAACTTCTATTTCGCAGTTATCTAATGCACTTGAAACCTGAATTGTACTTACAAATTTGTATGGCTACTCGTAGCATCAATTCCATGCGCCAATCCGACAGTCACGAGGTCATTCCAATAAGACAGGGAAACAAAGAGACTGAGAGGCAGACGGATTGACACAGGGAGAGAGAGACGAATGGATGGACGAATGGATGGATGGATGTAGATCTGATGACGCCCATGGGCCACAACATCCGTCGGCGCATGACCGGAAGCAGTCAATATGATATGCTGTCATTTCATTGGTTGTATTCGGCGCCCATTTTTTGACATGCATATACGTATACATGCATACGTAACGATGATGATGATGCTCTTGGTGAAGGCGATTGATGATGAATTGATGATGATGATGATGACGACGACGACGATGATGATGATGATGATGATGACGACGACGACGACGATGATGATGATGATGTTGATGATGATGATGAAGTTGATACGGCTTATCTGTATGGTGCAGCGATTTTTATATTCACATTCATCCATGTTAAATGTGAGTTAAATTGTGTAGGTTTTCTTATAGATTAGGTAGAGTTAAGGGTATGTAACTATGTATGTTTGCTTGTAAATCACCTGCATGAATGCATAGACCAGCATCACAATTAAGATTACGTTTTCGCGTACAGGGTCCTGAATCAGGATGGCGAGCAGGCACTCAGTGAAATAATTAACGATTGGCACTTCTTGGTCATTCAGTTCAGAGCAGACGATCTTTGCCAAGTGCGACACAGCGATCGTGAGATTTTGTACGTTTTCCATCCAAAGCGGAGTATGCTCCCATTGCTCCGTCTTAAACGATTCGTATTAAACTCTAGATAGTTAACTGTCGATTGAATATTGCTATCGAGTGACTTCGATCTAATTAGACGATTGGTGGCCATTTGGTTTTGTTTGAGTTTAGCAATACCGAGCTCGGTTAGTATTTGTTGCTATGTGATCGACCCTGACAATAGCCTACTACTTCAGCTCTCGATTCATCCGGTGTTGCCGTGTTGGTTTAAAGTACCAAGGTCTTGAGGTTTAAAGTACCAAGGTCTTGAGATTTAAAGTACCAAGGTCTTGAGATTTAAAGTACTAAAGTCTTAAGGCTGAGGCCGGTGTTGTCGTTAGATTAGTGTGTTCGTTGTTACTATTTTTAACTTGGCTGTGAGTTAAAATTAATCTAAAGTTCTCTTAAGGAATATGGTCGGTTGGGAAGTGATGACGGAAACATGTTGAGGAAGGAAAAAAAGTGAGAAATATATAAAATAATGTAGGAATTGAATGACAGTATGAAAAATAACAAGGAATAGTAGCTTCACAAAGAACCAGGCAGAATTGAAGAGTAGTATCGAAGCAGATACACAGAAGGCATAAGAGAAAGAGAGGAAACGATACAATTAAACAGGCGTCATTGCATGCACCAACCGGAACTAAGACTACTGATAATGAACGCTTTCATTTCGGCCGCCGGTGTTGTCGTTGGCGGCGCACAGTCCCTGATCCAGCGCCGGTGGTGATGTGCGCCGTTGTCTGGCGGCAGCGGCTGCGTCGGCGGCGGCGGCTGGCTATCATCGGCTGTGTCATAGTTTGTCCTATCGTCGTGATTTATCGCTGAGCGGCGTTAATTTTAATGGGTCCCACGCGCCTCGAACGGACCGAAGCCAGTTGTTCGTTTGATCAGGCTTCGAAGGACGGACGGACGGAGGGGCAGACGGCGTATCTGCTGGCCAGCCGGAGGGCGCCTCTTTGGGGCGGGCGGGCAAGGGGTCGATGCCGGGCATCGTAACGGCCGCGGGGAGTTGGTATAATGAACGGAGTGTCGTAGGAAATGGGAGAAAGCGGCGCTTGACATTAATATGGATGTCGTCGTCGTTGTTGGTGGTGGTGTTGGTGGTGGAAGTGGTAGTCGTGGTGGTGGTGGTGGGTACGACCATGGCTGGTTTGTCTAGCGCCGTCTGGCGGTCAGCGACGGTCGCCAGGCGCCGCGTGCGTTGATACGGCGTCGTCGTTTGATTCGCCAGAGGGCGTCTTACTCGCCAGAGGGCGCAGCCAGAGATCGGGAATTAAGATCGTGAGTCAGAGGTGAGGGACTTCTTCCCCTTCCACTTCTAGTTGTTTTCATACTCGACGGACGGACGGGGAGGAGGTAGGAGGAGAAGGGAAGAGGAGGGACAGGATAAAGAGGAGCGACAGAAGAGAGAAATGAAGGAGGAGGGGTAAGGGGAAAAGAGAGAAGGATGAGGAATATAAATTGGAGGAGCAGATAGGAAAGGCGAAGGAGGATGACAATAAGAGAGGAAGTGGAAGCGAATAACCTAAAAAGGAGGAGTAGAATAGGGAGGAGGGAAGAATAGGAAGACGACGAAGGGAAGAAGATAATCAGAGAACCATTGAAGAAGGTTCTCTGATTCAAGGCAACTGTCCCACCCTGGCAACAGAGTCACACCCGAGATACGTATCAGAGATAGAAAGATAAAGACGGACAGACGGACAGACAGACAGAGACAGACAGACAGACGGAGAGAGCGCGCGCGAGTAGGAAAGAGCATTTATAAGAGGACTCCAATGATTTGATCATCAGGTAAAGCGGCTGTCTCTTTAAATAATACAGGACAAGCATATCGTCCGCTTTATAGAAAGAGGAAGAAGATCGCCATGGATGGAGAGTATTAATCAGGATCTAAGCAATATAGCGTAGCAGTCTACTAGCAGAGCATAGATCTAAGCAAGATAGCATAACCTTGGACTTAACAAATGAACGACAAGAGCATTTATTTATAGTTTTGACGTCTATTCAAAACCCTTTTTGTATATTATCCCCAAAACGGCAAATGATTGGTCTATGTTTTATAGAAGTATCTGTTGCCTTTTGCGTTTGTCACGTAAATTTGGTGCTAAGCGTAGCCTTAAGTACCTTAACTCAGCCAGCCATGAAGTTCTCGTGTATCACGTGATACACGATGTGTCTACGCGCTAGACTAACAAAACTGAAGTCCTGCATCATCATCATCATCATCATCATCATCATCATCATCATCATCATCATCATCATCATCATCATCATCATCATCATCATCATCATCATCATCATCATCATCATCATCGTCATCGTCATCGTCGTCGTCGTCGTCGTCGTCGTCGTCGTCGTCGTCGTCGTCGTCGTCGTCGTCGTCGTCGTCATCATCATCATCATCATCATCATCATCATCATCATAATCAGCAACAGTAGCAGCAATGTTAGCATCAGTAGCACCAGCATTAGCACCACCATCATCGTCATCGTCGTCGTCGTCGTCATCATCATCATCATCATCATCATCATCAACAGCATGAGCATCATCATCGCCGTCGTCGTCGCTATCATCGTTGTCATCAACATAGTCGTCGTCGTCATTATTACAATTACAAAGCCAACCTCATCATCATCAGCAGTAGCAGCAACATTAGCATCATTATAACCATCATCACCATCGTTGTCTTCGTAATCACTCAATATCGCATCATGATGTTTCCGAGATATTTTCCGGCATTGTTATAGTTGCTATTGTTACTTGGATGTAGGCTAAAGTGCACGTCGCACACACAAACAGATAGACGGACAAATAAACGGACTCAAAGACAAATTTACAGGCTGATCTACCTTCCACCTCGCTGACTGACTGACTGGCTGGCCGACTGACTGGCTGACTGAATGACTGGCTGACTGACTGACTGACTGACTGACTGACTGACTGACTGACTGACTGGCTGGCTGACTGATTGGCTGAATGACTGATCGACTGATTGGCTGAATGAATGGCTGAATGATTGAATGACTGATTGACTGGCTGACTGATGACTGCGGTGCATACTCGGTCAGTTATCTTTGTGGTCTGCGGTCAGCCAATGGACACGGGTCATTTATGCGTCGAAAAGGGTCAGCAGATGACCAGCCAGATGCTGCAGCCAGACAAAGAGCAGCAGGATGAGGAGGAGGAAGACGACGATGAAGATGCGGCGGAGGAGAAAGACTGTCGGTGGGTGGGTGGGTGAGTGGGAATTGTTTGCTTGGGTGAAACTCATCGCAAGAAACAGTGGGTCATCAATGAGCTAACGCCTCGTCTCCTCGACAAACTTTGCTAATTTTTCATGAAGCCTTCATCCATCCCTTCCCTTCTCTCTCTCTCTGCCATCGTCGCTCTCTAGATCTTTCTCTGCCTCCTCTGTCCCTCTTACCTCATCTTTATTCTCCTTCTTTTAATATCCCTCCACCTCCTCTCCTCCTTCTCCTCCCACTTTAATTCTCCCTTTAATTATCAAGCCCTTCTGTTGATCTGTTTGTTATATAAGAGTCATTTTCCGGTAATATGTCACATTCACTAATTGAAGAAGCAAAAAATTTTTTGGGGCAAATTACATTGAAGCAAATCTTGAATATTTCTATTTCACTAATATATATTTGGTTTTGCACTAATATGTAAAATTATGAAGTTTTTAGCAGAAAGAAAATAGCCCTACGAAAAACGGAGTGGAATGTTTGTCCACTCCGTTACTCCGTTACCAAAACATATGAGCTATTTATATATAGTACACAGCTTCCTACTGTGTAGTTTGACATGCCAATATGTTCTTAGTACCGGGTATTAATGTTTATAAAATAAATATAAAAGAAATTACAATACAAATGATTATTTAATTCCATCACATTTTAAATTTTGTTAAGAAGTTCCACTCCGTTACCGAAAGAAAAATAGGGAATCTAATCAACGTAAAGTTGACTGTATTTTTTTTGGGCCAAATAACAAAATAAAAATCACTTCAGCTAATCATTACCAGTGATCAAATGAACAAAAAAACATTAAAATATTTATGATGTTGTCTTAAAAATCTGCTCATAACATCAAAATTACATAAAAAATTACCATAAAAAGTTCCGCTCCGTTACCATTTGTCGAGAATTGAGCACAGAATGTGAAAAGTGAACTTAAAAAAACAGTCTGCCGAAGCAAAAATTTATTTAAAATGTCATATATTGTTATATAAGTTGTATTAGAAATGATAATTTAAGTAGACGACTTATCCTGACAGTGGAATCAATTTTAGTACCTCAAGGGTCACATTTATGGTAACTGAGTGGACAGTTAACGGAGTGGACAAATTGTGTATCAGCACGGTAAATATCATATTATCTCTCATGCGTCCACATTAATCGTCGGTACACTCATTATATAGCTTATAAACGTTATATTAAAAATATTATTTAAATTATATTTATTCATAATCATTGCAAAAATGCAGTAACGGAGTGGATGTATTATGAAAAAACACATGAGGTACGTAATAAATGAAAATTTGTAAGAAATTTGTCTTAGCATTCAGATCCTGTATTAAGACATACTTACTTACATAGATCTTCACAGAAGAGATGTGTTAAGTTGCGGGACCAAAGAACTGGAAGGGTTGTGAGATACGAGATAATTTTTACATTTTAACGGAGCGGACATAATTTTCCGGGGACAAGTTAAAATATATTTTTTTAAATTATACTGAAGTTGTAAGTTTCTAAGTTGTATTTAGAAATATGCAATTATGTTTATTATAAAAGAAACAGTCACATTTTTTGGTTTAATGCAAATCATTTTGAAATTGTAGACAAAAGCAATATGTACTATAGCCTAGGGACGGTAACGGAGTGGAACATTTTAAATTCAAAATAAATTGTAATAAATTATTTTATTGCTCTGAATTACTTTCAAAGGTCTTAAATTGTTGACTGATCAATAACGTTTTAATCTAATCACTTAGCATGATCAGACTAGGCATTGTTTTCTTAGAAATGACCGGGGACAGCTGAATTGTCAATTTATGTATTTACCGGAAAATGACTCATAACCTTTATGCAATTCAGCGTGTTGCTAGTGCTGGCAGACAGACAGACAGACAGACAGACAGACAGACAGACAGACAGACAGACAGGTAGGCAGGCAGGCAGGCAGACAGGCAGGAAAGCAAGCTGGCAGGCAGGCAACAGGTAAGCCATTCGACTAGTCTGGTATTTTTTTAAATTAATTTTTTATAATTTTTAATAATTTTAATGAGCCCATAATAAACCCTGTTAATAATTATTAAAAACAATTTTGATAAGGCAGGAAACAAATGAGCCATTCGAGTAGCCTGGTATTTCTTAAATAGCCTAATTTGGTGCAGTATTCTTTCATAGATTGATTCTCCTAACGGTGGTGAAACTTAAACTGTTTAGATTTTTAGTCGGAAAACATTTGTCGGAAAACCATTAGCATACGCGACTCAGAGTCCGGCATGGCCTACCTGGGTGGAAAACTGAGGGGTCTGGAATGGCAGCGCCGAGGACCTGAAACCGCCGAACGAATGGAGATCTATAGAGAGCATCGTTAAGCTCCCCAGCTGCAAGGTCCGAGACCAAGCACCGGACACACAGTGTCACACACGAAATAATCTTCGATCAAAACCTTACATTTGCCGACACGTCACCCAGCTATCTCGCATCTGTTATATCGCATCTCGCATCTGCATGTGCACATTCGTGACCTTCGTCGACTGCGCCCAATACTTGATTACAATAGCCACCTCACTTGTTCATTTGAATCTCGATTACTGAAATTCCCTTTTCTACAACATCGATTCTTCTCAAATAAAACGTCTGCAAACAGTCCAGAGCGCTTTGCCTGTATACAGTCGTCAAGTTCCCAAAGCTACACCACAGATTCACAGAACTTCTGTTCTGAAATCACTTCTTTGGCTAGAAGTCCCTCAGCGCATCCATTACAAAATTGTATCTCTTACCTATAGCGCCCTTTAAACCTCTCAACCCTCTTAAATTTGCCAGCTATTCACCATCCAACCGCCCAAGTGTATACTCACTGATCATCATATCTTTCTCTGTTTCGGCCTCCAGTCTTCTTATCTCTGAATTCTGCAACCACTTCTTAGTCTATGCTGCACCGACTCTCTGGAATGATCTTTCAAAAGATTTCCGCCAGTTTGTTCATCCTCATATATCTCGCCTGTTAATTTCACCTCTCCTCTGCTTGCACTCTCCTCCGCTGCTTTCCACTCACGACTGAAAACCGAACTCTTCAAGCTATCAATCCTGATTCTATACTCATGCGACCACCACCATCAACGATTTTCACTGTAGAACCACGTTGTCTTCTCGGCTTGATCTCCCCGGATTCTGACCTGGCACCGGAACAGACAAAACAACCTGGCTATATATAGCGGACTTGATTTGATGTACCGGTACCGAAGACGAATAAGCTGGTCTCCGTGACGTGGCTTTTGTGTGGTGCTGAGAAATATTGGAAATTTACATTACATCACATGAATACTTTCGCTTAAATTCTCAAAACACTTTATAGTTTGTTCTTATAACTGCTAAAATGCTTTCAGCTTTTAGGCGCTTTGTCTTCTGATCCCACCCTCGTATACCTCCATGATCCGTCCACATACATTGAATAATTTGTCCGAAATGATATTTCTGAAGTTTTGTAACATGCAAACGTTTTGAATTAAGAAGTTTAGTGAGTGTGGTAATCGGTTTTGTGTTGACTGCACATATAAGCAATAGCAGACACTTTCAGCGGTCGAGACTTTTTAAGCCTACTCAGTGAGTCGGTCTAATTGGAAACCTCAGCGATCACAATGTAGCTAGTTCTCTTATATCACTCTCAGAGTCTTTTGATCCGCATAAAACTTCGTTGGCAGTATTCTGCCTAGGAGGGAGTAGGAGAAGGAGAAGGAGGTTGGTTGGTTGCAGGAGTAGCAGAAGGAATCGCCGTCCTAATCAGGGGAGCAATCACCATCATCATCATCGTCGTCGTCGTCATCATCATCATCCAAGTGTTGTAATTACACTCTTATACAAGCGACCGGTGCGCGCCAGATGCCAGTGCGAGATGTCCTCGAGGTACGTTCAGTCATAAAGCGCCTCGGACGACGACCGCCATCCTCTGGACCCTCGAGGCTTCGAAGGATGACAGCTACCACCGAAAGACGCAGGAGCAAGAGACTCCTCGATCTGTAGAAGGACAGCCTCCTGATTACGCTTGCATGGTTCTTGTATTTTTGCTTATATGGATAAGCATGCGGGTGGTCTTATATACTAGGCGTCGTAGAGTAGGCTATCTTTCTGATGCCTGAGATAATAGATCGCCTCCTTCCGCGCTCGCTGGACGCTAATGACGGACACTCCCACAACTTCTGCAGCCGACAGCGAGGAATGGCGAGTTCGGCGGAATAGATAGGCTGTCAGAGCCCGCCCTTGACACGAGCATGCGCGCACGTTGTTACACGTCGCCGGTCTAATTCCTTCCCAATCGACAGAGGAACCAAAGCAGAGACGGATAATTATACATCTGCTGATGGAGAGATGGCCAACTCATGCATCATAGTCGTCTGCAATTTCTGTAAAATTATGTCGCAGTCTCCAGAGGAGGAGATGCCTAAACCTACGACTAAATATAGGCTCATTAGGCTGCGGTGTAATGAGTCTTCTAAGTTTAAAATCGTCTGGAATTTGCAGCACCTTCCTTAAAGTTCACACAGACTGACACAGTCATTTCATAGGTTTATTTGATATACAATTAGTAAAACAGAAGCATGAATGCAGTTACATCTAAGTTATTTAACACTAAGAGGAGCAGTGGACTTGACAGGTGACTGAGAACAGTGGGGGCTCATTTATTCGTGCCCAAATGGCTGGCGTCAGGGATGATGATGATGATGATGATGATGATGATGATGATGATGATGATGATGATGATGATGATGATGATGATGATGATGATGATGATGATGATGATGATGATGATGATGATGATGATGATGACGATGATGGTAGCGCTTTTGTGAGGTTGAGCTATATTAAGTGTCTAGAACTCTAGATTATACAAAAGATACACAGAGGAAGTTTTCGACTTCGATACAGGCAGACAATAGACTACGTTCGCTAGACAAGGTAAACTTTCACATAAACGATAGTTGAACTTTCAGATGTCAAATGCCTAAAAGAATGGAATTCAGATGATGATTGTGGTGTTGGCAATGATGATGATGATGATGATGATGATGATGATGATGATGATGATGATGATGATGATGATGATGATGATGATGATGATGATGATGATGACGACGACGACGACGATGCTGCCGCAGTTATACGTAATAGCTACTACAGTTTGTACAGTTCTACACCATTTTTATAGATATTCAAATTGTGTTTGTATGTACAGCTGTATTTCGCGTCGTTGAATGGCCTGTTGCAAGGTGTGGCAACTGGTGAGATATATGAAGGCATGAAGACAACAGCACCACCTGCTGCTGCTGATGCTGACCAAACGATGCGAGATGTTTACGGACGCGATGGTTACGATGGGGTCGACTTATACGCGAGTATAAGACACTTGTTATACGCGAGTATAAGACACTTGTTTCCCTTTCACGACGAACCGACGCCCTGCCATCGAATATACACTTCAACCACAGGCGGCGATTGTTTGTCCCTCTCCCCACCCCCATCCGATCCGCCCACCCAATCAACAAAACCAATCTCGCCGCTTTCCGCTAATATCGCCGGCCGCCACCACCGCTCAACACCAATTACGCCTCTAACCCTCGCACCATCCAACGCCGTGACCCCTCTGACGTCATCATTCATCCGGGGGCCGGTTTCAATTAGCGGCGCCGCAACCCCCAGCGTCGGCGACTTCCGGTTGCGGTTTTCGCGACCCCCGAGTTCCCCGGATGCCCGTTCGGCGGGTCCGCGTTCCGTTCCCCGCTAATGGGACTCGGCCGGCGGCGGCGCGAGATTGAAAAGGTTGACCGCGGAGAATCGTTAATTTCAAACCCGGTTTTGCATACAATGGGCGCTGATTGATTTAACGGAATGGCCGCCGCTCAAAGACTCTGGCAGCCGACGGGGCGCCTCGGGCGAACCGGTCTTCGACTGTTGAGTGCGCCTATTATCACAGTTTAATGGGAGCCCTTCCGTGCCGAAGCAGTCTCTTTCTGCGTCTGCTCGAACTAAGTGTTAATATTGTTGTCTAACAATTCGCTCTCACGATCCTTCGATGGCTTATCGACTATATTGGTTGCCAACCACGATATGTCTGTTTGATTCTGTGTGTCTCTCTGATTGGCTGTGTCTGTCGCTTCCTGTCTCTTTCTGTCTCGTTTTCTGACACTTTCTGGGTGTGTGATCGACTACACGATACGGAGTCCCGTTGCCAAGTCTTTCAAAAGCTGTCGTCAGCCCCTCTGACTGCATCCGCCTTGGCCATTCAGAGGGCAACAAAGCGCCTTCCTTGCCCCGAAACCATAGATGCCAATTAAAAATCCCTCCGAGTCAATGTGGCACGTTCGACGCATGATACCCGGAAACAAACATTTGACAACGCCAGCAGTCAACCGAAAACAATACAAAGTTGTAATCAAACTCTACAATTTACCTCTGTCTATATTATAACCCCTGGGCATTCTACTCGAAACTGAAGTCTCGCCTTTTCAAGAACTTCTACCATGATTCACCTGATCTTCCGCCTTCCAATTATTCTCGCCCTAAACGACACCCGCCTTAACAGCTGCTCTGCATCCTCTCCTGATCTGGACCCTCTCGAAACCGCACTTGGACCTTTTTTGGACTACTCTTTGGAAAACCTCTCTGATTTATCGCAGCGCTCGTGAATAAGCTGGTGCCTTGCCCTGGCTTTCCGATAATTTCAAAAGCCGATATCTTCATGCTATAGGCACAAGCAAACAACTCAGTAAAACTTTCGCAGACTCACCTCTGGTCGTTGGTGACCTATTTGTTAATCGCTCATGTTTTGTCCTCCACTATACGTCATTGTCTAACTACGTTGACGCGTTCGCAAATCTTCAACAATGGACTTTCCCCGAAATCCTTCATTTAAAACCTTCGGCTATTGTGACGTCATTGTGGCTTTGTTGAGTAGACGCATTATTGTTCTCTCCCACCAAGTCTACTTTTTGGTAAAACGGCACTAAAGCATTATAGTCGTTTTTGTTAGTGTAGCATCGTGCATTTTCCACGCTACAGAATCGGGTAAAGGGCCAGTAAATTTCATTACGGTAATCTCTAAATTGAAACCGGTGTATTCTTTGCTGAACAGGAAGCCAATGCAAAGATTTAAGCACAGAGGTTATATGTTCAAATTTGTATGTATTAGTTATGGCTCTAGCCAAAGAGTTCTGAACTCTCTGTAGCTTCAGCGTGTTTTGATCTCTTGATACAAGTAAGAAGCGAGTCACAGTAATCTAAGCCAGTGGTTCTTAAAGTGGTGGTCCGCGGACCGGCGCCGGTCCGTGGAGCTCTGGTCACCGGTCCGCGAAACAATCCTTACAAATTCATAATTTTTCAACTTTTGGATAAAACATCAATGACATATGAAAAATACTTCAGAAATAATGTGAAACTGTGAATCACATCATGATAATGTAAATTGTAAATATCGATTTAGTTTGGTTTAGCAACTTTAGCAGAAAAATCCCTTGAATCCCCATATTTTATGTACGTATCCTCATGTTCTGATCCCGCGCTTGCCATTAGTGGTCCGCGAAAAGCAGCATAAACGTGGTGTCGGTCCCTAGCTTGAAAAAGTTTAAGAACCGCTGATCTAAGCGACTGGAAACCAATGCATTTGCCAGAGATATCCTTGAATCCTACATTATAGAGTCTCTTTCCATGATGCCGCGACAGAAAGGAAGGTTTGCTGTACTTGGGAGATACTAATTTCCATCTGTGTTATAACTAGCGGCGCCCAGCGCATATATCACGGTCCAGTGGTTATAACAGAGATGAGAAGTCTACTGACCACTTAAGCCCATGCTAATATGTTATATCATGTATTTTTATACATGCCACATACACACATACATACGTACATACATAGGCCTACACATACATACATACATAGTTACATACATACAAACATACATACATACATACATACATACATACATACATACATACATACATACATACATACATACATACATACATACATACGTACGTACGTACGTACGTACGTACGTACGTACGTACAGGGGCGCCTCGAGGCGTACGCACTTCCGCAAGTGCGTATACAGCGCTGAACGGCTAAGAAATTAAAAAAATACAACTGAAAAAGTGATATATTATTAAATAAAAAATTATAATTATTAACTTAGGTAAACTAACAGTCTAACGCCATCTAGTGAATTAGTAGGCTAAGTACGGTAACTTACTACGCATAGTAGTGCAAGCACGTACGTCACTGACGTAATTATTTACAGCGGTTCATCAACTGCAAACCAAGCGACAGGATTCCTTCGCCCAGTTATATGACGTAGCTACAGAATTAGCATCAAGATTAGACATTGACGTACTGATTCCTAGAGTGCTTGGCTCGGGCAAGCAGCCTCAGCGTGCAAATGCACCATCACAAAGTGTAGGCCTATATTAACACTTCAGAATTAATCTGCACAATCCTTTCTTGGATCGCCTCGAACAGAAATTCAAACACGTCTGTCGAATGCTCATGATTGAATTCAAGCTGCATATCTGCTACCTCAGAATAAAAATTCAAGAAACTTACGAACAGTTTATTTCACTACACGGTGCTGCGGTTAAGCTGGAACGTTGGCAATTTAAGTGGAATCACTTTGAAAAGAAAAGAAAAATCTGCTTCAAGACTGCCAGCCTATGACGGAAGACCTATATCCAAATCTGAACACAATATTTTTTATTTTATTCTTCAGCTGAGAGGAGCCTTAGTGCGTAGAATTGGGTGTTTGAACGACTCAAGATTTATACACGTTCAACGATGGGATCTGATCATTTATGTGGTCTGGCGTTGATGCATATTCATAAGGATGTGGATATAAACACTCCGCAAGTTTTGAAGGATTTTAACAGAAATGACCATCGCCGAATTGCTACGGCATTTGAAAGCGATACCACATGAGCTCAATAAGCCTCACTGCAAAACAATATGTGTGCATGGGTAACTTACTACAGACCAAACCAAGTTACATTAATCGTAATCGTAATTGCAATCTCCAAACTTCTAAAGCGCCACTCGAAGACCAAGCGCAGAACACCAGCCTATTCACGAGCGCTATGTCAAATCAGAGGGTATTTCCAGCAGTCTTGTTGTCAAGACCTTAAACCTCAAGACCAAGACCAAGACCTTGAACCTCAAGACCAAGACCAAGACCTAGAACCTCAAGACCAAGACCAAGACCTTAAACCTCAAGACCAAGACCAAGACCTCGAACCTCAAGACCAAGACCAAGACCTTGAACCTCAAGACCAAGACCGAGACCAAGACCCCCAAAAATCACAGTTTTATCCAGACTTCTATTCCTTACTAAAAATTGTCCAGTCGGACTACTCGCTATTTTAATGAAAACATGAGTTTTTTCTTTTATTCAAGCAAATCAACTCTAAATGGAGACTCCAGAGAATTCCGAATTCGTATTTACAAAAGTCCTTCATGCAAAATGTTATTCCAAATGCTTGTTGAATTTTATAAAAAAAACAATTTGCTCAGAATTTTCTGACCAAGACGTGACCAAGACCATGTGAAAAAACACGGTCGACAAGTGCTGAAATCGCTAGCACACAAAGCAGCTTTTCAAGAAACGGATGTAAATGTACAAATTAATCATGAGTCTGTTTTGAAATCATTCCATGGTTAATAACCGGAAGTCAAAATAATTGTCCAAAACAACAGTGAAGCTTCATTCACACCGTGTAAATACTAAAGCAATAACTGTATGAGTAATTATCGGATAAATTTTTAAAATTCTTGCCGTTTGTTAAAACTAATGACTGTTCATATTGACAAAAGTCTTGGTCTTGGTCTTGCAAAACCAAGACCAAGACTTTGAACCTCAAGACCAAGACCAAGACCAAGACCTTGAACCTCAAGACCAAGACCATGACCAAGACCTTTGGTCTCAAGACCAAGACCAAGACCAAGACTTTTAAAAACGAACTCGAGTGCACTCGAGACCAAGACCATGGTCTCGAGGACAACAAGACTGATTTCCAGAGAGTAAACCAAGAGAAGTCCGAGTCCAGATTCCAGAAGGCCAAATCAAATCAGAGGGGATTTTCCAACGAGTAGTCCAAAAGAGTTCCGAGTCCAATTTCCAGGGCGCCAGATCAAGAGAGGAGGCAGAGCAGCTGTCAAGGTGGGTGTCGTTTGGGGCGATAATAATTGGAAGGCGGAGGATCAGATGAGTCAGGGTAGGAGTATTTGAATAGGTGAGACTTCAGTTTTCAGTGGAAACCCGAGGGGTGATAGATAGAGGAACATGAGGAGGAGGATGGAGAACAGGTTGCAATGATGATGGCGGAATAGAGAATCTGCTGAATTCAGAGGGATCATTCCAGAGGTGTGGTGCTGTGTTGAATATGGCACAGTTGGAGAACTTGAGGTGAGTAGTGACTGAAGGTCGAGAAAGACTGAGATAGGAGGATGATCGGGTGGAGCGGGTTTCCTGGATGGTGAAGAGATCACGGAGGTATTTGGGTTGAGAATATTGTAGGGAGTTGTCGGTTAGTGATAGGACTTTGAAGTGAATTCACTCTGGGATTTTTAGCCAATGGAGTGATTTGGGGATGGGAGTGATATGATGACGTTTGGGCGTTCTAGTGACAGCTCTGGCTAATGAGTTTTGAATACGTTGCAAACGCTTGATTTGGGTGGATTCAAGGTTGAGGAAGAGGGAATTGCAATATTCAAGCTTTGAATGAACAATGGAGGTAGCAATGGCGGAGGCAGTGTTAGGTCAAGCATTGGCCGGATGCGTCAGAGGTCGCGAATGTGCATGAAGCAGGAGCGCGAGAGGTTGGAGATGTGGTTAGAGAAGGAGAGAATGATGTGGATCAAAAGTAATACCAAGATTGCGGACAGGGGATTCAGAGGTGAAGGTAAGGGAAGACGAGTCAGTAGATAGGTGTATGGGAGGGTCAGGGATTTTCTTGATTTGGTTAGGAAGGCCTATGATGATTATTTCAGTTTTGGAAGGGTTAAGGCAGAGGAGATTGGATGACATCCACTGTGAGATAAGATGTTCACGTTGAGTAATTGTGTGATGGAGGTGGAAAAAGAGCTTGAGGAAAAGGATACGTGGAGTTGGATGTCATCTGCGTAAAGATGGTGGTCAACAGAGGAAGATTTTATGAGATGGTTTAAAGGTGTGATATAAAGGATGAAGAGGAGTGGACCCAGGACGGGAGCCTTGAGGGACACCACAGGGACACCACAGGAGAGAGGGAGGGGTTGTGAGCAGTGGCTGGAGGCTTTAACAGAGAAGGATCGGGAAGACAAGTAGGACTGGAACCAGAGTACAGCAGCGCCAGAGACGCCAAACCAAGTGGATAGTCGTTTAAGAAGGAGGCATTAAATACACGTTAAATACACGTTACAATTGGTTCAACTGTCCGACCCACAGGGGATTTTTAAGAAATTTCCACTGGTGAGGATATTTTGAAAAAGGACATTTTTCGTGAGTAATTTTAAATCAAAATGTACTGAAAGAGAAGTTGGGAAAAGGACATATATTTGTAGCTATTGCAGAAAGTGCCATAATGACTCATTATTAATGAGGATTACAACTTCAAGCCTCAAGGTCACAATTAAGGTCATAAGACCACGTACGCGTGGTCTCATACACTGGCGGCGATCTTGCTTGACAGGTTGGGGGACACTTTGGAACTAATCTGGTCAAAAAAGAGGTTAAAAAAATTTTCTCGCTCATCCGCGATAATAATTTATTGACCTTTTTCTGGTATTTCTTCAAAATTTCGGGGGACGGCTCTATACTGTCCCCTCCCCACTGCCAATGGTGGGGTCTTGTTCCCCTCGATCCCCCCGGGATCGCTGCCCATGGACTCTCCTGCCTGTTGTGCGTACAAAAAAATCCTGGAGGCGCCCCTGCGTATGTACATACCCACGTACCGGAACGCAAATATATACATGCACACATACATACATACATACATACACACATGCATTATACTCACATAGAGCCCTTAGCGAATACTGGGATACCTCAATTGACGTGGCGCCTCTAACGAATATTTCTGTCTCATCTCTTCGGCCCAAATACGAATAGTAAAATTCTGAATGTTGTTTCTGCTCTCTCCGATTCTGTAAAGTTATTAATTAACTTCTTGGATTTTTAGTCAAGTTTCACTGATTTAGCACAGCTTCTGGTCTTTAATTGAGAAGCCGCAATTGGAAGTGCTTTACTCACTCACTCACTCGCTCGCTTACTCTATTACTCACTCGCTTACTCGCTCACTCTATCACGCTCATTCAATCACTCGCTCGCTGACTCAATCGCTCACTCACTCTTACACACAAACTCCCCTAAAAACTCGTGAATAGGCTGGTGTCGTGCGCTTGGCCTTCGAGTGGCGCTTTAGAAGTTTGGAGATTACGATTACGATTACGATTAAGCTGTGAACGAGTAAGGTGGTCGTACAACATCGGTGCAAAGACCAGGCTAAGAAAATTAAAAAACCCGATGTTTCATTTCCTGCATTTTGTTCTCTTTATCTGGGCGTGCCTTTGGATGCGATAAAAGTTAGAATAACACCATGTACTGCCCCCGCACGCACACAGGTACACGCTTAAAGACATGTTATGGGGTCAAGGCCATGCATAGGCGTAATTTGTGGGGGTACGATGGGTTCTCGTACCCCCACTTTTGGACTAGGGGTACCGTACCCCCTACCTTTTGGACTGATTTGCTTCGAGATTTCTGTCCCACCTCCTTCCCCTAGCCAATTAAGCTATATAGAGTACACTGACTGTATAGATACTGTCAGTGGGAAGATTATATACGGCGAGGTAGAGCACTGGCCACACGCTCTCATAAAACAGAGGTTAAGAAAATGAAGTCGCTAGCCCTTCATGCTATACCCCTAAGCCGTAATTTTTCTGGTTAACGGCTGGCTTGAGCAAATTTACGGCTGGTTTTTCGGCTAGCCGTAAAAGAGCGTAAACTACCTTTTCGGCTAGCCGTAAATTTTTACGGCTTGCCGAAAAAGGTAGTTTACGTTCTTTAAGCGCGTAAACTACCTTTTTAGACTATAAGTGCATAAATCATTAACACAGTAATACAATATACACTAGGGACTACTTTTAAATCGAAAGATGGGCAATATTCACTGAGTCTCAAAATAATTTTAGAAATAAATTCAAATAATTATGTTAAGAAACAAACGGACATCATGTGGAAACTTTATAATGACAACTATGCACATGTTCTAGCCAAACTTTTTCCGGCGGCTAGCCGTGAAATAACTCTCGGCGGTTTTTCGGCTAAGCCGCAAAATTGCCGGCGGTTTATCGGCTTCCAGAAATTTTTTCGGCTCGGCGGCTAACGGCGGCGGCTTAGGGGTATGCTTCATGCCCATGGCTGCCCTAAAATTAATCTTTTACTGCACTGACTGTTTTCGTGGCTTCCCGAACTCCTTTCTTGGCTTTTCTGCTGGACTCACCTTGGAATTTGGCTTCCACAATGATTTCGTATATCATATATAGCGACCACTGACTGATGCTCTGAGTCATCGACGCTCTTAGATGAACAAGCTATAGCGTATTGTGTCCGCACGGCGTGGTTCTGTGAGCGCGTGGGGTACTGAAGCAAGGATAGGCCCCTAGGCCTATATATAATTATATATATATGTGTGTAGCGAGGATAATGCACTAAGACAAAAAAACTACGGTCAACAGAATGGCAGTAGCCTATGTTTCAGTGTTTGTTGAACAGAATTGTTGATGTTTACAATTAAAGAAAAAAGAATTCTGATTTAAGCACAAGTTGATTCGAAAACCCTCACCTATAATTAATCGGGTCATAATTAAGTCAAATTATCCAGGAATACCTAAGTTTAAAATTCTGGAAGGCATAATCTGATCAGATTGGGGAACTCAATAGCCTACAGTTCTTGAACGCTGAAGCCTATAGGCCTAATCTACAGGACAGCCTAAACTCCAGGATACCCTAAAATGACAAAACCTCTATAGCCTAGAAGGAACAAGACAATTCATTTCTTTTTCAACTTTTATTGATCGAACATTAATAGACTTCATCGATCTAGTTATTATAAGACCGCAGACGAAAGTTCATCTGTAGCGGTCGCTCGGATCTTCTCTATCTCCAGCCGAACGATGGACGGACGGATGGATCCGACGGAGGCCCCCGATGGGGTCTAGTGGCAACGTCGTCGTCGGCGGCGGCGTCCGTGGCTTCGTCGACGGCGGCATAGTTCGAGAATTCGTGACTTTCGGTTTTAAAATTCGTAAAAATTCGCGAATTTTTGGTCTATTTTAAAATTCGTAAAAATTCGTAAAAATTCGTTGGGCCATTGTTGGGCCTTTTTACATTGACAGTGGCGTTTTGCAAACACAGCGTAAGCAACAACAACAATAAATGTGATGATGTTATGATTTGTTGTGTTAAGCTTCTGCTTAGAATTTAAGGTAAAATTCAATATAAAAGTTTATTACGTAACGAGTTAATTTAGTTAAAATCTACTTTCTAAAAGATGAAAGACCATGGAGGCATGGACCTTAGTGGAAGTATGTAGGCCCTAGTACAGGGATGGCGAACCTATGGCACGCGTGCCCAAAGTGGCACGCGTTCAAATTTGTTGGGCACGCGGAATTTAGAGCGTCCCCAAAATTTCGAACTTAGAAATACAGGAAACCACATTTTAAAGGACTTTATTTTAACACCATTCAAAAACGATCTTTGAAATAACGTCTTTAATTTATTTTTTGTTACGCTTTGTTAACTAAAACCTATACGAGAAAAATAATTATATGCTGTGCAATATTCCAAAGGGCACGCGACGGTATTTTTTTAACGATTTACCAGCATTTTGGCATGCACCTTAAAAAAGGTTCGCCACCCCTGCCCTAGTAATTTTGTAAGAGAAGGAAAGGGTAATCCAAATATACAGTGTTGTTTTTGTGACAAGGAATTTGTTGGTTGTCCTGCCCGAATTCGGGAGCATTTGCAAGGGGAAAATACAGAAACCAGAGTCGAGTGGGAACAGTGGGTTGTTCCTGACTCAGGATCACAGGACGATGAAGTAGAAGAAACAGCTTGGTGAACGTTGCCAACCATTTTTAACCATGTTTCCAAGCTGTGTTAGTGGCTGACTGGTCACACTGGAACTGGGGCACTGGTGGTTTTTCGTTCTGCTGACTGACACTCACAGTCACACACCACAACTGTGATAGAAATCGAAGTTCAAGACTCCAGGTAGAACAGTAACTGAATATCAGTAGCCTACCGTACTATTGTGTTGCTAGTCAGCTATCTTTTATGGCCTATGAGATTGACATTTACTTGCTAAAAAAGTTGAAAAGTAAACAAATAATAAAATTTGTTGCCATGGCAAAGAATTCTATTATTTTATTATTTCACGAATTTTAACGAATTTTAAAACTGCAGTTTTAAAATTCGTTAAAATTCGTGAATTTTAAAAATTCTTAAAATTCGTAAAATGCGAATTCTCGAACTATGGACGGCGGCTGCGTCGGCGGCTTCCTCGTCCGCGGCGTCTCCGTCTTCGTCGCGAAGGAGTCGTCGATCCCTCGCCATCCTCGTCCTTGGTCGCCGCTGCTGCTGCCGATGCTCTCGGCCGAGCGCTGCGAGACCTCGACCTTCCTCTCACTGCGACGTCATCTCTCAGTTCTTCTTCCTGTTCAACCAACAACAAACCAAAACCCTTCCCTAAGAGAAATGCCAGAAAGGGACTTACACCCAAATCTAAATCATTGCAGGCCAGTGTCTCAGCTAATCTGATTAGACAAAGGCCTACAGGATTAGTAATCTCAAAAAAATTTAACAAATACTAGGCTATTTCAATCTAATATAATTAATATTAATGCTCCTGATTAGGCAATCTTGAAGGGGCGCTATATAAAATTTGCTTTAATTATATTAATAATATAAATAAAATCTAAATGCTTTAACCTAACGCCTAGGATTGCCCTGTTCTCTTGTAAGTTTGAACCTTATGCTTGCCAAAGAAAGCTCGTCTTCGGCTAGCATAAGGTCAAACTTACCAGTTCGAGATCTTCGTAGTCCTCCATCTTGTTGTTCTTCCGATCTTCTTGCAGCGTTGATGGAACTGAGCGACTTACTCGACTCGGCCCCCTTTATGGGCTTCCGCTCAAGATAAACCAATCACAGCACAGCTTCGAACACAATACGTTGCTATGGTAACCAAGTTCCAAATCGGTCGCTTTTAAGCACTTTCGGCCCAAGAGAAACCGCCCTCAGCCAATCACAGCACAGCTCCGAACACAATACGTTGCCATGGGTGCGATTTTCGCGTTTGTCTTCTCAATTCAGAAGACATACGTCATTCAAACACCATGACAAAGTTAGAGCAGAAGTTATGCAAGTAAGTAAGTTATGTGCTGAGAAAGTAGGTCATAGTAGGAGCCTACAGCGGTCAGTGAACTCAGTTAAAAGGTTTGTATTTTTTAAAATTCAAAACCACGGATATTTATTTTATCGGTCCGCCTTTCCCTGTAAGCAGACACCGTCGTATATATGCCTATTGTGTTTGCCAGTGAATGTATTGTGGTAATTGAGCGTTTTAATCGGTTTTCTTAATCGTGATTTCTAAAATGAAGACAAGTAGGGCCTACAAGCAAGTCACGCCTTAATCTGCTCGTAAGAGTTGTCGAAAGAAGAGTCGATTTTGTTTTATGCTGGCATAGGAATTAAACCCGTTCGAAATCAGAACACGAAATAAGGACAGGAACAAATATTGCTTAGGTAGTATTTTCTATCCCAAAAGAACCATTGGTGGCCTTACACTCCATGGGAAATTATAATGGGGAGGGGCGGAGCAGTTCTGTCAGTGCCGGCTTTAGACTTTGGGAAAGCTTAATTGTTAAAACACTACACAATTTGAAAACATATATGCCTTTTAATTATTTGATAGCAAGGCATTTAAGGTGAGAAATTCAAAATAGTTTCAAATGAATGCATTTACCGAGTACATATTTATCACTGTAAAAAAGCACCACCAAAAATTCTGAATTTTTTAGGCCTCTGCGGATTATAAGGCCCTAAGCTGTAGTTTCTTTTAGCTTGTGCGTAAATCCGACATGAGTCCTGCAAATCCTGTCGACTAAGAATGGATTGTCAGGTGTTGGCTACACGAAGAGACCATAGGCGTAGTTTGTGGGGTACGATGGGTACCCATTCCCCCACCTTTTGGAGTGAGGGTGCCGTATCCCACACTTTTTGAATAATGTCAATTGATATTTTATTACTGTGCCTTCCCAAAGATCGCAGTCTCAGCCTTGCTTCGTGTGTGTAAGAAATTGGTACCCCCACTTTTTAGACCAAAGTTACGCCCTGAGGCCATGGACGCCATTTAACGTACCTTAATTCTTTTGCTTGTGGTAATTAGAAGCATCCAATTTTTAACACCTTGTGGCTACTGGAACCGATTACATAGCTTGCATACGAACGTTCAGAGATGCGAACATTACTGCCATTAAGGTCAATAACTTCCGTAGCTCAGTTACGCCTTGATTCCGCTCTCTCATAGGTACACTTAATCTTCTTTAATTAGAAGTCGTTACAGCTCTAATAAGGCTGTGCTATCCAGCGTTTAACGACATCTTAAGGAGTACCTTACCTTACCTTACCTTATCTATAGATGCCCTTCAATCCGAAGTACATGTGGGTTATGAATAGGATTAGCAGATCTGCAGATAGAAGTGTCGGCTATATATTGTATTGTATTTGTATTTCAAAACTTATAAAGCGCCTCTACCCAGTGCCCACCAATCAGAGGCGCTCCCAGTGCGAAAGTCCTAAGGAATAAAGGCAAGTTTTAAGACAACGAAAGGCTGTGACAGGACCACCAGATAGTACTGCAGCCCGGATCGTAGGAGGAAGCTGAGTCCACAATGAAGGGCCAATACTAACAAAGGAACGAGACTGGGCCATAGCCGTTCTCACTCGGGGAACAAATAAGTCAAGTCGATCAGAGGAACGAAGAGGGCGAAGGGAACTAGCTGAGGCGGGAAGACGTAATGAGCCACAGAGGTATTTAGGAGCAAGTCCCAGGTAAGATCGGCAAATATACGGATGAGTACCTATAGTTGGATGTGGGCAGTAAGAGGAAGCCAGTGAAGATATTCAAACATGAAAGTGGAAATATGAGAGAAGCGTGGGAGTCTGGCATACTGATTGTGCTTATACCGAGACAACCCACAGTAGTGCAGCTCCTCTGCCTGTCCGTCTGTCTGGCTGTCCGTCTGTCTGGCTGTCCGTCTGTCTGGCTGTCCGTCTGTCTGGCTGTCCGTCTGTCTGGCTGTCCGTCTGTCTGGCTCTGTAAGTCTCCAGGCCATCGGATCTTTGTTATTCACGTGGGACCTCTGAACGACATTTCTCGCTTGAGACAGTGCTCGTGAATAAGCTGGTGCCCTGCGCTCGACTTGTAAACAGCGCTATGACAGTTTGAATTGAGCATATCACGAGAGCATCATACCTATGACGTCGATTGGCGCACTTTCTGACCAATGATCTTGAGACCGAATTTGGCTGGCTGGCTGGATGGATGGGTGAGAGGATGGATGGATGGGTGAATGGATAGAGCTTCAGTTCACTTTCGATTAGGGTTTGACCGATCGGCTTTTTTCGATTTCCGATTCCGGATATTTGACCTGCTTTTTTGCCGACTCCGGATTCGATCCAATTAATCGGCAATATTTATTTTTATTTGGTTCTAAAGTACTAATTTACATTTTAAACCACGTGGCTTAAGAAAATGACCGACTGTCCCGACATTTGTGTTGATGAGTCGACTCATAATTTTATTATTTTTCAATGATAAAGATTACCGCAGGAGGTCGCTGAAAAGGTTACTATTTTTGTATTAATGAAAAAGAAGTTGTTTTTGGTCAAAACTATTACTTCTTTTGGTATTTGTATCGGTAGTCCACCAAACAGCAACAGCTACCCGTAGGACCATCCAGTCATTCATCCGTTCATCCACTCATCCATCTCTACATCCATCCATCCAACGTCATTCATTCCTGTATTCATCCATTCATCCTTAGGCCCATTCACCTATCAAGTCATTCGTTCACTTATCCACCCATCCAACCTGTTTGAAGATTGAATTCCTACCAAAAGATCGAACCTCAACGTTAAGATCCAAGCCCTATAGAATGCTACAAAAGAGAAAAGCTTTGGGCTGTGCTGTTATGTTACCGTGAAGGCTATACTCCGCTGAAACTGCTCTCGACTTTACGCTGGACAACATCTTCTCATTAAGTGATACCTGTTAACCTGAAATGCATACCTATCAGTATGCCTTGACTCAGTGCTGTGTTTGACATTGCAGACAGATTTTGGTTATAATGTCAAAAAGCGTCACAGGAGCAGAAGAAGAGCAGTCCCTTTAGCTATCCCTAAGGCATCCTTGGAGATGAAGTGTTAGCGACTTCATTTTCTTAGCCTCGGGCGGCCACTACTCTCCCTTGTCGTCTCATCTTCCAACCGATAGTGTACAGCAACTGTACTCAATATAGCTGAGTTAACAAAGGTGTGCAGATGGAGCAGAAATCCCGGGACCAATTTCCGCCCTAGCGAAAATCAGCAACTTACCTATTTCTTGGAAACCTCAAACGTAACTGCACCTATGAGACTCGATCAGTGGTTCGCCTTAGACGGCCCTGACTAGAATTGCGATCCATCACGTGAAGAGCTTTTTCATTCTGCCGATGAGATAGACTTAAAAAATAACACTGCTTACGTAACAACAAAACACGTACAGATTTTAGTTCTTTTGTGACAACACATAAATACACGTAAAAAATTAAAAACAGGCCTGCGTATTGTTACAAACTAGAAAATCTAGAAGAAAGAGAACAAGAACAAGAGAAAGAACCAGAAGAAGTAGAAGAACAATGATACGGTAAAGAACGCAAAAAAATAAGAACAAGAAGAACAAAAACAAGAACAAGAGGAAGAAGAAGAAGAGCAGTCCCTTAAGCTAGCACTGAGGCAGCCATGGGTGTGAAGTAAGCGACTTCATTTTCTTATCCTCCGCATATGAGAGCGGGTGGCCAGTTCTCTGCCTCGCCGTCTCATCTTCTTAACGATAGTTTACGGTCAGTCTACTCATTTATATCTGAATAGGCTAGGGACGCAGATGGAGGAAACGTCTTGCACCAAAGTTCTGCTCTGGCGGGGATCTGAACCCCAGATCTCTCGATTGACAGTCCACCACGCTAACTACCACACTATCGACCGCACCCATATAAAGTCGAGCACTAAGCGTCATAACTCCGGCTGAAATAAACATGCGTTTTAATACACAATGGCAGAATAAGGATTATGTAAATAACTCCTGATCCTGAGTCTGATTTACATGCTTACCCTGATTCAGCTACTCAGTGGGCCATATATCGTCAAAATGCCTATAGGCCTAGTTAGGATTTCATCAGCAACCGCTCTACTGGATTCGTCCCAAATTTTCATATAAAATCAAACTCAGGCCTACCTGTTTTCCAGGGCTGTAGTGGTAAAATTTGAGGTGAGTATACGCTACCGGTGACCAGCGGCGTAAAAAAAATTTGAAGACCTTTTTTAGGAAAAATTTCAGACTTTTCACCAATTCTCAGAAAATTTTCAGACTTTTTACGATTTCGTCTCTGAAAAACTTGATGACCTTTTTTTTTTTTTTTTTTTTTTTTTAGTCATTCGCCCTAAAAACCGTTGAAAACCTCTCTTTTTCGGAAAATTTAATCTACAGAGGTAAGTATACGCTGTATACCCGCGTATACCCTCATGAGTATACGCTCTCAAATTTCTCTAGAGGTAAGTATACGCTGTATACCCGCGTATACGCTCGACTACAGCCCTGCTGTTTTCACAAGAGTCGGTCAACTGGATATTCGGTGTCTCTCCTGGTTCTATTTGTGTTCCAGTGAGTGAAGACATTCATTCTGCCAGATAGAATTTCACGGGCGACACATCTGGTCGTCGCCAATTTCCGTTCTAACAGAATGTGTCCTTATTGGATTTTATGCGGCATGCTTGCAGAGGGTTTGATCGTGTATTCGGGGATGATTGGTGTCAGTGATGGGCACTAAACTATTTTTTGGTTAAACTAAAACTATTTTCCAATTAAAAACAGTTGACTAAGTTGACAGCTGATTTTGGAAATTAGTTAACTAAACTAAAAATGTAGTCAAACTTTTTCCAACTTTTTCCAACTTTTCACGACAAACATTTTCACAAGCAGAGGTTAAGTCAACTGTAGGCCCTAATAATGCAGAGCGTAACTGACAATTTCACCTTCAAACTATGCAATGTGTACTGTTCTAGCATACAGTTACAGGCGTGCTGCGAGTAGTGTATGAATTTGAAAACACAGGCTGTCAGTGCCAAAACCATGCAGTGTTAATCATCAATGACTATTTTCAGAATGATCTCACGGACCCCCTTCACATCCTTTGCGGACTACTCTTGGTCCGCGGATCACAGTTTGAAAAACGCTGGACTAATTGACTATTTAGCAATGATTACTAATGAATGACATGTTACCTAGATTTGGTTCGGAAAGTTGGTTGTAGACGTAATATTTCCAGAGATCCACACAAAATCGATCTTTGCAATGAAGTTCTTACACTTGCGTTTGTCTTCTTTCAGTTTAACCCCAGTGAAGCAAGTATACTAACTGATAAACTATTCATTTTAACTGATGTAGCCTTTAATTCAAATCTTTGCTACAGACTCAACTCACATAATATAAAGAATAATAGGGACAAAGAACAATGTCGTTATTGACACTGCGCCTTACTGCAAACTGTATTCTATGCAGAGGCAACTCCAGTATTAATAAGTAAGTAAACGTCACGTTTTGTTGACAGTGTTCAATGTTTATTGCGGAAAAATAGCTGCATATTGCTGATTTTTTAGTTAAACTTTATAGTTAGCAACTAAAAAACTTTAGTTAAACTATGGCTTTAACTAAACTATTTTTAGTTAAACTTCATCTTTTACTAATTTTTTTAAGTTAAACTAACAGTTAGCAGGTTTTTAGTTAACTATTGCCCATCATTGATTGGGGCTGAGTCCGCTCATTTGATGCTTACTGAATCAAACGCGTGGAGTTAACCATTTCTGGATGATTTTGTTAACGCCTATAAGAGCAACTTTAATGGGTCCATGCAATCCAACGCTGCCAAGTTCTGGTCCCAAATCTGCAAAATACAAAACCTGCTACAGAGGCTGACAAAATAGGCTAAGATGAAAGGATCCAGTGACAGAAAAATGAGCAGAATTTATAATCTAACATCTGTAGAGTGGTTATAATGGACAAGCAGAATATCAAAACAACTAGAATATTTGCCCGTCATATGACGGGTTGAAAAAGAAAATGGAATGATTGGAAGAGTAAAGAATTTATTTATTGGAATGCTGGGTTAAAAGTGACATTGCGAGTGAAAATTCGAGTATCATATAGAAATTACCGTGACGGTCAGTCTTCTTGATGAGTAATTTGATGTTGTCTCCGGTGATAATGCACATCAGCCTTTGTAACCTCAGACGATCGAGAATTTCTTGGCTTTGTCGTGCTAGCCATGTTTGCCGTTGCTCACTATTTAAACGTATTCGTCGCTCTTGGGGACTTACTTCGTTCATGGGACAACGAAATTTTCAAGGACTATTAACAACAACATAGTATTTGCTCTATTGCTGTTTGCCGTGTATTACACGTGATCAATCGATGTTTAGGCTAATCAGTCTTCGCCTCGTCCCTGCTCCTCCTCCCTCTCAACCTCCCGCCAGATCGTGTGCCATATTGAGGGAGTGATGCCGGGAGGGAGAGAGGGAGGGATGGATGGAGGCAGTGAGAGATGGAGGCAGTGAGAGAGGGAGAGGGAGAGGGAGAGGGAGAGGGAGAGGGAGAGGGAGAGGGAGAGGGAGAGGGAGAGGGAGAGGGAGAGAGAGAGGGAGAGGGAGAGGGAGAGGGAGGGCCTTCTGGAGGTCGGCCAACGACCTTTAAAGCATGGTTAGCAGAGTATCGGACGAAGCCCGATGCAGGGCATGGTTAGCAGCGCCCATGTGCCTGCATCGGACTTCGGGCTTCGCCCGATGCAGGCCTTAGGGAGGTCGGTCAACAACCTCTCAAGCGTAGTTAGCAACGCCCATGTGCCTGCATCGGACTTCGGGCTTCGCCCGATGCAGGCCTTAGGGAGGTCGGTCAACAACCTCTCAAGCGTAGTTAGCAACGCCCATGTGTCTGCATCGGACTTCGCCCGATGCAGGCCTTGTTTAGCAGCGCCCGTGTGCTTGCATCGGGCATGCAGGCCTTAGGGAGGCCGGCCAACGCCTCTCAGGCATGTTTAACATAATCAGTTACAATCCATACATTCCATAGCGTTTATCGTAGGACACACAGATCTGGGAAACTATATGAGATTATCACATTGGACGGCACAATTAAGAAGGGCGTGTATAATATTATAAAAAATATGTTATATTTCACGTTCTATTCAATCTGCAATTATTTACCCAATAACCTAGTAACTTGCAGGGCAAACTTTACGCACACTGAAACCCAGTAGCATCCAGTGAAACCCAAAAGATAACTAACGAAACCCAATAATAGCCCATATCTACTTAAACCAATAAGATGCTAATAAATGATATCCAATGAAGCTAAATTAAACCGATGATAATAATGCAATAAATATCTAATAAAATCTAATAAAATATTGTGACTAAAAGTCTTCCTATGTAGCACCAAATTGTATCAATTTATATATCAAAGCATTAATACTGCCTGCATTGTCTTTAGGCTTATAACAACTCTCTATGCGACGATCATGCATAGCCTACTACAAGTAGTTCGCTACAAACGAAACCGATAGAAATTTCATTTTACCAATATAACACACATTGCAGAACAATTTCCCACGTAACCAAACATCATGATTCAAGATAAAATAAAAATAAGTATAGGCAGAGTAGCAGCTGTGTAAATAAGCCTTTCTGTGCCTAATCTGTATGTTGACCTACATTACTCTACTTAAGATCGTCCAAGTGCCTGACGATTTGACCAGCAACTTACCTATTTGTTGGATTCCATGCAAGTTCTAATGAAAACTCAAACGCACCTGTTTCTAGCAGACTTTGAAGAGACTCGACATTCTGCCAGTCGTTGACGGCATTCTTCCGTTCGTTGGTGGCATTCTACCAGTCGTCGGCGGTGCAGATTTTGATGCCGGGGACAACTCCAGCGCGCCATGGTAGATGCCTTAGCAGCCGTGTCTTACCCGACTATGCCAGGATTAACAAAGTCCAGAACCGTTACTATCAGAACTAGACTGCAATGGCTTGGACGAGATACAAGCGTCAAGAATGACGGATCTTCAAATCCCTGCCACCAGATCTGACAGTGACTAAGTACTGACAATGCTAGTTATCAAACTGACAAGGGCCAAAACGGCCGTCAGGGCCGATACAGCTGCTGGGCTCTCCAGGCTGCCAGGTTGCCAGGCTACCAGGATGGACGGTGCCAAAACTGCCGGAGTTCTCTGGCCTGTGTAATTTATCGATAAGGTGAAGTTGTATACATTATATATAGCGCCTTACTTAAATAGCTTTAAGTCGATTAAACATCGAAAGGAATGTAATGTCTAGGTCTAAAAAACAGATTGGTAGTTTTTCCAGGTGATACCACCGTTATCTGTTTTTCTGAACCCCAAAATAATCGTCGATCGAAAGCAGCGATCTTCGATTCGGGATATTATACTTCAACAAGAAGTGAAGACGGCGTCTGAGGTTTAATACCTTTAAGGACAGTTACATGTACGGTTTGCGAGTTGTAAGAAGTGACAGCGCAAGAACGTGCGAAATAATCTTCGATCGAAGGCAGCGATCTTCGGTCTTGTTATGGTTATATGCATGAAAATGCTTCAGTGTAATGGTGCCCCTTTACCACACAAGACCTGCTTATCTATGTGTATACGTATTTTTTAGTTGAGTTTGACTGTTTTATTAGGTGTTGATGTTTAATATATTGTGGTAATTTAGATTGTTAAAGTTAATTAATCAAACCAGCATCCAAACCAGCATCCAGAGTGATAAAATTATCTTAGGTTAGGGTATATATTTGTGATTCGAGATTATGGATGTCGATGTGTAAGATTCTGATTAGATCAGATTGCGAGTCGGACTCTTGACTTCTTGGTAGCGAGACGCCGTGAGAAACAGTGCAAACCCATCCACTCCGGTGTAAAGACTTCAGGCAACCCCCCATTTCAAGTTACCCCCCGGTAATCTGAAATATAGCTTTATATTGTTGTATCCTTGTTTTAATATGCTTCTGCTTTTACTGTAATGGTTTGCGGTGTGTCAAACTAAACAAACTAAACTATCGTGAATCGATTTCATATTACCCCCGGGGGTAGCCTGAACGCGATTTCAAGTTACCCCTGCGCTGTTCACATTACCCCCTATTTGATTTAGCTAATATGATAAAGTCTCATGCTTAAGACTCATGATACGTTTATTGAATAAAACACGTGAATCATACAAGACTGAAAGCTAGTCTAGATATCTGAAAAAGTCACAGAAATGTTAATTGTATTAAAATCACCGATACACTAGTCCAAAGTGCCTGACATATTACATGCAAACATAAGATATGCAAAGATTGAATCTAGTTGATGTAATTGAGATCTACATAGAAAGGTAGCTTATCGTGCATCATGCACTAGGAAGACAATGAGAGTTTAATGATAATATTAACAATTGATATTATTATTATATGAGATAATCGAAAAATGGGCCATTAATTTGAGGGGGTAATCTGAAATCGTAAGGGGTAATCTGAACGCGATTTCAAGTTACCGGGGGTAATGTGAAATGGGGGTAATCTGAAATCGCTACACCGGGTCTTTCGAAAGAATCGAATTAGATCTGTCGTTTAGTAGCTAACGTGAAGACGGAATAGTGACTCAATCTGTTGCAACGTTTAGCGTTTCTAACTGTCAAGGGTGAGTCATGCTATACCGTGAAGACGGCGTCTGAGGTATAGCACCTTAAAGGACTGTTGCAAGTACGGTTTGCGAGTTGTACGAAGCGACAGTAAGTAAGTATTCGTTTATTATTACAAGTTTAGTTTGACACACCGCAAACCATTACAGTAAAAGCAGAAGCATATTAAAACAAGGATACAACAATATAAAGCTATATACAATTCAATCAATAGCAATCAATAATTATAAAAGTTTAAACTAGACCTAGAAAAGAGAATAATCATGGCAATAATAGTGGAAAAACATGTATAAAAAACAATAATAGGATTAAGCAAAATAATTAGCAAATGACACTAATCAATCCACTAAAGTTTTAATGACGTTTTAGTGACAAGAACGTGCGAAATAATCGTCCATCGAAGGCAGCGATCTTCGATCTGGGATGTTATACTTCAACAAGAAGTGAACTTTGAACTGTATCTTATTGTCTTGCATTGTATTTACGAATTTATAAAGCGCCTCTCGCAGTACAGCCTAATCAGAGGGCTTTCAGTGCGAAGAGCCCCGTGAGAAAAGGAAATTCTTAAGACAGCGAGACGTATCAGCAATGCCCCCAGTTAGGATCTGAGAACGAGTCATGGAAGGAAGATCATTCCAGAGGGACGGGCCAACAGATACATAGGCACGGTGTTGAGCCACAGAAGTCCGGATCCGAGGGACCAAGAGGTCATGTCGGTCTAATGAACGGAGAGGACGGCCAGAGGCAGCCGAAAGAGGTCGACAGATAAGATCACAAAGATAACGAGGAACTTGACCTTGGAACCCTCGAGAGGTAAGGAATAGGATTTTAAACTGGATATGCGCAGTGAGCGGAAGCCAGTATAAGTGCTCGGACATAAACGTCGAGATATGACAGTAGCGTGGAAGGCGGGCAATCAGGTTAGCAGCTGCGTTTTACACCGACTGAAGTGGAGACAGATGGGATTTCGGCAGACCAATAAGTAATGAATTACAATTATCAATGCGTGAGCAGATAAAGGCATGCACCATGGAGGAGAAAGTAGAGGAAGGAACAGAACGCCGGACAGCACGAAGACGTCTTAGATTATAAAAACTAGAACGAGATAGGCTAGAGATGTGGTCAGCAAACGAAAGAGTACCGTCAAGAATGACACCTAAATCATGAACACTTGTCGAGAAAGAGAAAAGGGGAAAACCGCTCGGCGAGAGTCGCACAATCAAGCTTGAGGAGCTGCTGGCGAGTGCCAAACCAGATCAGCTGCGTCTTTAGAGAATTTAGACAGAGGAGATTTGAGGACATCCAGTAGTGGAGATCGGAGGAAAGTGACTCAATAGATTGATAGAGGGCAAGTTGATGAACAGGAAGATCATGAACCAGGACCTGGACATCATCAGCATACATGTGCCCCACTGCATGCAGAGTGTTTAGCAAAGAGACGAGACATATCAGCGGTAAACAAAATATACAGAAGGGGACCCAGCACGGAAGAAGAAGAAGAAGAAGAAGAAGAAGAAGAAGAAGAAGAAGAAGAAGAAGAAGAAGAAGAAGAAGAAGAAGAAGAAGAAGGAGAAGGAGAAGGAGAAGGAGAAGGAGAAGGAGAAGGAGAAGGAGAAGGAGAAGGAGAAGGAGAAGGAGAAGGAGAAGGAGAAGGAGAAGGAGAAGGAGAAGGAGAAGGAGAAGGAGAAGAAGAAGAAGAAGAAGAAGAAGAAGAAGAAGAAGAAGAAGAAGAAGAAGAAGAAGCATTCCAATAAACAATAACACGAATTTAGCGATTTCATTTTCTTATCCTTCGCATATATGAGGGCGGGTGGCCAGTTCTCTGCCTCGCCGTCTCATCTTCCCAACGATAAATTATAATGCATGATCAGTCTATTCACTGATATCTGACGCAGGTGGAGGATAAATCTTGCACCAAATTTCTGTCCTGGCAGGGATCTGAATCCCAGATCTCTCGATTGACAGTCCACCACACTGACTACTCCACTACCGAGCACAACCGTACAAACTCGAGTCCTGATCCTGAGTCTGATATATATATATATATATATAATGACCCTGACTCAGCTACTCAGTAGGCCCTATATCCTCAAACTCCCTTAGGATTTCATCAGCACCGCTCTACTGGATTCGTCGCAAATTTTCATACAAACTCAAACTTACGCTTACCGGCATCTATCTGCGAGTCGGTCAAATGGATATTCGGTGTCTCTCCTGGTTCGATTCGTGCTCCATCGAATGAAGACATCCGTTCTGCCAGACAGAATTTCGCGGGCGACACATCCGGTCGTCGCCTATTTTCACGCATAGCCTACAAAGGAAGCCCAATAAAAATTTCTTTTTACCAATATAACACACATTGCAGAACATATTATTTTGGTTCCCACGTAACCAAACATGTCAAGTCTCGAGAGAATAAAAATTAGATGTAGGCACTAGGAGTCTGCTGGTATACTCCAGAACGACCAAGCTCTTCGGATAGTTTCTAAGAGCCGGAGGGATTATTTTTACGTCGGGCGTTAAAATAATCTCTTTTATAGTTTCCCAGATCTGTATGTTCTACGATAACGCTGTGGAATGTAACTGATTCTGCTAGACATGCCTGAGAGGCCGTTGGCCGACCTCCGTAAGGCCTGCATGCCCGGTGCAGGCACACGGACGCTGCTAGCCAAGGCATGCATCGGCCAAAGCTCGATGCAGGCACACGATCGCTGCTAACCATGCTTGAGAGGCCGTTGGCCGACCGTCATAAGGCCTGCATCGGGTTAAGACCGATGCAGGCACACGGCGCTGCTAACCATGCTTGAGAGGCCTTTGGCCAACCTCCCTAAGGCCTGCATCGGGCTAAGACCGATGCAGGCACACGGCGCTGCTAACTATTCTTGAGAGGCCGTTGCAGACCTCCTTAAGGCTCTCCATCTCCCTCCCTCTCCATCCCTCCACCCCTCTCCCTCTCTCACAACCTCCGTCCCTCACTGCCTCCATACCTCCCTACCTCTCTCCCTCCCGGCATCACTCCTCAATATGGCACACGATCTGACGGGAGGTTGAGGGGGAGGAGGAGCAAGGACGAGGCGAAGACTGATTAGCCTTAACATCGATTGGTCACGTACAATACACGAAAAACAATAAAGAGCAAATTCTATATTGTTGGTAATAGTCCTTGAAAATTTCGTTGTCCCACGAACGAAGTAAGTCCCCAAGAGCGACGATTACGTTTAAATCGCGAGCAATGGCAAACAAAGCCAAGAAACTCTCGGTCGTCTGAGGTTACAAAGACTGGTGCGCATTATCACCGGAGACAACATCGAAGTACTCATCAAGAAAACCTACCGTCAATTTTCACTCTCTTATAATCAACAATTTCCAATAAACAAATTCTTTTCTCTTCTTGTCAATCCATTCATTTTCTTTTTCAACCCGTCATAATGACGGGCAAATACTCTAGTAATAATAATTATAGTAATATTAAAAAAAATCACTAATAAAGATTTGTAATGGAAATGCGTAATATAATAATAGTACTAGTAGTAGTACATGTAGTAGTAGTAGTAGTATTTAGTAGTAGTAGTAGTAGTAGTAGTAGTAGTAGTAGTAGTAGTAGTAGTAGTAGTAGTAGTAGTAGTAGTAGTAGTAGTAGTAGTAGTAGTAGTTGTTGTTGTAGTAGCAGTAATAATAATAATAATAACAATAACAATAATAATGAGGAGGAGGAAGAGGAGGACGACGACGACGATGCTGAGGATGAGGATGCTGAGGATGAGGATGATTATGATGAGAATAAGGTTGATGAGGATGAGGGTGGTGAGGATGTGGTTGAGGATGAGGAGGATGAAGATAATGGCAGTTCTCTCTGTCTCGATGTAGTAGTGGTATCGTAGGCGTCGATGGCTTCTTGGACGCCGAACGTTGTCTCATTAATTTCGCGGCTGGTGTAGAGTTTTATTCAGTGGAGGGGTTGACGACGAGACCCGGGTAGACGCAAAAACGATCTCACGGGGCCTGACGTAGGCCTACCTCGTGGGCCAACTGCCCCGTGTTTTCGTCTTCCAATGTTGCTGGCTGCATAGACAACGGCTGATCGTAATTCGGTCTCTCGTCATGAGCTAATCTACAATTATCAAAATGACGAAGCTAAGGCAGAATCATATCTAGAGGGCAACCGTTAGGAAAGATCCAACTGTAATATAACAGTAAGACCTAGTTTTACTTCTTTGTCAAAACGTCTATATAGGGAATTAGGTCTACTTCTGAAAACTCGATTGAATTGGTCTGAAAAAATTCGTCTTGACTTTGCAAGACTTTCTTCGTGAACTACCCATAACCGACGAACCTATCGGTATAAACAATTGAATTCATTTTTCGTATATTAATCCATTAATTAACATAGAATACTAAATTTTAAAGGCCTAATCGACCGGTTAATCAAGCATATAAATCGAATCACTTAACATTTGCAAAATTCGTTTTCGTTCTTGCACTTCAAACATCTTCAGAGTCAATTAATCGACATTCGTCTTCTGGTATTTTTCAACTTACATCAGATTGGCTTCTTTCAGCGCCTCTGCATGGACGCAACTTCACAACGCGGCACTCTATATGCCTACTGCGAAATCTATATGATTATACACAATGACGTCATAATGCACTTCAGTCTTCTTTATTTACATAAAACTGACGTCTGTGGTCCAAAGATTTTAACAAGTTTATGACGTCATATTAGATTTCTTTAGAGGAATCTACATTAATGGACCTATTACGTCGATGAAAATGACGTCATAATACTGCTAGGGCTCTTTAGACACAGGAACAGATGATTAGAGACAGACCATGGACGCCTGTCTCATAGCTACGCATGTATTACAGAGGCATCCGAGGACAGACACGCAGATAACGGGAGAGTCCGTCTATGTCCGCGTCTGTCCATGTATTATCGACTGTCTGTTTGTGTTTCTGTTTCTCTGTCTGTCGTCAACTCGTCTCTCTACATTCTGTCCGTCAGCCAATTTGTTGCATATGGCTTTTCCTGTGTTTGTCCATGGACGCCAGTATAATAGCGCTTACACAGGCGTCTATGGTTTGTCTCTCTTTCCGTCGCAAATTTCCATCTGTGTCACTGTTTGTGACATACAGGGACAGAGACAGACAGAAGGATCTTCAAAATTTTACTTTGATTAGGAGTACATTTGACACATTATGTAAAACGGTCCTGAACGGTACTTTTAACCAAAATCATGAACTACAGTTACAGTAAAAGTCTAAAAGTAGAGAATACACGCCATACAAGTTCCTTGCTTTATGTAATACTACGTTTTCTTATTTTAATTTCATACTCACTTCTTACTTGCATCAAATTACTTTTTCATTTCATTTCATGTCTTACCATAATTTCTTACTTGCTGACCGATTCTTTTCGGTCATTGAAATCATGACGATGATAAAATTTCTGTCATACCTTGCGAATGATTTCTTGTTCACTTCGACGATCGACTGTCGCTCAGTTCGGGAACCGTTGTGCGCCATCTTCAGCACTATTTTTGTCGTCTTTCGTCGTCTTTTCCATCGCTTTTGTCAACTTCTTCGACATCTTTCGTCCGCAGCTTGGACAGAAATTAATTGAAACTGGTAAGAGAACAAAGGAAAATTGCGTCATTCTTGCGATGATGTCATATTTGTGACATCAAGCAAGGTACCGGGGTATATTAAAAAAGACAGTGTAGCAATCTTAAGTGACAACTTCAATATTGTTATTATACAGTACCACAGTATAAATAATTACGATATTTATACTGTGACAGTACTTACATCTTAACTGCGTATTCCATGTTACTACAATGTAGGCCCTAGCCTGTAGGTCTGACACTAAATTAAATTGTAATATACTGTACGGAGTATTTAAATTATGAGCACAGTGTGAAGAACACGAATCGTAAACTTTTGTTTATTATAGTCTGTTTCGAAATCGAACTGAGTTCCGTTTTGAGTTGGATGCCTTTTAAGATTCTTAAGAAACGGTGTACCGGTACTTTGACTGAATCAACCAAGGCTCGATATGTTCTTAGATTACATCGACTCATCGTAGTGGCGCTATAAAAGTTCTGGGGTTATCTTAAACGGACGATCTTATCTTATCTTAGAGCAAACTCATAAGACTTTATATTTTAATATTTCTATTTTTGATCTTTCTCTTTGACTCTTTGATCTCTCTCGGGGGAACATCAATTAGGGACCTGCGAATCGCAAATTTTCAGTCGAATCGAATCTCGAATCGAATCGGGGTAAAGATTCGAATTCGAATCGAATCTCGAATCGAATCAGCGGGTATCAGTTTGATATTCATGAAGCTTGATTGCACAGGCGTACTACAGTATCAATATATCAATAACTTGTCTGCAGTTTAAAATCAATTAAACTAAACATTAAGCTAATTAACAGAATTAAAAATAACACAAATAATTTATGAGTTAAGTAAGTAAGTAAGTATATTCTTTATTGTACCAATTGCATAACCGCACTTTGGTGTACATAGGCCTACATCTAAGCCAGTGGTTTTCAACCGGAGTTCCGCGGAACCCTATGGTTCCGCGAGCGTCGGCCAGAGGTTCCGCGGGATTTCAAAAATAAAATTAAAAAGCACCAGCTGAATTCAGAAAAGGATTAGCAATGAGCAGAATTCTTCACAGCTTTCAGTCATTCTTGCTCGACACGATACTCAAACTGCAAAATCTAAATAAGCTTATTATCCCAAAATTAATTGTAATCGTAATCTCGAGATTTCTAAAGCACCCAAAACGTGGAATCGCGGGAACCAGCTTATTCACCTGCGCTCAGTCAAAAAAAAGACAAACAATCGATTCCACGTCAAGGTCTAGAGGTCAGACAGGAAGACGGCTATGGTGGATGGCGTTTAGAATTGGAGTGGCGAGGGAGGTAAGCGGAACAGGAGGAATCGGGAAGTGCAGTGTTTTGAGTGAAAGACCTGTGGATATATATCAAGAGATGAGGTTCAGGTGAGTTCGTAGGATGGGTCACTTAATTCGTAGGATGGGTCACATAAGTGTCGTAATTCTGGCAGGAGTTTATTCCAGAGAGGTGAAAAAGCTATGGCTATGGAGGGATTTGCAAATTTAGAAGTTGCGAGTTAGCATTACAAGTTACAATAATAGTTATTTCGTGAAAAATTGGACGGGTTAAGCCTGCTTGGCTCCTTGAGCAAATGAGTGCTTTGTGCAAAGTTCCGTCACTACAAAAGGCTGAAAACCACTGCAGTGGTTTACAACAAAGTGCGTCAAGGGCTAATCATTTTTCCGAAAAATGATTCGAAATTTTCGAATCATGACATCATTTTCGAATCGAATCGAATACCGCCGTCCGATTCGTTTTCGAATCGAATATCGAAGCTTCGCAGGTCCCTAACATCAATCTCATAAGACTCTATATGTGTCACAATCCATGAAAAGGTACCAAGTCTTAGTAATGGAGTTAGAGCTGCCAGGACATTGGTGCATAATTACTGCACATAATTTAAAAAAAATTAAGCTAATATCTTGTCATTTCCCAAAGATATCAGGATTTAAACAACATATGAATTAATCGCTAATAAACATAAAATTTGAAGAAAATCAGCATTTTAAAGTTTGTACCACTTCAAAGACTGAAAAACTAGAGTGTTAGTTTTGAAAATTTTTATGGTCTGTATCATGACTAATAACTAAAAAAAATAAAATTTGGTACCTTTTACCGAAAAAATTTTTTTCGGGATTTTATGCAAACGGTAATTCTTAGGATAAAAAAGACCCCAACCTCCTTTAAAGCTGTTTTCTGACGAAACTGTGAACTAAGACTTGGTACCTTTTCCTGGATTGTGACACATATGTTCTAACATTTCTATTTTTTATCTCTGTCTTTGAGAATCAGAGTCTGTTCTACGCTGACATCTAAGTTGATATTCTCTCTCCCTCTGTTTCTCTGATGTATGCAAACTCTGCTGAGCATAGCCGTGTTCACAGTGTGACACCACCCTTCTCCAATCTAATCTAATCTAATCTAATCTTATATTGAAATTTCTATGGCGTCGTTAGCATAATGCAAGAGGCAACAATCGATAGTTGTGTGGCTTCGAATCAGAAACGCATTCCAATAGGCCTATCACAATCCAGTGTACAGAACCATAGGGCTACAGAACAATTAGCGACCTCTGTAGGCCGCTTTAGCTCTTGATCTGGAACCGATTTCAACTCCCCCACCTATTGATCATGATTTGACTGAGCGCCTGTGAATAAGCTAGTTCCCGCAATTTCGCTTTTGGGGCGCTGTAGAAAACTCGAGATTATGATTACGATTACTACCGTTGTTTACTGCACAAGGCATCAACCAATGGCGCGCCAGATGTCAATACTAGAAAATCAGATGTGACAGAGAGGCAGCCTATGGTGATAAGTCAGTTGAAAAAGTAAGTTATAGGTTGAGACTTAAACGAATAAGAGACTTGAGCGAAACGAACAGATGCAGATTGGTGTTCCAAAATTAGGTCCATCACGCATCAGCTGAAGTTGGAAATCGGTTTAGACCAACTTTTTGTTAAGTCCGCATTGTAACGACGTGCGCGGGTACAGTATTGGCCTACCTTACTTGAGATGATTGATGTTAAGAAACATCATGAGACACCTCTCAGTGAAGATCCAGCGCCATTGGGAGGTTTTAGGAAGGCTTTCAGGTACATATGTATATACATATAGGCTACATACATACACACGTACGTACGTACGCACCGCACGTGCTTACATGCATGCATGCATACATACAGTCATACATACATGTACATACGTGCTTCATTCATTCATTCTAAGGATTTGATATAGCGCCTCTTCAAGATACCTGATACCTATACTCAGAAGCGCTCCCAGCTCAGCCACAGCTAAAGAAATGAGACTTGAGGGACTTAGCCTAATTTAATCTCGCTATGAACGAAACACTCAGATCATCGTACAAGACCTTCGCGAACGACAACCTAGTAGGTGACAAGTACAACAGACAGTTGCCACAGATAGTCATTGCAAAGCTCAGTGTGTCGAATTGTAATTTAAACACTTCTAAAGCGCCACTCGAAGGTCAAGCGCAGGACACCAGCCTATTCACGTGAGCTGTCTACCCCAACACACGTTGAGAATGGGAATCGGTTATTTTTTTATTGAATTAATATGTATACACAGGCCTATTGTACGAATTCTTAGAAGTCCCACAACTTAAAGAATTCCCACCCTAATCCATCCAGCGCTCGTGAATTTTATCCGCTTAGGCCTAGCTTTCGAATAGCGCTCTAGAAATTTCCAGTGTATGATTCTCGATTAACAGAGTTCTCCAATTCGTGTACTGACTGCTACGCCGCAACTGGCTGCATTCAGCGACTGTGTTACGAAAGTTAAAAGTACAGTAGGCTACACGTGTAGAACGCTGCTTCGGTCGCTCTACATAACGGCGCGCTTAGTTGGTGTTACTCTTACTCATTTGTGAGATACTTAACAGACGACATAGTTATTGTTTCGCTGGATAAGTAGACAAAGAATCTCGACCTAGTATTAAACATGGTCGTGATCTAGTTTTCATCTGCTTAGGAATCGTTCAGATCTAGACCGACTGTTAAACGATAAACCAACACAAGACTCATTCATCTTTTATTTCACAAACCCCCTCAAGCCCTGGCACAAAATTTCTAAGCGTAATCTTAAGATCTCTGAATGGTGTAAATGCGGCCGGCGACAATGCCGACACACAAATCAAGGAGTGCAGCACGGACAAGGCCCACGGTAAACCAATGTCATTGTGCACGGTCAAGGCCAATATCATAAGGGCAGTGCAGACTAAAGACGCATCTCTTATTCGTAAATTCGCAGCAAGAACTTAGAATGGGTCAACAATTTTTGGCATTTGCTAAACGGTGTTTGTGTTCTAGAGACGAATGACATTTAAAAAACCGAGAGCTACTATTTATGTAAAAATAATATAACACCAAGTTGGCCATCAGATCTAACTGGGAAACACGTGATTCTCTCAAATCGCAAAACTTTGGGTGCTTCCATCCCCAAGGCTTGAACCTACTGTCATAGCATCCTAAATTTCAACTCCCTGGCCAAATTGTCACAAATCCAACCATGATGTTTTGAATCCCAATCCACTTTCCAGTAGGGTACGATATTCACGCAGCACAAGTAATACCTTGCACAGAAGGGTAAGCATACTGCCACACCTCGTCAGCACATTCACACAATGAAGAAAATTATGGCAAGACTTCCATTTTTAACTTTTAGTGTTGGCTACAGAAAGCCGCAAAAACCACTTCAGGGATTAGCGCTGAAATGGTTAGCACTTACATTTAGCACTTCAAGAGTGAGCCTTTCTAGGATTAGCGCTTACAGCACATGCATTTAAAGAGTTAAAGAGATGGGTTTTAAAGGGTTAGTTTTTAAAAGGTTATTGCTCAAAACCCGTGCACCTAAAACTTAAGTAACCCCTCTAGGGCTTGAAGGGTTAATGCCATCAAACAGATTCTAACGCATAGTAACAGATCTTTAAATGCTGACACCGGATCAAACAATTTTCAAACACAAGACGAGCGCTAAACACAAAAGAGCCTCGAGAGAAAGCAGAAATGAAAACACCAAACGTCTGCTGCGACAGAGGCACAAATAACACAAGCGCAGAGATTGAATGCTTCGTGGCACATCAACGGCACAAATCACGACACAACCACAAATTAAAATATTCTCGACATTTCAAATAAAGCACGATTACTAAGCAGAATTTAGCAAAAATAGATCTAAATACCAGCTGGCAAGTAATTTCAGAACACGGCAAAGGAAACTTCTCGTCCGTCCGTGGATAAGCAATAGAACCAAAAGATACGAGTTCAAAGCCAGGTCACACTGGGTTAACACCAAACAGTTTCATCTGGAAAGTTCTACGGCAAGATATCTGTACAACCAATCGCCTGTGAAGCTCCACCGCAGTATGCGTATGTAAGTAGCTACACGTCTAGTTTGTAACCCTTCCAAGAGCCTCTCAAGATTGCTTTCACCGGGGAAAAGACAGAATTTCTCCCAGGTTAGAGGAAACTGTTACAGGAAATCAATCAATACAAATAGGCAGTCATTTGGCCTGTTAACACAGACAGCAACTTGACCCACTAAATAAGCAGCGACCTCACCCAATAAACTTGACACTGGTATGATCAATTAAAATAGGAATTTATTTGGCCCACTAAAAAGGCATCTCTTTGATTCAACACAACAGGCCGTCATGGGACACATTAAAATAGAACATAACTTGACTCGTTAAAATAGAATATAACTTCATTCAAATAGGCATTGACTTTACTCATGAAAATAGGCAATGACTTGACTCGCAGAACAGAAAGTGACGAGTCCCACTGAAGCAGTGACTAACCCAGAAAACAGGCAGTGACCAGTTGCTGAAAAACTCTACAACATGAGGTGCCTGCTTTTTATAGACCCCAACACTTTAAACCAGGTATCTCTTTAGTTAGAATCACAACTGATATAGAGACTCTACCCGCCTTTCACAGGCTATAACCATGCCAACCATGCTGCCAGTTCATGCAGTGAACCAAGTTAACTGCCATGGAAAGATATTTCAAAGATAGTCTCCAGGGGAAATGATTAGGAAGAAGCCCCAGCGGACAAAAATTGAAGAATGTACAACACAGATGACAAAATTAGCTGTGACTACGAAAATCTTTGTGCAACATGGCAAATTAATTACATTTAGAAATAGCAATAGTTCAAAACGCTCTTATCAACACTGCGAACAAAAATCAGGATCACAATTAAACGCAAAAATATTCACGGAAAGGTCAAAACAAAATATATTTAACTTCAAAATAATTTTAGAATAGATCTTTACAAAGTATTATACACAGCTGTTTTATTCGCTCGTTGCGCCTTTCAGCCTAAACAAATGACTGGCAAATGTCAACGAAATGCGACAAGCTGAACCTCGTCCGAGTTAAGTATCCGGAGTTCAGTGCAAATGCTTCAACGCTCACGCTAATCGATTGGCTGGCCAAAGTTCTATCGGGAAATACCAACAAAATACTGTACACGGCATTCAGTCACTGACAACATCAGATGCATCTGTTGCGCTTGAGCCAGCAATGAGCCTTTCAGAAATCTTTGGCACAATTAGTCACACACCAAAATGTCAAGATCCACTGTGACAATAACGCGTTGCCTTATTCTCAATCAATCGCAACAAGAACACGTTATGCCCAATCAATCCCAACAACACATAATCCCCAACCGATCGCAACGAGAACATGCTATCCCGATCAAACCTTACAAGAACACATGATTCCCAATCAATCCTAAAAAAAAACTTTAACCCTAATAAAAACCTAACAAAACCCGTTATCCCTCAACAATCCGAACAACACACTATCCCCGTTATCAACCGCAGTCCTTACAAGAACATAACTAGGACAAGAACTGATTGAAAAGAACAAATCTTTGTCAATTCAGACAAGAACACTTCATTCCCAGGCAAGTCAAAGTACATATGCATAACCATAAAGCAGCAAGTGTCAATAAAAGAACCACTAATGCTCCAGTATTCCATTCCACCAATTTTTCTGAATGCAATTAGTGCTCCAGTATACCATTCCATTAATTTTCCAGAAAGTAATCAATGCACCAGTATTCCATTCCACTAATCTTCCAGCATGCTCCAGTGTTCCAGACGATTTTCACTACCCAATTCACAACAAAAGCACAGATATCAATCAGTCTCATCATTCACCCTTCTTGTCTCTTCAGCGACAAAAATATCCATTAAAGCTGATTCTGGATATGGTGCTAAATATATGATTACACTCTAGATATTAAACTGAACATTACATTGTTTACATTGGTTGTCCTCGTCAGCAATATATGAAACAGGAGAATCAACAAAAATAATTACATATAATCATCACCTAATAATAATTAATTTATAGATATATTAAGGTAGAAGAAGATTGGTTCCTTTGGCTAAAGTGCACACACAACCACTTACTCAAATACCAACCCCATTTGAATGGCAGGCTGGGTTGGCTTAAATGGTTGGGTATTTTATGAACAGTCACCTACCCACATTCTAATTTGGCTGAGCATTGTTTAATTTCGCTGTTATTACCAGCAAAATATTTGCACTGCCATTCCATCACCTGGGTAATTTTCTGCAGTTGGCTCAGCACATTAATAATATTATTAACGATAATTACTATATTGCTTGTTAAAACATTGATTAGAAATATCGAAAAGTTAAACTGATTTTGCAAAAATTCAGTTGAAAGTCTAACAAAATTTAGATAGGACAGTGCATTTAGCAAACAGAAACCAGTTTCCAGAAAACTAAAAATATCATGTCACTTGATAACCACAGCATGCAATGCTTTCTCTCGCTTGTTCGTCTATTCTAAGCACAATATATCAAAATGTTTATTTGGTCATTCTTTTTTCGTGGTACAAAATATACGCAGCTACCAGATCTAACAAAACATCAGTGAATTCTTTTGATACGCAAAAAACATAACGGACTTGAGAACAGCACAACCGACTAAACTGCTTTTCGTTAAGGCTTCTATAAAAAATGTAAAATTGCTGCTCTCTCAAGTTCCTCAACTCACTCGGCAGAATGAGTCCCGACTAAAATTCTAAACAGAAACGGCAGATCTTGGATAAAAAAAGGGCCAACCCAAATTTAACCAAATCAACCACAATAATGCCCAAGACTGGATCAATGGAACAAAACCAAATGCCTGGAACTAAGGCAGGGTGGAGGGCGATGCGCACTTCTGAGGTGATTACGGATTTACCAGGCGCCCGTGTAACGAACGTCAAACTCTTGAATGCCTGGAACTAAGGCTCCCTCCATTCCTTCACCTGTCATCGTCAAACTGTTGAAGGTTCAGATCTCATCCGCTGATTTGCCGACAGACAAAGCCTAACTGTGACATGGCAAACAGAAACGCTAAACATTTCGCATAAATAACAAGTAGACAAAAAATGACTTCAGATTTCAACATTTACAAATTGTCGTCACGAATATCTACACCTGAGAGTGATTAGTGTGCTAGGCTACAAATGACATGATTTAAAATTGACATTTTTACACTGATTATCTTGTACAACAACGCAGTTCCGAGGGTTTAGAAACGCCGACGATTCAAACCCGGAATGAAATCTACACGCAAATCTTCCGCACGACTTTTCAAAGATGCACCACAGGCCCGCAGCTGTCAATTTACTAGCACAACAAAACCACACGTGATCACATATAAAGCCCACAGCTGTCGCTGTCTCTCCGTTTTCTTCCTCTACTGCTGCCACTGGTCATGCTGCTGACAGTGTTATTCATAAAGCTTTGTAGACTGTTGGTTCAGAAAAGCAAGACCACTGGTAGTTCAACATCCAACAAACACAGCCTGCGAAAATGAGCTATATGAACAGGCAAGATTTCTGGATAAATGATGAACAGCAAGACACCGTCGGATCTGTAAACTTGGTTCACGCTAATGCAAGAATACAGACAAGTGAAGCATTCCGTCACCCGGTTAGGGACCACGCAGTGGTGGGTGATGCGCACTTCTGACGTGATTACGGATTTACCAGGCGTCCGTGTAACGAACGTCAAACTCTTGCAGTGATGGCAGCTTCTCCTATAAACAGACAGAAGAACTGATTGTAAACATTCACGACAGAATTTCAATGCACGATACTGAGACTATGCTGGCCCCTCTAACTGGAATCGTCTTCCACATGAACTGCAGCTTGAGCACCTCGGCCCTTCTCTTCCCCTGTTCCAGAAATGCCTGAAGACCATTTTATTCGTTAGTGATAGCACTGACTTGGGTCGGGAGCACCTCTGAATCGTTGAGTGGCACTTTTATAATTGTTTGATTATGATTACTAAGATGTTTTTAGATCTCTTAAATAGCCAGCTTTCAGCGGTTCTTAAGAGCCTATATATTAATTAATCTACACAGATACATGACAACATCACACCAAACAGCTCAGCTGAATTCAAATCCCAAAGAGAGCAAACCTCCACAACACTCAAGCTCTAGCCTAGTCAGCAAACAGCCAGAACGAGAGAAATCTAAGCCAAACTCTATGACCAATTAGTTGATTAGTTGTGCTAACAGACGCAGTAAAATTAAGACAATACAGATGGGTTAGTACTTAAACAAGTGACTGTTTCCACAGAATACCATAGCTAAATGATCCTTTGAACTCAGGACCATGCTCTGAGTAGTCATTTGCATAAATGATGTAAACAAACATGTTGCCTTTACCCTTTATAGTACATAATCTGAATTAAGGCCAATTAAAAGCATCAACATGAAAAGAAAAATAAACCACTTCACCTTAAGCCCCTCAAACGTCAGCGCAGACAGGTATGTGCTGTTTAGGTTAAGTTTCCGCAAATTTTTCAACGCTACAACAAAAAGGCAAATAAATTCCTTCATGCAATTTAACAAACAAACTGCAGTTCACATCCAGTTGCATCTAAAGTAATCAAATCCACTTCTATATCTCCATTGTTACGACTATGATTAGTCATACCATGCTTAAAGTCTTTTCTGTTTCCGTGAGGCTCACACGCTGAGAGCACCTCTGAATAGTTCGCACTGTGAGAGGTGCTTTATAAATTTCCAGATACCATACCATAATTACGATGGTCATTCATACAGGGAAACTGATATGTATGCTAAAACTTGGATATCAGCTTAGTCAAAATCCTGTACAACAATCCATGAAGCCAGAAGGATCAATATAATACAGAAAACATGAGTTTATCATTCGTTACCTATGCACATAGCCATGGCTCAACAGTGGATTTTACATATGGTGACCGGAAAATACGTTACCACATGACCAACACTATACAACATTTGCTTTCATTAGTTCACAAAAGCGAATTCACGACTTTTAGTAATAGTCGAAAAGCATTACCCTCAAGAGAAGTGAGCCCCTTGTCGGTGACTGGTGTCTCGCACAGATTCAGGACCTGGAGTTTGTGAAGATGTTCAGACAATAGCTGCAGCCCAGAGTCACCAAACTACAGAAACAACAACAAGACAATTCAACCAAACAATAGGAAAGAGACCCATCCAGCTGATCTTTAACAGCACTTTAATAACCCCTTTAATAACTACTGAGACAGCCAAGTTCAGAACACTCACTGCTCTGATCTGATCTATTTGCAGCCAGGCTCTGCAATGCCTTTGTGTGAATACCTCGACCCTTCTTCTGCGTCATTTTACCAGTCTAGAGACACTTGTATTTGAATTTATTTATTATATTTTATTAAGGAAATTAATATAACGTCACTCGAGGAAAATAATCACAGGCGCTCTCTGCACCAGCCAAAACGGATTTAAATGTCATTAAAACAGAACATTTATCAGTTAGCAAACAAAAGCTAAGATAACTAGATGATGACGATGATATTCGTTTATTGTTTATAAAGTAAACACATGCTGACAAACAGCAGCAATGGAACAAAGTTAGATAGAGTTTTGAGAAGTAGACAATGTTGTGCAGTGTTTGGGAAATAAAGTCTTTATTGTCTTTAACTGGAAGGCAGAACTGGTGATTCTGGGGACGCAATGAATATACAGTTTTATGGACTGGTGGTAAAAGAGGCCAATGGAGATGAGTCACCAGTGGCCAGCTCGCGCACGCATGCGTGCACACACACACACACATACACACACAAACACCAAACACACACACACACACACACACACAAACACACACAACAGATTCCCAACTAGAGTTGACAGAAGAAGGCAAGTTCGGTTTTTAAAGCACATAATCGAGAATGAGGAATGACGATAGGTCATGTGATCTGCTGCCGATGGCTCACAGTTGTCTCATCATCCAGCAGTCCATCACAGAAACCAGGATGATCAAATTACATGTAAGAAAACAAGGCCTTAAACTTAACCTTCACAGCCAAAGTAATGGTTTTTGTGTCACAAGCAAACCTTCAGTGCTGAAGTAATGGTTTCTGTGTCACAAGTAAAGGCCTACCATTTAAAGGACAGAGTTTCAGATTTCATTTGGTCTTTTTGCCATGTATATCTCAAGCGCCAACTCAACCCTGTAAGAGTCTTATATTAAGTCCAAGATCCCAAGCACCAACTGAACTCTGTACGAGTCTTATATTAAGTCCAAGATCCCAAGCACCAACTGAACTCTTGTACGAGTCTTACATAAGTCCAAGATCTCAAGCACCAACTGAACTCTGCACAAGTCTTACATAAGTCCAAGATCCCAAGCACCAACTGAACTCTGTATGAGTCTTACATAAGTCCAAGATCTCAAGCACCAACTGAACCCTGTACGAGTCTTACATAAGTCCAAGATCTTGAGCACCAACTGAACTCTGTACGAGTCTTACATAAGTCCAAGATCTCAAGCACCAACTGAACCCTGTATGAGTCTTACATAAGTCCAAGATCTCAAGCACCAACTGAACCCTGTACGAGTCTTACATAAGTCCAAGATCTCAAGCACCAACTGAACCCTGTACGAGTCTTACATAAGTCCAAGATCTCAAGCACCAACTGAACTCTGTATGAGTCTTACATAAGTCCAAGATCTCAAGCACCAACTGAACTCTGTACGAGTCTTACATAAGTCCAAGATCCCAAGCACCAACTGAACTCTGTATGAGTCTTACATAAGTCCAAGATCCCAAGCACCAACTGAACTCTGCACAAGTCTTACATAAGTCCAAGATCTCAAGCACCAACTGAACGCTGTATGAGTCTTACATAAGTCCAAGATCTCAAGCACCAACTGAACCCTGTACGAGTCTTACATAAGTCCAAGATCTCAAGCACCAACTGAACTCTGTATGAGTCTTACATAAGTCCAAGATCCCAAGCACCAACTGAACCCTGTACGAGTCTTACATAAGTCCAAGATCTCAAGCACCAACTGAACTCTGTATGAGTCTTACATAAGTCCAAGATCTCAAGCACCAACTGAACTCTGTATGAGTCTTACATAAGTCCAAGATCTCAAGCACCAACTGAACCCTGTACGAGTCTTACATAAGTCCAAGATCTCAAGCACCAACTGAACTCTGTATGAGTCTTACATAAGTCCAAGATCTCAAGCACCAACTGAACTCTGTATGAGTCTTACATAAGTCCAAGATCCCAAGCACCAACTGAACCCTGTACGAGTCTTACATAAGTCCAAGATCTCAAGCACCAACTGAACTCTGTACGAGTCTTACATAAGTCCAAGATCTCAAGCACCAACTGAACTCTGTATGAGTCTTACATAAGTCCAAGATCTCAAGCACCAACTGAACTCTGTATGAGTCTTACATAAGTCCAAGATCCCAAGCACCAACTGAACCCTGTACGAGTCTTACATAAGTCCAAGATCTCAAGCACCAACTGAACTCTGTACGAGTCTTACATAAGTCCAAGATCTCAAGCACCAACTGAACACTGTATGAGTCTTACATAAGTCCAAGATCTCAAGCACCAACTGAACTCTGTACAAGTCTTACACCAAGTCCAGATGACATACATGATAACCTGAAACACGAGTGTCAAAAATCTTGTTTATATAGCAATTTCACAAGCTACACTGTCCCCCAAATCTATTAACTTAACATGCTGCATCAGTCAACGCACCAGAAGGACGGTCAGATGAATGGTCAGACGAATGTACTGATGGTCGGACAGACAAATGGTCAGTAAGAAGCTATTGTCAAAAGAACGGACTCATTAACATAGCACTAGAATGCCTTCGAGAATGTCTTGCCTGAGTTGACCAAAGGTTAAGATATCGTAGAGAAGGCAGCTTTATCAGTTCCTTGGCGCAGGCACTTGTAACTTGCGTGAAGGCAAGGCTGAGACACTCCAAGTTGCCGAATGAACCCGAACTCAGCAGCTTCACCAGATCAGCATCCGTTGACCTTGTCGGCAGGGTCAACTTCCTAGGCCCGCCCTTCTGTTGCTGCAACGACAACATCTTCAAATAATGAACACATAGTAAAGAAATAAAATAAAACAATCTTGAGAATCGCTCAAAGCTTAAGATATCGAAAAGGCACAGAAAAACACACACAAAAGACTGGCACAATTACTGACATTAAGAAAGTGATGGTAATATAGACTGTGGATCACCAGCGAAGTAGTCAGATGAATGTCTGATTGTATACCTGTAGCCTCAAAAGGAACTAAAAACTTCTTTAACATGTTTTGGTTTGGGCAAGAACTAGCTTATCCCACAGCATCTGGGTGCTACCACCGCAAAATGTCCCTTCTGGTAAATCCTGTGTTGCTTCCTAAACGTTACAACCTTTTCCATTCTCAGATTTTTCGCAAAATGACACCAGTATTTTATGCCGCCTTATCTAAACATACTATGGCAAGTGGAACATGGACCAAATGCCTAATGCCATTATTACATAGTGTGAACTTGTTAACACGCTCCCGGATAATACGTTATCCCACTTAAACCGAAGGGGTGTTATGTCCCCCAATCTATTAACTTAACCCGCTGTATCGGTCAATGCACCAGAAGGACGGTCAGATGAATGGTCAGACGAACGGACTGATGGTCGGACAGACAAATGGTCAGTTGGACGGATGGATGAACAGATTTAGTTAGACAATAGGTTATTTCTGCATTAGTCTGTTTTGAACACCATCCGGTTAAGGCGCCATGTCTGTTGGCTTGTCCCTCCAGTGACAAGAGTGTTAACAGGTCTGCACTGTATAATGAAAGTCAACATCTGAATTGGCAACTGAGTGATCCTTCCTGAGCAGCACTTCATAGCCTCTGGATGAATTACATTACGTAACATTAACGTTCACTTGTTTCCTATGCCTGGCATTATCTTTCTCCATCAAATACTTAAGTAAGAAGAATGCTGGATAATTATAATCTATAAAGAGCTACAAGGTAAGATGCAAACGGTTCAGCAGCCAATGGAACTGACCAGTTCTTTCAGCTGAATCTGTCGATCACAAAGGTCGGCATACATGTGCTTTCCTTGCGTTGTACTCTGCAACGTTGTGATGATCTGCATTTTCAGGTCATTGCTTTCGCACACCTCAAACTCAAGAACAGCACACAAGACCTGAATGAAAGAAACAGTCAATCGTCAGAACAGAACAACAGACTACTTAGACCGTTTTTCTTTCTCTACGTAAAGCTGCCATAGCTTTTGACATCACAATCTTGTTAATAACAAGAATCTTTGCTAATCAGCTGATGTGTCCGTTTCACTGACAATGAACCTCTGACAGACACTTACATCCATTGCCGTTTCATTTTCTCGGAGCGCCAACAGCTGCCACGGTCCAATCATCTTCAACGAGTTCTGCAAAAACTTCTTTCGTCGACAACAGCAGCGAATAAGGCTGTGAAGCTGTGAACATGACACAAACAACCGCACATGAAGACACCCATACAAACATAAGACAACCACAAACATCACCATCCATAATTACAAATTCAAAAACATACAGAGGAATGCCTTATTGAAATGAGCCAAAGTTTCTGAAATGAACCTTGTCGTGCTGATTCTGTGCTGTCTTTTCTGCTGTCAGGAAGTAAACCTTAGAAATGTATTTCAAATGAATTTATCCATTTATCTACAAATGACTGCTTCTAAATCACACAGTGCACACACTTCTGGGCTATGGCATTGTATAAATCATCTCACTGTTATTATTATTTTTATTAAGCCCCAAGGTACAAATGATACCTCGGGGACTTAAATACTAAATAACACAGACAGAAACATCTGGAATGGCCACTAATTATTATTATTATTATTATTACTATTATTATCATTATCATTATCATTATTATTATTATTATTATTATTATTATTAATGGCAATTAAACCACTGGACAAAAATACTAGCAAATAATGACAACTAACCATAGTGCTGTAGAGGTCACCATCATCATCACACGCAATTCCTCCAGGACAGTAGAGGTCAAACCATCCCTCTTTGCTCTCTCGTATTCCAAGCACAGCCTGATGGACATCGCACCTCGAATCTTGACTAATGTTCTTCAGCGTCGCTTTGAAGTGCCTTTCAAATAAGACACAACAAATAACTCGTGATCAGATAAAGCAAGAACTGATATACTGAAATTAAGAAGAGACTATATATTAAACATTTTCAAAACCCGCACTGCCGAATCAGGTCCTCTTACAATTTGCATACACATTTTTGCTAACTCAGTGAGACAGAAATTATGTCAGTAAGACAGAAATCATTTATACTTACAACGTAAACAGCTGATGACCTAGTGCGCTAAAACAAAAAAAAACATTAACTGTAAGATATGATAACAATAGTTAGGCAAGAGAAACAAAGGTTAAGGTAAACAAATGTAATGCAAGGTAGAGTGTACACTCGGTAACATGAAGTTGTCAAAGGGGCATGTCTAATGATGCAGCGTGTAAACCACGCTGCACTTAAAAATGCAGAAAAAGTCAATATTTAAGCTGAATGGCATGTAAACCTGGAGTGCATAAAGGAGCCAAACTGCACCACTAAGGTCAAGCATCTTCCAGGAATTCTAGTTATGAAGAACAATTGTTCTACTCATCATGAGAACCTAATGGTACTACACCCTAACAAGAACCTAACAGTACTGCACCTCACAAGAACCTAATGGTACTGCACCTCACAAGAACCTAACGGTACTGCACCCTCACAAGAATCTAACGGTACTGCACCCTGCCAAGAACCTAACAGTACTGCACCTCACAAGAACCTAATGGTACTGCACCTCACAAGAACCTAACGGCACTGCACCCTCACAAGAACCTAACGGCAATGCACCCTCACAAGAACCTAACGGCAATGCACCATCACAAGAACCTAACGGTACTGCATCCTCATAATAACCTAACGGCACTGCACCCTCACAAGTCTGCAGGTCTTAACTCTCACTTTATTCGATCTGGCAGATGTTTTGGTGCCTTAACAGATGCTTAAAACGTGCTAAATAGATCTCCAGAAGCTGCAGAAAAACGTGTATTCTTCATTGTAAGTCGTTGAGATCAGTAGACCCGCAGGTTTTAAGTACAAACCCTGGACGGATAGAAGCATGTCAACACTGAGCTCGTTTGATTTGCTTGTGTACTAAAGCCTTTAATCTTTGCATCTCGGATTCCCATCAACGCATATGACATCGATATGAGATCTCTTATATAACCATTCGGTAATCTATAAAAAACCTGCTCCACACATTCACTGGCCGTTGTCATGACAGCGGCCAAATCAATTAACTCAATGGTCCAACCGACTGACCTGGAAATCAACTGCTTTTGTGGACCTATCCCAGAGCCAATTACCAGACACAACATACAGGTGCATGTACAACTGTATCTATGTATGAATGTACATGAATGTATGTGTATATGAATGTACATGAATGTATTTACATATGTATGTATGTGTGTACATATGTATGCCTGCATTTATGCATGTACATAACATACACATGTATACATGCATGTACTACAATATGATCAATGAATGTATGTATACCCAGTACCTATGTCTCCTGTGAGGCTGCCTAAACCGGTACATAACAGTACCAACTTTATTTTCTGCAACTGTTTATCGTTATTTTGAGTTCGCAACATTGTTGTCTGGCTCATTCTGGCTTTAACTAATGTGAACACTGATCAAAGGGCATCGATGAACCAGTTGATTTAGATGATGCAGCCAATGGTAAACACCAATAAATTTCTGTGACGCAGAAAGCTCACTCGACCTCTCCACACGCTATGATCTGCAACTGGACAACAAATATGGAACTGCTGCTCAAGTTATAACCATCTGATCACTACAACCATCTGATAATGACTTTATCACTACAACCATCTGATAATGACTCGATCACAACAACCATCTGATAATGACTCGATCACAACAACCATCTGATAATGACTCGATCACAACAACCATCTGATAATGACTCGATCACTACAACCATCTGATAATGACTCGATCACAACAACCATCTAATAATGACTTTATCACTACAACCATCTGATAATGACTCAATCACTACAACCATCTGATCATGACTTGATCACTACAACCATCTGATAATGACTCGATCACAACAACCATCTGATAATGACTCGATCACTACAACCATATGATAATGACTCGATCACAACAACCATCTAATAATGACTTTATCACTACAACCATCTGATAATGACTCAGTCACTAAAACCATCTCATAATGACTCAGTACCATCTGATAATGACTTGATCACTACAACCATCTGATAATGACTTACTCACTACAACCACCTGATAATGACTCGATCACATCATATGCAACCATCTGAGGCTCTCAGTTATATCTTGAAAACTGGTCAACATACTGATCAACATTAATTCCAATTAGGCTGTTCACAGAAATAAGAAAGGATATCCATGCCATTCTAAATGTCATTAAGTATTATTTATGCTGTGCATCCAGGTTCCAAGTCACAGCAGACTGTGTAATACTGACAGCCTGTTGTTGAGCCATACACCTTACAATTAGAGACTGTCTCAGCGAGTGCTCTCTTCCATCAACTCGTGCCTCGATCTCCGACGACCAGCATTCCTCGACGCGCACAAGAAAAACAAGCACCCACCATTAACCCAACACAACCGCGTCTGATACGGACAACAGGCTTGCACAACAAGGCAACGGTAATTGCTCATTAAGGACTGCTGAAGACTTTTACACAGAAACGGTCTCAAACCACGGCACCACAGGTTACAGCATTTCAAATTCTGACAAATCATGGCTGTTGCTACTGTTGCCAAAAGTCCAGAAAACTGTTTCAAAGCAAACTGTAGGCCACTGAAAAACAGTCGACCTCCTTCTTGTGGTGGAGGCAGACTGTAAATTCTTGTGAATGAATTGACCAGCTTCGTGAAAAGATAAGATACACGACGCTTCCATACACTTTCAGCACCAAGAGAATGTTACGAAGGGAATGTACTCAAAACGAATGGAGTACTTACTCATCCGGAAATGGAATTGGCTGGAGTAGACTGGAAAGGCAAGACCTCCAATCCATATATTCCGATCTAAAACAGCATCATAACCTAATCACGGAGTGTACTAGCAACAGAAGTAGCGATTAACACAACACCAGTAACAAACAAGAACGTTATCATTCAAGCAGATAGCATTATCAGTGTGTTCCAGTTGTTAAAAACGTTATCATTCAAGCCGATATCATTATCAGTGTGTTCCAGTTATTAAAAACATTATCATTCAAGCAGATAGCATTATCAGCGTTTCCAGTTGTTGATGTCTTATAGATCAACTGCAAGTCTTCCAGTTTTTTTCATTTCCGGTGTTTTGTTTACATTAAGAATTGTTTTATCTTTAATGCATTTTATTTATAAGTTAGGATCAATAAAGTGTCATCACTGATAAGATATCGACTGATGTATTGAAGACTCGCTTCAATAGCTCATCTGTTTCGACGCACTGAAAGAATTCACACATTCACATATACATTAAGACTATATGACCGACTAGTTTGCAAACAGCACAGCACGAAACACTCCAAGGAACACTTGCCGACTTTCTGCTTAAAAACAATGAATGGCTGAACAGGGCATCGAGTGTCAACTCACGTAGTCTCGAATATTGCTAAGTATGTTCGAAGCCGATGGTCAATATCGTTCAATTCGGCACTCTGACTCTGATTGTTCGCCAGTGTCTGAATTCTTTGAAATCACAACAGAACAACATTCAGATTCTGTCAACACGTACATTCAGTTTTATATCCTATAGAGCACCATTTCAGAGCATCATAAAAGTACTGTATACATTTGGAAAGTTACATAATAATAGTTATATAATAAGAATGCGATACGTAATTAGGAAATAACCTTTAACTAAAACTAATTAGAAAGAAAAGAACATTGATCTGAACTGGAATATTGAAATAAATAAGCAAGTAATTAAGTAAGTGTAGTCTTTATTAAACCAGCTGCAAAACAGCACTCTTGTGAACAACATCCAGTAAGTAAATATTCTAATGTAAATAAACAAAATATATATATATATATATATATATATATATATATATATATATATATATATATATATATATATATATATATATATATATATATATATATATATATATATAGGTATAAATAAATGCTGTATAAATTAGTTGCTATATATATATATACATATATATAAAACATTAATACAGCATTTATTTATACTTATGTATCTAATAATTAATAAAGCACCTTCTAAGTATCTCACAAAAGCCTGATTGTACCCAAATAACGCTCAGAAATCTACAGAATCGAAAGAGAATAAAACGAGATTATTTAGGAAAAAGACCTTTTCCGCTCTTCGTAGCAGTTGTAAATGGCAGCCAGACAGACAGCAATTAGATTTGGCAGAACTCTGGGATGAGGACACGTACTGCACATTCCGTGGACACTGTATCAACAACAGAAACCCCAAAGTATTATAATAATAATAATAATAATAATAATAATAATAATAATAATAATAATAATAATAATAATAATAATAATACTGTTCTTTAATTAAGCACCTGCAAACGCACTGCACTGTACAGTGAACATACATATAGTAGAAACGGCAGCCACGCAGGGCACCTTACAAACATATATACAGTAGAAGCACATGATAACAGTTTTACCGGAGTCGAATATAACAAATATAAAAACCAAGTTCAACTTAAACACCTAAACTAAGACCTGGCTGCACTCACAGTTTTCTGTTAAGGAAGAAAGGTGCAACTGAGCCCAAGCTATGCCAAGCAAAAGAAATATGAATGGCATTTGGCCAATCAAACACTGATAAAAAAAGGTGGGTCGAGTGCCGCACAAGTCATTCAACCTTTCCACGTCAACAGATTCACACATTTATTTTCCATTACACGCTTGGGTCTTGACAAAAAACACTATTTATCGACGTAAAAAAGTATAATTCATTAGTCTGTGGTGTATGCATAGTCCCATGAGCAAACAAAGTATGATATTTGTCTACAGAACTGCTGATATGCTTATCTGAAGTGGCACTATATAAATGTCCATCAGGTTATGTTGCAAAATCTCAGGCAAACTCACTCAGTTCAACCAACAGGATCTAACTTTAAAGCACTTCCTCTCAACAGGCACAACAAGAAACTTATCAAAGTCAGTAGTAATGTAATTGATTTTATTTATATAGCACTTTTCAGGAACTTTCACCAGCACTACACATATCACGCTCTGGCAGATCAAACTACGTCAAACTGAAGATAGGTGGATGAGTGTCTGGAACAGTACTAAGCAGAATAGCATGGATGTGGAGACAAGACAGATTTGTGGAAGGATAGATCAACCGAGGAAAAACACTTTTGCAGCCAAATATCTCATGATTTTTCATGGTGTGCTTGTAAAAAGACTTGCAAGGTGACGCTGGTTAAAAACTATGAGCTGCAAAGCTGTGAGCTTGTTAAAAACTATGAGCTTCTGGTAGCAAGTCTGTCTGGCCGAATCGAAATCAACAAATGGGAACATGTGTGTAAAAAAGAACTTGCTCAAAGCATCTTTTAAGAGACTCACAGACACTGTAACACGACAAATTAACGTATACCTAAAAAGGTACATCTTAAGATAAGTTGATCATGTTACATGGTGAGTGCTAAACTAACCAGCACCACGACACCTAAGAACACTTCATGACAAGCTACATCGGTAGAATTCCGCAGAAATACCTTTTGACAAAATTCTGTGTAACAGTAATTCCATCGTTCTGGGCAGACAGAGCCTGGATATATTCCTGTATAAACGACCGCATCCTTGTGAATTTCCCAAAGTCCTGATAAAACAGAGAAACGACAAAAATGATGGCATAATTCACTAACTTTCACAAGTTCACATGCTGCTCAGGCGCAACTTTTTCAAAGCAAATGAGTACATTCACACCATCAACAACGAACAGGCTGACACACAGACATCGTTCAAAGGACGAAATTGGCAGAGAAGTTGGCACAATATGTATGTCATCGACACCTTAGGTTCTCAAATGGTGCTATATAAATGTTCAGATAGATACATACACACAAACATATATGCCCACACATACATTCACATATACACTTACACATTCAGACATATATACAAACATATTTGTAGGCTGACAAAGATGTACAATCAGAAATCTTTCCAGCTTGACTATTTTGAGCATCATTCAAAACAAGCTGCAGTTTTTGTAGCACTGTAAACTCGATTTTAAACTACATTATACTTGACTACATCCATCTACTCAGCAGTGCAGTGACCATCTCATTATGTATACTTAACATAACACACAGTTTTGCAACAGAGAAAGCGGCTAGCAAGCATGATTACACTACTTCCCAGTCTTTTAATAGCAGTAAAAAATTTCCATTTTATCAACAACGATAATCAAAGAAAGCCAATTACACTAAGCCATCGCTATAACCTGCTCCGTTATAAGATGAATATTCATATGTTTACTCCAATGGATTGCAAATTTAGTTCAGCAGTAAAAATAACACAGCCACGTTATGAAGAGGTTTATATAGCTCCCAAAGATCACAGTTTATATAGCTCCCAAACACCACAGATTATATAGTGGCTAGCAAGCATGAGTAAACGGTTTCCCAGTGTCTTAATAGCAGTAAAAAATCCCAAAGGCCACATTATAAGGAGGTTCTATTTTGTAAAACTGTATATACAGATCACAGAGATTAAAACGTTTAGCATACATACCACACTGTGTTTAAGAATCCTGTGAACCACCGGCGTAAACAGTTCAATGATGATCTTGGACCGCGGACAGTCCTTGCAATGCTGCAGAAAGTGACAAACCAACTGCAAATTAGTTCAATCTTGAGATGATCCCCTTCATAATTTTGAACAATAGAAAACAGAGCAGGCATCAAAGAGGCGCCACAGACAGACAAACTACAGAGCCACTGAAAATACACAGACAGAAGATGGAGTGGCTGGGTAAGTGTATCAGGCGTGGCTCCCTCCGATGGGATGATGATGACTTGCGTCTGTGTCGACAGACACGATTTCATTCTGGTGCAAACTGGAATTACACTCCACAGAGGTTTATTGCACTGTTTAGGTCTAGCTGCCTTTACACAATTTCTGATGCCATTAAACTATGCAGCACTAAGATGACTGCTGGCCAAAAGGAGACCAGCTCGGGGAGGTGGTAATGCCGACCACTACCGACTAATGACACCGCATCTAAAATGCATGAATAAGCAGCGATAATCCACCTGGTCTTAAAAGCTCGGCTGCAGAAAACACAAACAACCTACGTATGCCTTTGATGTGGGCGAATGAATGAAACAACAAATAACTACAATGAATTACATGATGAACAATTGAACAAGCAACGGATAAGCAAAACACCAATTACAGGCAAACCGGGCCAAAGAAAAATGCCTCAGAGACGACTTATGGGCAGTATGGGCAGTTTGTGGGGCGTGGTGGCTCAGTGGTAAGTTCGGCGCCTTGTGACCGGAGGGTTGCAGGTTCGAATCCCACTCTAGCCGCTGCGTACGGACCTTGGGCAAGTCCTTCACTCGCAATTGCTCGTGGCGCTTCGGCGTGAAAATTCCGGCACAGTATCAAATGCTGTAGTCGGGAGCGCCTCTGAGTAGTAGTTGACTTCGAGAGGCGCTATAGAAATATCCGGAATAAATAAATAAATAAGTATAACCTATGCACCTAAGACACATCATTTTACCCATACATTTCGTATGAAAGCCAGCAATTCATTCATTCATTCAGTCTGAAAATTTATATAGCGCTCCTTCACGATACCTACTCAGGAGCGCTCCCAGTCCAACCACGGCTAAAAAAGAAAGATTTGAGTAATCTATGAAACGCAGCAAATTGTTCAGAGGTAGTAATCGCAGTTCCAGTGGGAGCCCATTCCATGTGGAGGGACCCACAACTGAGAAAGCCCGGCGCTGCCCAATAGAAGAACGAGCACGTGGGACCAAGAGCTAACCTCTATAGTCGAATGAATGTACTTGAATGTACTGGATATTTATGCAGCATGGCAGCCGATTGGTTTTAAGTGCTCGCTATGTAACATGAAATGTTCAGGTTTGAATCAAAAGCTTTACACTGTCTGTGAATAGCGCAGCCTTAACCCAGATGGGCCTAACTTTGGTCCCATACATCTTGCTTTGAACCCACCTTTAAATAGAACACTAAAAAAAACTGCCTTTCACGTAGGACATTTCTCTCGACATTTACGAGCTTTATAGCTTTTGTCAGCACCGAAGAAAAAAGGAGTTTTTTATTACAACTTTTCATTGTTCAGGTCACAAGTGGTTTACTTTTTGAGCGAATCGAAAGACACTAGAGCTGTATATAGTATCTACTATGCTGCACTAAAATGACTGTTGGTCACGAATGAGACCAGCTGCATAGAGTTGCATGCTTAGAATTCACATCTTCAGAATTTGCACTTCAAATTCACATTCAGAATTTGCACTTTGAATTCACATTCTGAATTTGCACACTGAATTTGCATAAACATTATACAACCTTCACATAAGCTGTACTAAAAATTTGCACTTAGAATTTGCATTTAGGATTTGCATTTAGAATTTGCACTTAGACTTCACATTCACAATTTGTGAGCTGAATTCATATTCAGAATTTGCACACTGAATTTGCACACAGAATCTTCACACTGATATAGTGATATAGTCTTCATAAGCTGTACTAAGAATTTGCATTGAATTTGCATCTAGAATTTGCACTTTGAATTTGTACTTAGAAGTCACATTCAGAATTTGCCCACTGAACTTGCATTTAGAATTTGCATTCAGAATGTGCTTACTGAATTAACATTCAGAATCTGCACACTGATTTCGCATTTTAAAATATGCACTTGGAATTCGCATTTAAAATATGCACTTGGAATTTGCATTCAGAATTCACAGAGAATTGGACATTCTGGAGGCAGACACATTGGACTACGCGACCGAGCACATCAAGTCAGAGCTTTGACATCAATGTACACAATAAATCTTCTTATTGTTGTCATTATGACACTCTGCGTCACAATAGATATTTACGGACTCTGCCACTCTTGACGGATGACGCATGCCATATGCGAGTCTCTGTTGAGTCCAAGTTATAGGCACCCGAACACTTTCCACTACGCAGTTAAGGCTTCATCGATCTCAGAATTTTTATGTTCTGTCTGCCAACAAACGGGAACAGAGCCTTACAGCCGGTTCTTACTTGTCAGCACCAGTTTATTCCAGACAAAAGTAAGACCACACACAGCTAGAAATCCAGATTTCTCATTGTATTTATTCCTTTATGCAAGAACACTGATGGGCTAGAGACCCCTCCATTGAATTCACTCTTTGTTATGTATCACAAGCGAAGGTTTAAAGCCTCCTCCATTGCAATCACTTGTTGGAATGTAAAGTATGTATGGCTTATAGACCATGCCATTGCATTCACTTTTTCCAATTATGTTGTGATCTTCCTCTTGTAACTGTAGCTTTATTAAACGCCCTTACCAACCAATTTGGAGCTATATAAGGCAGTTTGACGATTACGCTCCAAATAAATTAATAAAACGTGATTAATGATCTATTTTATCTGACTAGACAGCTACAAATATTATGAATCTAACCACAACAAAACATCCAAAAGTTCAAAGCCATTTCAACAGTTACATGAATACAGCAAAGGTAACACAAGACCGTGGACCCCCAGGGAAAGGCAGACTGAGACACAGTGAATAGGATGATGTAGCAATGAGAGGTCGGCTGTAGTGCAGGGTGTATTTCTTGAGTGAGGACTTCGCAGAGCAACCCTTTTGCCTCTGGCAACGAACAGGTGGCAAACAGGTGGCAAGATCTGCTCCAATGAAGAAGAACTGATTCGAAAACCCAAGACTTGATCATTTAAGACCATAGGGCTCAGATGCAACTCCACCCCACCTGGCATTCACCTAGAACTTAGAGTACTTACCGTTGGATTTGATAAGACAACCCAACTCTTAACCTCTGTCGACCCCTCAGCCGCCTTCCTTCCCAACTCACATCAACATTCAACCAAACTCTACACTGCACTCAGCTCAACTGTCCCAATAAACAAGCTGCTGTCTGCAAACTCAGTCCTCAGGGATTTATAGGATTGAACTTTCAGGCTTCCGTCCTGACAGATATGGCACTGTGCAGTCTTGTCTTGAAGGGCAGTTGCCTGCCTGATAGACCCATAAGCATCAGTGAGATGGGGGGAAAGTTGGTTTAGCTGTTAAGGAATGGGGTACAAAGGGACACACAAATATTATATGCTATGCTAGGGTTACAAACAAACTACTATACCTCTATACATATATATATATATATATATATATATATATATATATATATATATATATATATATATATATATATATATATATATATATATATATATATATATATATATATATATATATATATATATATATATATATATCAGTGTATGCTTCTATACATCATTAGATATTTATTTTATTTTATTTATTTATTTAGGATATTTCTATAACGCCTCTTCAAGTCTACTTGAATGTTGTTGACCATTCAGTTCTAATACCTAAAGTCATGGCATTAAACATGCTGCCTGAAATTTCAAATTGGGTCATTGACTTCCTAAGTGGTCGATCTCAAGTCCTCAAATATGGCAATGTACTTTCTGATTCTACTTCCATTAATCGCAGTATTATCCAAGGGTCTGGTCTTGGTCCCACCCTCTACATTGTAATGGAGAGCGATCTTAAACCCGTCTCTCTGTCCAACATCCTTTTCAAATTTGCAGATGATACTAACCTTCTCACCCCCCAAAATTCTCCTGTTAGCTTGGAATCTGAATTTGATAATATTAAGGATTGGGCCTCCAGGAACAGAATGACACTTAATTTTTCCAAGACTAAAGAAATTGTATTTCATAGACCGAATCCAAGACACTTATCTCTTCCGGATCCTATCAGCAATGTTGAAAGAGTAAAAATTGTCAAATTGCTGGGTGTTCTTTTTCGAGAAGACTTAAAATTTGATGACCATGTTTCATTTATTTTGAAGATATGCAGCCAACGCCTATACCCCCTAAAAGTCCTCCGATCTCAAGGAATGCCTCCCAGCAAACTAAAGAACATTTTTCAAGCCCTTGTAGTCTCCCGACTAACGTATGCCATACCATCTTGGGGGGGATTCCTGTCGGCTGAGCTGGGTGGAAAAATTGAATCTTTTTTGCGCAGGGCTGGGCGCAGTAACCTCTTTAGTGGTGATGGTTTAACTTTAGAGAAGTTTTGTGAAAAAATTGAATTGAAGTTCTTCAAAAGCATCCAGTCACCCCAACACTGTCTTCACCAATTACTGCCTGCAGAGCACCTTCATAAATTCAACTTAAGAAAAAGGGGACATGCTTTTGAATTACCGCACTTTAATACATTGCTACATAAGAAATCCTTCATCATTCGCTCACTGTACAAGTATAAAAACTGGGTTAATGCTGGTTCTAGTACCTGTTCTGATATCTAAACTGGCTCTTTTTGTAGACCATAGTAATGCTTATGTTCCTTAGAATGTAAGGCTTAGATCATAACTTTAGTTATAGATAGGCCTATGTATGTAAATAAGACACTATCGTTTATTGTTTATAATACTGTATAATGTATATGTATGTAAATAAGACATTATATAGAATTGCTTGTGTTTAAACTGTCTTACAGTATTACTGATATTGTGATCCTTTTGTATGTATTGTTGTAAAGTATGAGCGTTTGTCTTATACTAATAAAAGATTACTTACTTACTTACTTACTTACTACTACTCAGAGGTGCTCCCGACTACAGCATTGGTATACTGTGTCGGAGTTTTCATGCCGAAGCGCCACGAGCTATTGCGAGTGAAGGACTTGCCCAAGGTCCGTACGCAGCGGCTAGAGTGGGATTCGAACCTGCAACCCTCAGGTCACAAGGCGCCGAACTTACCATTGAGCCACCACGCCCCACAGCAGGAACTGAATACATTCAGACTGAACCAGGTTAAATCAATCTACTTTGATGTATGTAGTCATAAACAATTCAGACGTCCAATGGCTATATAAAGTGTCTTGCAGATGATATACATCCATACATGAAATAAATTTTACCCAGACAACAGAAAAGAAGTGAAAAGACGAAACTACAACTGAATGAAATACTCGTATGTCCCGTATCTCCAGCTATTCTACTCAGAATATATTATGAAACATGTATAACTGAACTGGCCTATAAATGGCCTATAGATTTAGGCCGTGGCCTATAGCCATAAACACACAGGTGACAAACTAATCTAAAAAAAATTGGGTTAGGTTGACTGTCTCAACTGAACTCTACAACAGTGTAAAACAAGTGATGGACTAAATGAAAATGCTTGCATCTCACAGAAGTCTCCTCATTACAGTAGAACATGGCTTCGTTTCCATATAACAGAATTTTTTATTCTTTTGCTAGAACTTTGTTTATTTCAATGTCACAGGGCCTGCATTCAATTCCTTTTCTAAACGTGTAAATAGAATGAAACTACCTTAGAAATTCGTTCACAGAATTTCCCCACTCGACGATTTCTGTAGATTCTTTGAACTGGAAAAAGAAACTACCTTAATGAAGAATGCGCAGATCTCTTGAGTTGGATGGTTCATTTCGAGCAGCGGAGCCAACGCCAAAAAGATCTGTTCGTGAGCAGTCTGGCTGATGGAATCGACGTTCTAAAGCATCAACACAACCCAACAAATGAGAATTAAAAATCTACCGGACAGTAATTCAACTCTCAACTACAAGGTGAACTTTGCTGACCAAAGCCTAGATAAGGTCATCACTGCACAGAGGCAGCAACATTCCTACAGTTGTTTCTCAGAATGTTTTCAGAATATTCTATCTTTAGACCAGAAGATCACCTGTGTTTCGCAGCTTCAAGTCATATGAAACCAGCAATTTGTTGCTAAGCACCATAAAGCATAAGGATAAGCCGTCAATTAGTTCAATTGCCGTTTTCTGTCAGTGCTTCAATCAAAAATGCTAACAAGAATTTCAGTGTATACATAGAAGAAGAATCCATCCCTTTACGCTAATCCTCAACAGGTAGCTATATGGGCATAGTTTGAGAATTCATGACTTTCGGTTTTCGAAAAATTCGAAATTAAAAAATTCGTAAAAATTTGTGAACTTTTGGCATATATCAAAATTTGTAAAAATTTGTAAAAATTCATTGGAACATTGTTGGGCCTTTTTTTACACTGACAGCGGCGTTTTGCAAAAAGCAGCATAAGCAACAACAAATGTGATGATGCCATGATTTGTTGTGTTAATCCTATTAAAATTCATAAAATTCGTAAAATGCGAATTCTCGAACTATGGCTAGTATGGGTATGATGGGCCACTTTATTTTCCTAGCCACGGCTCAAAACGTTGGTAGTCAGTCCTCTTCCTCTCCAGGAGATCATCCCACTGACAGTCTGTAGATGATGCGCTCATTCAATAGCCAAGTTCAGAACATGGCACGTTAGTCAGAACAGATCCGAACCCAACCCCTCAAAGTCCAGCAGATAATATATAACATAACATAAATTCAACCTGTCACCTTTCAGCATGCTGTACCTTAGTCAATTTCGGCTGACTGTCAGGCAAGAAGCAGACCTAAGGCTGTCCCAGCTTTGCTGAAACTGCCTAAGCAATTCTTCACCAAAGCAAATTTTTACAAAAGCGAGCTTAATATATTTTCTGGCAGCAACAGCAACAGCAACAACAACGACAACAACAGCGACAGCAGCAGCAGTCATAATTTGGAAAGACAAATTTTCGGCAGGCAGAGGAAATTGAATTAGGTGCTGATGGAATTCGTAATTTGAAACCAATTCGTCCTGCGCAAATAGCAATATACACCACCCGGCAACAGCCTAAGCCACTTAGCATGCTCCAAGTGATAAGCAGTCTAGCCATTTACATAGGTGCATGATTTGCAATATGCTTCCATAACTGTCATTTATTATTATTATTATCATTATTATGATTGTTATTATTATTATTATTATAAATATTATTATTATTATTTATTAATTAATTAAATTTGTAACACGCTCAAACAAAAGCTCATTCGGAATAAACTCTTCAAAAGTCAAATTAGAGAGAGTTATGAGATCGTGACAGCTAGACAGAAAAGTGAATATGTTCCTACATCTTAATTGTATCCAAATTACAATATCATGACTGCTAGACTCTGAATAATTACGCACACATATCTAAGAGACAGGTCTGTAATTATACTCTCACATTCAGCTCGGTTACATCCGAATTATGACACCAAGATCATTATGCTGAAGCCAGGAACACAAACAGCAGCACAAACACACACACACTCACACCCACAAACACACACACACACACACACAAACACACACACCCACTTGGCCACTGTTGTGGAATAAAAACTCCACTATGCGCTGTAGGTTGTTTAGCGTATGCAACCACTGCAGGGCTGTGACAAGGCAAATTTTTAACTTATGTTGGTAGGTCGAAAACAAGGTCAAGAACAACATTCTCTCTAACTAAAAATAGTGTTCAGCAAACATAAAGCAGGAAACAAAGAGCAGCATAAATAAAGCACAAATTTCTGAATGCGCTTTGGAACGAATTTTGAATTAATTTACATTGTTGACCATTTTCTGTGGTGTGCAGAGTCAAAAACCTGCTGCACAGTCACGCAGCTTAGATGGAATGCTAGTCAAGAGTGGACAACGTAAAGAAACCAACAATCTACGCAGTTAGGAGGACTCACCTCTTGAAGTAAGTGCGAGACCAAATCGAGTGGAAATTGATGGACGCTAACATCTTGGATCGGTGTGGTCAGTGACATATCTACCATGTTCTAGACACAACACACACAATCACCATGTTATAACAATCAATCAATCAATCAATCAATCAATAAATCAATCAATCAATCAATAGAAATTTATATAGTGCCCCTTCAAGGTCTCTACTCAGAGGCGCTCCTGATAAAGGCCAATCGGGAAAAAGCAGTTAATAACACTATAATGGTTTACGACGAACACGTAATGTTTCGCTAACAACTGTCTCAGCACCAGTTAGCAATAATATGGTAACAAACAGGAATAAAAAAACACTGCTTAGACCAAACTAGAAACATGTTGCTTGTGTGTGAAAATCGGTCAGATTTAAAAGCCAACTTCCACTTTCTGAGTAAATGGTTCTGTGAAATTTGAGTATATGTTAACCCACATTTGCTGCAAATCTACTGCAAAACGCAAAACCATCGTGTCACAAGAAACTGTAGTTTACGCCAGCTGATAATGTACAGACAACGATAGGAAAGGAAGGCCAACAGGAAATGATGGCTTTTTTTGGACCACGAAACACCACAAATGAACTAATACCACAGCTCTGTCAAATGACGGTCTACATACAGACTGGTCAGCACAGGGTTTCAAGTCAAAACAACCAAATTACTGAAACTTTTGGTTTCAGTAAAGCGCGCACTCATGACTTCCTGCATCCACAAAACAGAAATCTTCACACCACTCACTGAGGCCCCTGAATATACAAAAGTCGAAACTGAAGGACTGTCTCTCCAGTGGGAAATGCAGCAAAGATCATGTGCAAGCAACAGCTGGTCCAAATTCTGGTCTTACAAGAAACTCAATACACAACACCATCATCTTATCCGTCTTCTGGATGAAGGTCATAATAAGCTTGCTGCACTTTGACAGAATCAATGATACTTTGGCAAAAATACTTTGTAAGAAATCATAATGGTCGCAGCAGTCACTTTCATCTGCCCCCCACCCCTGCACACTTTGATAAATGGCTGTATTAAACAAAAATTCCAAATTCACAAACAGTCCCTTACACTGCAGTACTCTGCAAATACACCAAACACTTCCGATAATCATAGCATACATCATTACAGTGTGGCTGCTGATAGGACATAATCTACATAGAAAATTCCATCAATACAATTACCCAGTACACTCAACACAATGTATCCATAATATATATATGAAATGCCTCCCATAGGCACCACTTTAACAAGTCTCAACCTACTTACAGACCACTTCAACGTGGTAATTAGTAAATGCTGTAATGATGGCACAAGGTAAATCATTCACCACGTTTACAATTAATGCCTCAAAATGTAAAACAGAACTGTCTAACACATTGCTTCATCTAACACACTGCTTCGTCTAAAACACTGAGCTTCGTCTAACGCACTGCTTTGTCTAACATGTTGCTTCATCCAACACATTGCTTCGTTTTGCCGATGACTGACTGGTTTTACATTCTGCTCAAAGTCAGAATTTATTTCCTGGAGCCATTTGAACCCACACGGTCTGACGGCTTTGGCCCCAAACTAATAGATCATGGCATTCTGACATTTCCAAGCTTCCTTGCAAACACTGCAATATGTCTAATACTCATTTGTAAGATGCCTAAGATGAAGGATGGCTGGACCTTGCTTATTACAACCGATGGGATATGCGGACCACATAAACAGCCTGAAACTGCACATTACGGCCAGTCACATTATAACACCAGTCACATTATAACACCAGTCACATTATAACACCAGTCACATTATAACACCAGTCACATTATAACACTTCGTGGCAGAATGAGAAAAGGCAACATCATGAAAAACAACAACAGAAACAGGTGTTCTGGGGTTTCATAGATGGCTTGCAATGGCAGCACCTTGCACGAACAACTGAATAATGACTTCCACTCCATCATCACAGTACTGTTTAGTCATCACTTCACACCTAACAACCCATGGGACTCCTCCATAGGTGACAAACTATCACAACGACCAGAACAGACAAGTCATCATCTTCTCTAGACATTCTCAACTAGACTCCATCTTGCATGATCAATAGCAATTTAAAACCACACTTCCAACAACAAACTTCTGCAAGCTTGAAAATTAATGTTCCTGTTTTTCATGCAGATGTCAGCTTTCCCAAGATATCGTTGTCGGAGTTCAGACAACTGTATTAATTATCTTTTGTTTGCAACTGTTTATTGTCTACTGCTTAACTTCTAGAAACCAAAGCTCTAAACACATTTTTAAAGGCTTCACCGGCTATGTTATCTGTTTGACAGCAAAACATAAACAAACAGACAGACAGACAGACAGACAGACAGACAGACAGACAGACAGACAGACAGACAGACAGGCAGGCAGGCAGACAGACAGACAGACAGACAGTCAAACTGCCTGTTATACATAAACATCAACAGGAAAATATGTAGCTCTGATGGAAAAGAAACCGATGCAGTGCAATATCTTAAACAGAACATCGTGTCCTTAAAAACGCAAAGTCTGCCATACTGATAAAAACCAAAAAGGCCAGAACTATACTGTCTATAGACAGTGTCTTGTTTGGCAGAGGCCATGTCTTGTCAGGCAGAGGCCAATGAGACGAAGAAGAAGAAGACAGTCCCTTAAGCCAAACCCCCTCAAAAGGCAGCCATGGGCATGAAGGGTCAGTCAGTCACTTCACTTCCTTAGCCTCAGTACATGAACACAGGCGGCCAGTCTTCCCCTCGCTGCCAGATCATCCCACTGACAACAATGGGCAAAACAAAGAGCCAATCGCTGGCGTGTGGTGCTGCAACAGTCTTACCCTTTGCTGATGGTATTCATCAGTGACTGAGGCACAGATTGTTGGCATCCCTGTCTATTATTAAGGGTTTGTCCCTAATGGTACGCTTGTCAGCAAAGGTATTGTCTGCGTAAGGAACTGCACAATCAGCAGTCCAGACCTGTAAGTCTTCAGGTACCTGAAGGCAGCTGATTATTATTATTATAATTATTATAATTATAATTCATTATTTTTATGCATATATTAAGCACCAATACCTAATGACCAAGCATCAATTGATGGTGCTTAGCAAATCTGAGTTAAAGACTTTCTCAAGGTCGCTACACAAGAACAATCTCAACAATGTTCAAACCCCATACTCTCCAAATTACAAGGCGAGTGCTCTAACCAGTCAGCAACCGTGTTCCTGGGGAGGGAGATTGGCAGCGAACATCTGATACAATCAACACCTATATATACCGGTAGTTTGCTGTTAACACCGTGGCTTTCCGTGACTATGCGATACAAGACAAACAACGGAATTGATATTTCTGTTTCAATCCATTAGCAGTCGCTGATGACCACGTGATGGCAAACAAGGAAGAAAGCCCAGAACAGAACAACAACACATCATCGAAAACAGAGCAAGGACGTCGCCCCTCCTCCGTTCAATGCATGCACTGCGGCCCTCTTCCCGTAAGGAATCTCGTTAATTCATTTTTCAACAACTGAATTTTCAAAAACAAATTTTACGAAAACAACTTCTAATTATGTACATCTCTGCTTACTTTTGTCCAAAGATTATCAATTTCTTAACGACTGAACTCGAACCAAAAATGAACTAACAAGAGAAAAATTATCACAACACAGACTGTCATAGGAACATAAATTGTATTGTATTGTATTGCATTGTATTTACGAATTTATAAAGCGCCTCTCGCAGTACATCCTAATCAGAGGCGCTCCCAGTGCGAGGAGCTCCATGAGATAAATGCATTCAGCTCACCAAAATATATGAACATTTTAACAATAATTAGGATTTAAAATTTAAAAGAATTAAAAATACGAAATCAATGACTGAATCAAGAATGATTTATGTTGCAATTAAATAGGAACTCATTGTGTGTTTCTTTTCAGGGCACACAATTGTAAACTAAAGTGCCATTGTTCTCTTAAAATTTATCCACATTGATGACAATGCTAAACCATCATTAAATTCCTGGCACATGAATGTTCGCTTTAAGTACAGGTGAAGAACTTATTTAGGTATGAACATCTGATGATTTGTCATACAAACAAAATTTGCACTCAATGCACATATACAGTGAAACACCGTTAGCATGCGCACCATTAAAACACTAGTCTGGTTTACACGTGGTGCAACCATGCCTCCTGATGCCACAAGATTAACGCACAGACATCGTGAACAAGCCGTAGTTTAATGAAAAGATAGCACTAATATAGTGACCAATGACGATGCTGAGAACTAAGTTGAAAATCAGCAACCTTTATTTGCTGTTCACAGTTGTCACTGCCCTTCTTCAACCTGAGTTCTTCAATCTGAGTTAAAGTCTTCGATGCATCACCTCAACAGACAGTGTCTGCTCCTTTGTCTCTCTTATTGTCCATGGCAACCATTATTAATGACTCGGGTAAACATCACAGCTCTTCTTGCTTTTGAGGCCCATGGAAGCCTTTGATGCAATGCCTCAGTAGATGTTTCTGCTCCCTTTTCTCTCTCATCATCCATGGCAACCATTATTCACAACTCGAGCCGCATTTGGCCGCATTTTAACGGTCTTACACCGTACTGTGACTCTTGCTGTGTCCCAAACCCTCATGGAAGCCTTTCATAACCACCTTTTACAAAATAATTATTGTTTCTCTTCTACTTTCTTCTGCATTTGCAAAAATGCGTGTGTATTTGTACTTAGCATCTGAGCAACAGTAATTTTTTAGCTAATAATGACATTTGAGATGTGCCGATTGCACATCGCGCAAAAGTAGGCAATACAGGTACATTACTGTTATAACTAGCTGGTAGACTCATTAAGCCAGGCACGCGTAATGCGCGGTTCTGAGGGCATGCCTCCCATTGGCCGCATGTTAATGGTGTTACACTGAACTGTGACTCTTGCTGTGTCCCACACATTCATAGGCTCTCAGGCCTTCTCGGTATCTGGTCTAAAGCTTGAATTCATTGTCTATTTATGTGTTCTGTCAGCTCTTTAATGACATTCAGGTCTAAACTTAAGACTCAATAGTTTCAACTTGCCTATCAATAGTAGCCTAATTTCTGGTAACCCAAACTTATCCGACTTTGACTATGCTCTCCAACAGCTTATGATTCTTGACTAGTATCTCTTGACTATGACTCTTGACTACTTTTGACTACTACAGAAGTCATTATATTTATATTTATTTATTTATTCCGGATATTTCTATAGCGCCTCTCGAAGTCTACTACTATACTCAGAGGCGCTCCCGACTACAGCATTTGATACTGTGCCGGAAATTTCACGCCGAAGCGCCACGAGCAATTGCGAGTGAAGGACTTGCCCAAGGTCCGTACGCAGCGGCTAGAGTGGGATTCGAACATGCAACCCTCCGGTCACAAGGCGCCGAACTTACCACTGAGCCACCACGCCCCACGTTAGGCTAGATTAGACGATTTAAAACAGTAAAAACTGTAGCATTACAGTTTCCCAGAAATCTATATAGTTGTTTTCTAGTGTACAGAACATCAGAATCAGCATTTATGTAAACAGAACTACCATATAACGTCGTCCATTATGAAAAATCAATTCCGGTTTGTGGACCTATAACAAACACCAAAAGCGTAAACATGCTGATGAGTTAACCCGATGTTTCTAGGTGCAAGTGGATATGTCCCTAAAAGGTCAAGCTTTACAACCGAAGAGTGACCGATTTATTCACCACGTCCGTTGACCAGTGGACCAGAAACTGGACCCATGATACCACTAATACCACACAGGAAAATGTGCATCATAAACACCACAAGAAATCAAATTCAGATGAATTTGGAATGGAACCATGAAATCACAGTTAGTTAGCCACTGAAATCTATTATTCGGTTTCAGACCGAGTCTCATTCGATATTTAGAGGTGGAAAACTGGGTTTGGTCTTCATGAACGAATCAACCGATACTAGTTTTTTTTACAATTTTCAAGAAAAACATTTGCATTAGTTTCTTTGTTTTCAGCAGATGGAAATTTCATCCCTATGTCTTTTTGTTTGTAGTAGATAATAATAATAACAACAATCGTTTCATATCCGGATTAGAACTACGTCAGGTAAAAACAATTAATGAACAAAAACAACAATAACAATCAGACAATTTATATAGCGCCACATCATAACCAAAGCATTCATGTCAAACACATGACAGGAGAATCGATCAGTCATAAATCAAATCTGATAGTTGTGTCCGTCACGTCAAGATAGGGAATGGAAACTAGGAATAAGACAGCCGCTCATTACAAGCACTTTAAAGATTGCAGCAAGATTTAGTCCGAACAGTCCGCAAAGAACCGGCTTAACAACAGCTATGACAACAATCAGAACATAAGACAACGTTCTCAAAAATGTGCATATTGTAGCAACACACTGTTGCCTTCACATACAACACATCACGATTTGAACCAAAGCAATTACGCGAACACTCTGACGTAATTAATCTGTACACCAATGTCACAAAGCACAACATAATCAACAAATGTATTGCATAACATTACACACACACACACACGCACATGCACACCACACAAGCCATTTCCCAATAACAGTGACGCTCGTAAAACCAAAGACACAGAGATTTTCCATTAGCCGAGTACTACGAGCAAACAGAAGAAAGCCTGAAACAAGAAAACTGGTTACATAAATCTTGCACAGTTAAGCTGGCAACGTGTAAACAGTTTGATATATGTACCGCGCGCCCACAAGTCACCTATAAAATCAACGCAAATTTATTCAGCACCTGTTACGCTAGGCTAGTGCATGCGTTGCTCCCTGGAGTGTCGTTGCATGGATTTCTGAAACTACATAGCGAAAGACGCAGTGGCGTGCAAATGTATCATGAGGTCGCTGAATACATAATTAAACGAAGCTCAAAAGTCAACGCATACTCTTTGGTTACGTGCAGACAACTGTATAAAAATGTTAATTTCAAACATCTGAAGAAACAGCGGTAGGATACTTGTTCTTGACACGACATGCACAAAATCAGTAGAAAAGGCTCGGTGGCATATACATGTTTACAGTGGTATATACATGTTTACAGTGGCATATACATGTTTACAGTGGCATATACATGTTTACAGTGGCATATACGTGTTTACATACAGCCCAGTCATACTCAAACATTCGACGAAACTGGCCTGAACGCTGTGACCAAGATTAAAGTCACTCTCAAACAATCAAAACATGCAAACAGTGAGTTGTTGTCTGAGAGGCCTGTCTTTGTCTTACTGGTCGTCTCGATCAGATTCATAGAACTTGAGGTCAGAAGTGTGCCGCAAATGTTGTCTGATCAAAGTATCAATTAAAACTGCACTTTCTTTTGCTCTTGAAAGCAGTGTCTGCTAAGAGCAGGCACTAAAGTGGTCTGAATGTTTGTAGACTCAAACTGTCCAGCATTAATGCAGATTCTTTGAAGCACTCTGCCACACAGATTTGTCTGATCATGCTGAAATTACACTAAGCCCTGGCTATATGATACAACGACTGTGATTTGCATTATCAGACTGCATGATCAGCCTTGATCGAGGGATCTTGAAAACAAGTATACGACTACACATCAAAATTCAATTGTTTGCGGCCTACATACTACCAGTTCTTCTGTACGGAGCCGAAACCTGGACACTCAAAGAGGCACTCGAGAGGAAACTGAATGCCTTCCAACAATGGTGTCTACAGCGAATCTTGCGAATCCTGTTCACTGCACACTTTTATTTTATTTTAGAGTGGGATTCAAACCTGCAACCCTCCGGTCACAAGGCGCCGAACTTACCACTGAGCCACCACGCCCCATGCACACATAACCAAAGCAGAAATATACAGACGTACAGGACAACTGCCAATCTCAGAAATGATTCATAGCACGGAGATTCCAGTTGTTTGGTCACTATACGTGCAGCAAAGGCTGTCAGGACCATGCTAGAGCTCTATGTACCAAGATCAGAGACCTACCAAGGACCTGGAAAAGACCGGTTGGACGACCGAGACACACATGGACCTGGACGGTCAACGCAGACCTGCGGCCTCCGGGCTTTGGACTAAGCGCTGCCTGGAGCCATACGCAGGATTGTAGTGGTTGGCAGAGAATTGTGGAAACGGCCACGCTCCGGAGTGAGATAAGCCATTGATGATGATGATGATGATGATGATTATCAGACAACTAAGTCCATGAGCCTTCTGCATGGCTACATCAGTGTGTGCTGTTTCCAGCCATCATTTTTAAGAGTTTATGCACATAATAATAAAAAATTAACAATTATTAAATAACTAATGACAACAGAAAGATAAGTACAATTTTCATCACATCTGTTCCCCAGATTAACAATCAACACTGCTGACCTTTTGTGTACCGACAAGTCAAGCATTAGTACTCAATTGATAACAATAACAACGAACAAAGAAGATAACACGTTGGTCATAATTAAGACCTGAAGGCATTACAAGACGACACTGGAGTCTCAGCCTAACACAAGGCTTTACAGAAACGACAACCCCGCAGCAGCGCAGAAGACAGATCGGACAGCATAACTAGGAAGTAACAACGGCTGACCGATCCAGGTTCGGCTGTGATGATAAGGCCGGATGAGAAGACCTTCGGACATCTCCCATATTGTCGGTTACCATAGAGACACCTTTTGCTCCTACTATTGATCAGAAGCCTGGACGGATGGCCGGCAGTCGCTAAATACACTGGCATCGTAAACGACCGCCCTCCCGCCCGCCAAGCAACCGGCAGACGGACTGGGACGATAATGAACCCTTAATTCATTGACGATAACGAAAGAGACATAAAAATTGCGGGTGTAACCGACATTCGCCTAATGAAATTGTAGGCGAGACGGATCCCTGCTTGGCTGCTGAAATCCACCGGTCAAACAGTCTGCTCTAGAGAAGCTGTCGTGTTCTGATACGGTGCAAAGAATGATCCGGAGGAGATATCATAAAGTGCATATGAAATATGAAGGTGCGGACAGCGTTTCAGAAACAAGTGCTGGTCAAGGACAGTTCTCAACATGTCCGTCAAAAAGTTTACGACACTCTCAGAACTGCTACAATAACTGTCTGCTAGTACCCAGTATCCATGTTGTTAGAACTTTTTTTATTACAAACGACCATATTACTGTCTAGCTAGAGGCCACAGTTGTAATTTCTCTATTATTAGGAAAACAAATATGGATTCTTGTTAGCTAGTCATTATATATGGCAAATGTAAATGTCAAAGGACATATGATTCTACAGCGGCGATATGGCCTCAACTCCACTAATTTTTCAAAGAATTTATCGGGGAGGCAAGTTAAGGTCCCAGAAGCCATGAGATGTCATTAAACGCCGGATACAATCCAAACAAATTAAACCTATGACCATTTTTGCTACACTAGTAATTGTACTTAGTAACTTCTATTGCACTGGTATGTAATGCACAAGACATCAACCGATGGCACACCAAAACCAAGCCGTAATCAGGCCAACATCCAGAAGATCAGTCCATCATCTCTGTCCACACAGCAGACACCACTTTCAAGACAGCACATCAGAAGATGTCATTCGATACACCGTGGGATAAAAAGATCATACGAGGCAATCGCCATGACAACAATCTCCAAGGACACTTGCCAGGATGTGAAATACAAAAACAAAATAGGCCACGACATTGAAACAACTGAACCTTCATTACTAATCCGTTCACAGTTGGACTGCAATTTCACTCAATGCATCAGGATGATGATATTCGTTTTATTTATTTACCAGATGACAGACCGCACCGTAGCTTACAGATAAATGAGTCAATAAGATAAGATAAGAAAGAGATTTAACTAAAGTGTTTAGAATGTTACGTTTTACATTTGTTGTTGGCTTAGATGGCTTAAATGCTTATATAAAGCCCTTGGTATGAAGTTTTTTTCGTCCTTACAGGGCAGTTCAAAACCGTGGGCTCGCCGTCGGAGGGCATATTGGAATTGGGTTGGTGGCGGGAACAGGCGTCGCAAGACATGGTCTCGATTCCCCTCGATGGCCTTGAGGAGACGGTCCTCAGATGCCCCAACCCGCTTCTCCATTGAGGCACCTCCACAGCAGTAAAAATGCCACAAGTTGACCTACTCACAAAGAGTCTTGTCTTGCATCTCATCTACTTAAGTTGTCATAATCCTTTCAGCTGTCCTGCTACTGAAAAGTGAAAAGCTAAAGAAGAAGATGGTACATGTATTCATGTACCTATGTCCGACGTGACTGAACATAATTAGTCAGAAACTGTAACTAATTGTAATTTCCAGGCCTAAAATGCATATTCATTAAAAAATATGATTTTGTATCAGTAACTTTCCATGAGCGATATTCGTGGCTGATTATTAATGGTTGACTCACCTTTATTTCTTTAATCAGTACATCAACACGACTAGCATTTTTCAGCAATTTCTCATATTTCAGGCTATATCGCTGAAACATTCAAAAACAAAACTGTATATATTAACTACGGATTACCATCAGGATAACAACAACACTGAAAAACACAATAAAATGACAGCAGAAATTAAATAAATCCATTAACCTATTACCAGTAAAAAAAACTGATCGAACACTGACATGCAAGCTGATTGACAATGTACCGGTGCTGAAAGTGTCGTTCATTTAAGTTGATTGAATAATATACTGGTTGCTGATTCACTGTCAGTTATTCAGGTTAGCCTAACTGTCTCAAAATCCAGACAATGTCTTTACAAAAACAACTACCCAAAGCAAGGCCAGGCAGGCGAGATAAGGTAATGCCTCATAACAGTACGGAGCAAAAGGTTAATGTACGCTTGTTGGGCGTCGGTGGGGAGTTCAGAGGGGTAATGGAACCCCATTTCCAACTAACACTAGCGAACTTCCCCTACATTCTCAGACAACTGACTGGAGATTTAATCAAAGAATTAGGTTTCCTGCTGACAGGCAAATGACTTCTAAGTTTCTCACAGCCGATCCTGTTTCAATTGATCATTTGTAAAGGTCTAGCAACAGATGCCCGCAAAATGTACCCTAGTTGCAGGAATTGCAGGGTTTTCCATTGAAACACAAACACAACTATAGTCCGATAACTTATCTAATCTACTCTAAACACTTCTGTAACATCCTTTATCATAATCCCGAAAGCATCAATAAATGACTGACTGTACTCGTGTACAGCGCCCTTTCATTCTCGGCCTCAGCTGTGCTAAGGCGCTACACAAGTAGTCATACAAGGACAACTTTTCCCTTCCGGGTTTACGTGCGTCTATAAACTATTGTGCAAACTTCACATGACACAACAAGGATGAAACCAGGATGCAGATGCACCTATTAGCAACGTCACCAGCTAGTGATTACCTTTTCCGGGTTTAACATTACTGCAAGCCTCAATTAAAATCGACCATACGGCTGAATGATTCAGATTAACACTGAGAAGGGCAGCAAGTGCAGTATGAGAAACTGTATAGATCAGCATTCCTCACAATATATAGCCTTCAAGATATTCTTCACTTCAATGACTCAAATGTGTCACATAATCCAAATTAAATTAAATCACAATGGACCACAAATCCAGATTAGATCAAATCACAATGGACCACATTAGATTACATAAAATCACAACAGGCCTTGGCTTAAATGACCACAATGCTGTGTGCCTAAATTTCAGTCAATAAAATACAAATTAATAAGTTTGAGATACTTCATAAACATTAAAAATTTCTTTACAAATATTTTTTCATAAGACCAGCCTTCAAAATAACCTCCAGTAAATGCAGACTTATTTATTATTATTATTCCGGATATTTCTATGGCGCCTCTCGAAGTCAACTACTACTCAGAGGCGCTCCCGACTACAGCATTTGATACTGTGCCGGAATTTTCATGCCGAAGCGCCACGAGCAATTGCGAGTGAAGGACTTGCCCAAGGTCCATACGCAGCGGCTAGAGTGGGATTCGAACCTGCAACCCTCCGGTCACAAGGCGCCGAACTTACCACTGAGCCACCACGCCCCACGACTTGTATATGCCTGTGTGATGACAGGATAGCTGACTGGTTTTAGCAATTGCCTTGTACAAGGCTAGTGCAAAGTTTGGGTCTCAAGTCACCCCTCAGATGGTTCTGCAATGGGACCTTGAGCAAGGGCTTCACTCACAATTGCTCGGTGCTATCGACTGATGCTTGGTCATTGGAAAGTCTCTTAACATATATATATATATATATATATATATATCGAATACTTGCCCACGGTCTTTGCACTGGGACAGTGGGCAAGTACTTAGCACACATCATCTCGGTACTATTGATAAGCATCATTTCATTACCTAGACGCTCTTTACAAGCATACAGAATGATAATTATTCATTTTCATTTGTATGAAAATGACAAGAAATCCGGAGAGTTCCTCATAAAATCTGCAGCTCTCCATCACGGACAAGTCTAAACTTCCTGACAAGAGACCTGTAGAAGACTTCGTAGAGAAAGGGACTTACCTTCCACTGAATGGAGTGCAGCCACTGATCCCGCAGGTAGGAGTTTTTTGCCTGGAAAAACAGAAACGAGTACATGTGACCACAGCACAGTAATCAGCCAACAGTCTTTTTCATAACAAACATTTAGCAATTAGCGACAGCAGCAGCAGCAGCAGCAGCAGCAGCAGCAGCAGCAGCCACTTCAAACCCACATCAACACATCACACGTTCCAATCAATCAACACTCTGAGTTCTGGACAAATAATGCAGTCTCCAGATCTATGTAAACGATACATCACACCACAATATATAAGACTATACTAGGGAGTAACCGGTTATTGGCTCGGAAACCGATAAGCACCGATAATTACTTCAAATCCCATTATCGGAAAATCCGATAATTCAACCACCGATAAAAAAGTTCGAAAAATCGTAAATTTTGAGTGCACTTCCTTGAAATTTACTAAAAATTAATCTAACATTCTAAATTGATAATACATTTTCAGAAGTAAGTTTGCCGATGTAGTTTTTCGTCGACCGAAACTTTCCGCAACTTAGCGCTGAAGGCAATCGCAAGAGGCGCTAATTTAAACAACCTTGTTTACTTACCACATTTTTGTTTCCTGTGACTCGTGCCGTTCGATTGCGAATTAATATAATTTTTTATCAATGACAACTTCCACAAGGTGGCGACATTAATATTATAAATTTAACAAAACATTTTCAAAAATAAGTTAGCTGATATAATTTTTTACTCAACGGAAATTTTGCAAGGCGCTAAATAAAACGAACTTATTTACTGACCTAATTTTCATTTGCGGTGACAAAGCGTACAAGTTTCTTCTGCCGGTGGATCGCAACATAAGTAATATTACAATTTCTTATGAACGTTAACTTCCGCAAGTTGCGGCATTAAAAATTAATATTATAAAATTAAGAAAACGTTTTCAAGAATAAGTTCGCTGAAACAAAACTCGTTTACTTACCTGATCTTCGGATTCAGGTGACAAGTGAAAACTTCTGCCGCTCGATAACGACATTATAAATTTAGAAACTTTAGAAAGTAATTTAGTTCATGATGTGACGATGTCTCAAGCCAGAAGTAAAATTTGGAATTATTTCGAAATTAATTCAACTAATGAGTCGACGGTGAGCTGCTTAGTTTGTAAAGATAAGGTGAAGAGAGGTGCCATAACATAACCCAAATTCCCAAACCACTATAAACTAACCCTAACCCCAACTCTAACCCGAAACCTAACCTTAACTGACCGGTTGTCATTTTCATATTCGCTGAAACTTTCTTAAAATTTGCAAGCAAACAACTTTAAAACACGTAACGAAATGCCACACATTTTTTAATATATCCGTATATATATTTTAACCTAACCATCATATTGTTACAACTTCACTCACAAGCTCAACAAATATAATTTGTGTTTATCGGTATCGGTATCGGAATTACCAATAAAACGTGCTAAATTATCGGTATCGGTTATCGGAAGAAAAATGCATATCGGTTACTCCCTAGACTATACTACTACATAAACAGCAACAGCACAAAATAAACACCAAACAGTAGTCCTTAAATAATAATGTTGCTGCTTCCTGTACTTTAATCATCATCATCCTCGCTAATATCACTGTCACTATTATCATCATCAACATCATCATCACCATCATAATCACCTCTATCACCACTAGAAGAGAAGAGCAGGTGACCGACCAGTCCTCTCCTTCATCACTTTAACCTCTTACCAGCAGTATATATATATATATATATATATATATATATATATATATACATATAATATCCATAGAGTGTGTGTCTGTCGATAAACGCTACATCACAAACGGTTTATGTTCTATTGTGAAACAGAAACCGTTTGTGACGTCAGTACTGTGGTCTTGACGACGGCAATCAGAGCATTTTAACCAACAATACATACAGGCCTATATACACTGCCGTCATAATATGGCGGGCAAATACTCTAGTATATATATATATATATATATATATATATATATATTAAATACATATATAACTGAATCCATCAGAAATCCTGAAAATACGTTACTGCCCTATTGGGGATTTGAACCCTAACCTTTGGGTGGACAGTCCAACACACCAACCATCTGAATTTAACAAACTACTGTCCAGATATTAATATCCCACGAATAAAAGCAGTGACAGACCACTGTGCTCAAGCCATGACTCCTTTCCAGACCCTTGGACAGCAAGCAGCAATTTGTTTAGTTCAATTGACTCCATTCCAATGGATTTGGATCTGGAAAACACAGGTCTAGATCATCTAGATTTCCAAGGTTTTCATAAACGCAGAAGCCGGCCATGGACCAGCTCCATGTTGATTCCTTGGAAGAGATAAATGTGGTAGGGTTAGCTTAGTGCTTTGTGCATCACTACAGTGGCACAATAGAAATCACTAAACTAATCAGCTTGGAAGCCAGCCAATCACAAGAATTGCCAGTAAACGGTTTACTGGTTTATGCAATTAGTTGGTAAGTAGGTAGATAGATAGGTGACTAGACACTGATACAGCAGCTTTTATGAATATACGCACCCATGGATGTCTTTGCCTGTGTCATGAAGTGCTTGTCTGTCTGTCTGACTATTGCTGATGCAGTGATGCTAGAAGAGCAGTCCCTTAACACCTTAACAATGAGAGTGTACTAAAAGTGACTGGGAACCAATGCAGCTCATACACTACCCGAGACAGCCATGGATATGAGACAGCCATGGATATGAGACAGCCATGGATATGAGACAGCCATGGATATGAAGTACGTCACTGTCTTAGCCTCGCATGGCATATAAGGATGGGTGGCTGGCCCTCTCCCTGTTCATCTGATCTTCCATCCGTCAGTGTACTCATAGCTGTGCTATGGCTAGGGGAGGCAAGGCAGAGGGAAGCAAAGCAGGTGCACCAGAAACCTAAAAAAATGTCTGTCCTGGCGAGGAATTGAACTCCTGACTTCTCAGTTGACAGAAACCACTAGACCACTACACCCTATAGTACATCCTGATTTATTCTGTAAACTTTTGGATAATATTTATATGGCCTTCGCCCCTCAGCGGACCTCCTATATGCTAGTACATAATTACCATATTCATAATGTACATGTATGCAGATCTAGTCCATGCATTGAACAAAACTCCTTGACCCGAATAACAACCACTGTCGGCTGTCCTCAGATGCAACATGTTACAACATGCAGAAGACTTGTTGCCCCTCCAATGACCCTTGGCGACCCGGAGGACAAATAGGCCAGGTTTATAGCATCCGTGTTGCAGGCCTAAATGATTTACAACCAGTGGTCATGTTACAGCCTGATTCCTGCTACATGCTAATAATTCTTTTTCACTTAGTGAATTGGAAAAAAGCCTCAAGGGACCACAGCATCTCTAATCATCCATTAGGAGGCCATCCCATACAATTACCATGACAACAACAGGACCAGAATTACCAGCAACAGGGCATACCAGGAAGGAAATCATCCTAACACGGATGTACACATCATAGATCTGCATATAAGACAATTCAAGCAAAGAATGCTTTGCAATCTTTACAGACGTTGTCTGGCGTTAAATCCAAGCAATTCATCAGTCAGTGTGTAGACACAACTGGCGCCAACTACAAGTGTCTCCTTTTCCATAATCCACTACTGGCTCCATCTTTCCACATCTTCCGGCTGGCTCCACCTCACCGCATCCACCGCAACATCCAACAACACTGGCCATCGACTGGTGCAATATGACAACGGTGCTTCAGAAGCCATCAGATCTGAATCCACGCTCACTCAATTTCTTTCCAGATGTAGAAGATTAAGACCTATGAGAGTAAAGGTGTCATTCACAACAAGCTTCACCTCCATCCAGTACTTCTGTTCTCTCCTCTCTCCTCCATACATGGCTCCATATCCCCCACATCTTCTGACTGACCCAACCCTCCCACATCGTAATGACCACATGTGATGCCATTTGAGGTTAGTAACATCATTTTATAAACCTCCGCATATGAGGGAGGGGTTGTTGATAAAAGGATCCTTCTTGGCAGTGTGCAATCAATTCACACTTTCAATGACAAGAGTTGACCTGATATCGTAGGTCTTAACAAAAAGAAACAACACCACCAACAACAATAACAATTACAACAATAACAATTCCAACAATAACAATCATATTGTAACTACAACAATAACAATCACCAACAACAACAATTCCAACAATAACAATCGCATTGTAACTACAACAACAACAATTACAACAATAACAATCACAACAAAAGCAATCACAACAAGAACAATTACAACAATAACAGCTACAATAACAATGACAACAATAACAATTATAACAATAGCAATATTCTCCATAAAAACGCGTTACACTGGAGTGCCAATGAGACGTTTTCTTCACTTAACAAATGTACCTACTTACATAAGTAGTCTTTGCAGTCATACGACAAATGCACCACAACAATTCAGCATCACTCATAACAGACTGGATACCGTCTCTAGACATTTATATAGCACCTTGTAGAAACCTCACAAAGGAGTTGAAAAATGGCTATCTATAATGGTTTGAAAACTGTGCAATGTATTAGATTAGAATGTTGAGTATGCTCGTAGAGTTGAACAGGAAGTGCAGGACAACAACCGGCTGCGACAAGCAAAAGGGTATGCAAATACAAGACATGAAAACGAAACATTTTTGAAAGCAAAAACACACAGAAAACTAGAGAACAGTTTCATAGATCTGCTAAGTACAGTTACATTAAATCATCCTGCTCAACAACCATGTACGTCACACAGTAATAAAACCGCAAACCACTGTCTGGGTACTGTGTGCAGCTTCCATCTGCAAGCGTTAAATCATCCTGGCCTCCGGGAAGAAAATGGAGAAAGGGAAATTCCCCGGTCTTAATTCTTTTGGTTTCCGAGCATAGATCAAGCGCACCCACTCGGATAAACAGCTGGCCTACAGCTCATCCTCTCCTCCCTAACCCTCCATCCCCACTCTTTGTGTCATCAGACAGGCATACAGAATTTCCTGATTGACCTTGATCTCTGATTAGGTCCCTTCAGACCAACTCAGCTGCAGCAACTCACTCAATGTCGAGGCTACAGAGAAAGCCAACACCAAGCACACTGCAACAGCTCTTGACATCATCACCAAGTGGTGCAGTAGAAATGCCCTAGTTCACATATATACACAAACTATACTGTATGACACCTTATTTGTATATTATGCACATTACATACACACCACACCAGAAATGTGATTCCAGAATTCGGCTCTACTTGCTCCCCCCTCCCCCAGCCAGCCAACCCAGTCATTAATACTCTGGTTACCTTACACAGCAGTGTCTGGTCAGATGGGGTCAATATAAAATATACTGATATCTGTGTTTCTGTATCTAATTGTATGGAGAAGAATACTATTGTGTATATTGTGCAGACGTATTAAAAAACAAGGCATCGTCATCAGAAGGCCAGCCGAAGCCCAACCCTGTTAAATCTGCTCTAAAGACTTTCATAAAGGAACAACATCTCCATGGCTCAAGATTAGAAACATTAAAATCCACTCCAGAATGAACAGAACAGTTCCATTACTACACTGACATGTAGTAATGGGAATGAAGGACTTTTCATCAACCCACAACATCAATCCAGACCTCTTTTCTTTAAGGACTAATGTCACAATATCACACATCAAACACAGGGTCCTACGACAAACCCACGAAGTAAAACTAAATGAAAATGTTACCAATGGAAAACAAACTTTTACTGCACTCTCTTCCCCAACGTTTCAATATAACTGCAAGTGCAAGTGTTGCAACTGTAACATCCTCACACAGAACACAAAACGGCTACAGTCAACCTCTGCAATACTAATAATCCCAACAGCTGGAGCATCCCAGAAGATTACGTACTCCATGTTTGCATAGGATCAACAAAGGGAATTTCTGTGGTCAAGTTACCCGCACTGTAAAGTCTGGCGACAGAGGTCATCCCTGCAGCCATATGATGTCTAGTAATAATTATCCACATGAACATTAAAGCAGCTATAGAAGGGTCTCGCGTGACCAGTGCAGTGCATGGCTGTTAGAGCAGGAACCATTAAGAGGGTTATGGATGCAAGTATTAACGCGTTTGAAATGAAGTGTCTGCCACAGATTGTCATGAACTGTGAGAACAACAGTGGTTGTTGCAACTATACTGCAACAGAAGAGAGTCTGCCTGGATTGATCAAACAGAGGAAGCTTTCAATATTTCGGGCATGTGCTGCGGAGGAGTGGAGATTGCCTGAGGAGATTATCCACGGCACAGTTCCTGGATCAAGAGCTCAAGGAAGATCTAAAATGACATGGACTGATAATATAAAGTCATTGCATCAGTTACTGAGGGAGACATGACACAGGAGCAGATGGCACGAAACTGTCCTTGGTGCGGCCAATCCTCGGCTTCAGGAACGTTGAAGAGTGAAGACCAGAATAGACCAGAAAAAATGCCAGATTGCCCTTAACTGTCAGTTAGTATGAATCTACTCTGATACAAAACCAAAGACTGCCTTGTCTACATTTTTGTTCATGATTTTCCTCCACGAATGTGAATGTTTGCAACAAAGCTTGGACAGATGCTAGTATAGACAGCCAAATCATCTACAAAATCATCTACAAGTACATCATGTAATAAGTCCTCATATTATGTAGCACATGGAAACACACTTTGTAAAATGAGGCACTTCCCCAGCATGAGTACCCTATACATCTATGATGTAAAGTGGAAAGTTCCTCATATTACAGAGTAGATGGAACGACATTAAAAACCATTCAGAAGGCCAAGAAACATAATGCTGAACTGGGTGATGGTTGATAGACGGCTGATATAGCAGCCTAAAGGAACAGACTGTGAGGCATTGGGTCAATGGAAATACAAAATATACAGTGTTAGAGCATCTCCAGAAGAGCAGGTATATCATTTAGGCCAAGTGCTTTATACATAAACTTTATGAAACTAAATGCTGGACACTGAGAAACCAAGACAACAGAACTTTCAAAGCATCTATGAGTTGGCAAAAAATTCCTGTGACCTCAAGATGACAAAAAAGACTCAAGACGACAAAAAAGACTCAAGATGACAAAAAAACTCAAGATGACAAAAAAAGACTCAAGATGACAAAAGAGATGACAAAAAAGACATGACGAAATACAACACTCCCTCAATAAAACAACTCCGCTACACAAAAACAATTCTGCTAGACAAAATCTTTCCAAGACTGTCAATGACCACGTTGAAAGAATGTCTGATCACCAGATACCAAACACGGCATTCAGTGTCTGATTCCACAGAAAAGCAGCAAAGAAAGACAAGGTGGCAATGCACTGACAACATGAAAGAAACATAACAAGACTTGCTAATCCTAGCAAGAGAGCTTCCAACTCCAAAGCTTTTTTGATTGAAAGAGGAAACATTATATAACAATGCATTCAATTAGACTAGACAAAAGCCCACACGTGACCAAGCCACTGTATTAGCAAAGTCGCAACAATGATAATGAAGATGATGATGATGATGATTGTGAAGGAAATTACTTTCTTTAGTTTTCTCATTTCATTCTTTCAATCATCTCTTTCATTGATTCAAACTCAAGAACAATACATTCTACAAGTGCTATAACAAAGAGCACACGTATAACGCTTAATAATGGTCTTTGGGCTATTAACACACTAGTTAGCAGGGATATATGGCTAATAACACAGTGATATGATGATATATGAAGGCAATATGATGATATGATGACATGACTTTAATAAATATTACCATAGATTGTTATGGAAGATTACAAGGACAGCAAAACTTTAACATTATCATAATCAGTCTTTAATCATGTGTATGATTGTAATGAAAGTGGACCAGCTTCAGTGACAATCACTGTGAATCCTTATTAAGGCATGACATCGTGACTAACACAGGTACATCAGTCAGAATTACCACCACATTGAAGAAACAAATCAATTAATGATGATCACTTCTCTGTTGATCTAATCACTAATTCCAGGAATAATAATGACTGTATGAATAAATTAACTATAACTGACTAAATTACCAACTGACTAATTTTCAATAAACAGACTCTCATGTTTGCAAACTAGGTCACTGGTCAAAGCGCAAACGAACCCAAGCTGTACTAATGTAGTTAGTAGCTTCAAACCAATTTACGTGGGTGTCCTCCCAAAGGTAGTGCATCCAGCGCACAGAAAAATAGCAAAATAATCACTAAACCCAATACTGTTTATGCTTCATCAGAAAGGAAATTCTGACACCGTGTTGTTAACATGATCGTCTTAAAATTGAAGTCGGCTTTAGAGCATCACTTACAAGAAGAGAAAGAAGAGCACGTCCTTCAGCTAAATCCAAGACGTAGCCACGGCTATATGAAGTATCAGATTTAGCTGAAGGAACTTCATTTTCTTGGCCTCAGCATAGCGTGGATGGCCAGTTTCCCCTTATCCCCTGCTCTCCCACCAACAGTGTGCAGTCACTGTATTCATATTAAAAATGAGATGTCCTTGCCATGACTTATAATGTAGCATTTTTAATATGCCTGCAACGAGGTCATAATAACGCACACATGTAATGAGTAAATGAAGAACTGTGATATTCAAATCCATTTCTTTCACTTGTTATGGTACCAGCATCTTCAGCTGAAATACATCTAAGAAACTGATTTGTTCGCACAGATCCAAGTAATTCCTCGCATGAATCTGCAGAACCAGGCACATGTTCTGCGTTCAAACAGACCATTCCAGTGACCAGCTTGATAGACAGAAGCCATGTGGCAGCCATGGATGAAGCCAAAGAGTTAAAGAGAAATACTAGACGGAAGTCAGTGGTTGAAAAGCACCACAACCACTGCAGAACATCCAGGACTATAGTATAGGTCAGACAAAATCCGTGAGTGCATATTTCCATTAGGACAACAAGCGAGGTCAACCATCGAAGCAGCACTGGTATACAATACGTGTATCATGCATACTGCATATTCAGACCAGACGAAAGACTAGCAGACCAGACGAAAGACTGGTCTCATGCCAACATGCATCGGAATAATATTTGCCACACAGACGTCTGGTTATTACACCACAGTCGAACGATGATCGATTGCCTGGTGCTATATACATGGAGTCACCACAAACAGCACCATATCAGAGACTTTACTGTGCAGATGCCAAGAGGCTGAAAAATGGATTTTTCTGGTTTTGCATTTCAGTTCTCCAAATGTCAAAGATTGGATATGGTCGGATAACAGTGACTGAATTGCAGATTATTTGCCACCCAATCAGACCTCAGATTCAAGTCATGTCATAGCTTTATTGTCATAGCTTTATTGTAGCTCCTATTTTACATCTGCCCCAGTGGTAAAGCCTCCCACACACCTGCCCTACATCAGAGACATGTAGTAGTGAGACTAGCAGTACTATTTCATATGTTTGTGAAACTTTACACAGCCCTTAATGCAGACTTGCCTAGCATGATGCAGTATGAACCATCAACTAATGCTACATCATTAGATACTAGTGCTATATAAAATAAAAACAAATAAATACAAGATATCTCCATAGTTAATTCTGTACTAAAATCGTCAAAAAAATTTATAATAAAGGAACAAGAGCAATGTGCATCCTATGCAAATGGCACATATACAAGACTACTGTTCCCCAATCAACCAGTTGGTTAATTTTTTGCCTTTGTCATTTTATGAAGCCTGAAAAAGATCGTTCTCTAGGCTTCACTGTGGAGGCAACACATACCCACGGCCAGTTTAGTTTCAAGATCAAGGTGAAAAATCTCAGACACATCTGGTGTCACAGCCATGATTTATTCTCAGAAGTCAAGGTTGAAATATCTAGCAGGCCTACAAAAAGGAAACTTAAGTGAGGATGCACACGTCATAGCTTAAAGCCCCCACACAAAGCCCCCACACACCTGCCCTACATCAGTGACATGCAGCAGTGAGACTAGCAGTACTATTTCAGATGTATGTACAATGAGAATCATTCAGGCCATTCTGAGACCTAGGATCAAATGCACACAAACAGATACATGAGAGCAAAATATTAAACCTATCACTACTACCACAAAAGGCTGTCTGTCTGGTTCCGCCAGCTACAGTCAAAGTCTGTGTATCAATCCTTGACGATTTACTTTACTGAAAACTAGACCAGTCTCGTAACCTACTTTCAACTCAGAGACAACTGCAATACAGATGACCTAGTTTTACACCAAGGGATCTACTTTTAAAAATGCTACCAACACTGTTTACACCATATATATACTGAAACTAGTTCTCTGTCATATTATTATGCAAGCCTGGTTTCAGAAACTGTTTACAAACTATGCTCTTACAGCATCCCATTACAGAATCCAACATAAATTGTCAAACTACACAGTATTAGCCCTGCCCCCTTACGTCAATCAACAAGCGATGGCCCGGCAACCCAATTCCAAAGGGACCCTAACTGCCACTGTGTATGCTGGAGAGGACAACCATTAACTAAACAGTCCTGTGATCAAGTTTCCCTCCAGTGACAAGGATTTCAGTAGGTCACTAAAAGCAAACACATAGATGAAGGGACATAAATCGCAATCGTAAATGCACAAGGTCACTGCTCCTACGCTGGCAGTGCCAGTCCCAAGCCTGGATAAAGGAGGAGGGCGACACTAATGATCTTTGTTATCACACAGTTTTTTAACTGAGACACAAACAGCCGCGGCGTATTAACAAATTCTGCAAACCCAGAGCTATCTGTGACTAGGAGCCATTGAGGAAGTAGTTGCAACTGAAGTCATTGTGCAGTTTCTATGGTAAAATAATCGATTTAGACAACTAACAAAGCAGTAGGTAACACTACTGATAGATAAGCAGGTTGACAGACAAACAAGAAAACAGGCAAACAGCTTGACAGGCAAACAGGAAGACAAATAAACTAGCGCAAAGGCAAAAACGGGCCAAAACAGACAACAAAAACTCAAATGGATTTTAGAACACAAGAAATGTTACCAGCAACAGCAATACTGTCATTTACAACCTACTGGTAACCATATAATTATAATTCCTAATTACCTGTTTTACTAGCATGGCCATCTAATACAGGGGTGGGCAAACTACCCGGCCCGCCAACACTTTTTATCCGGCCCCCAATTCTTCGGAAAATTACAAAACAATTCAGACTGCGAGAAGTTTCCTTCGTTTTACTCACGTGGCGCTGCTCTCTTACATACTATTCGGGTCTTGTCTTTTATAATAACTCTGATGCATTAACTCTGCCGATCTGCCTCACTTCCCTGCAGATGTTTTTGCACACGATCTGTACACAGAAGTGAAATCCTTTCAAGTAAAGCTAATTTTGCTTTCAAAGCAGATGAAAGAACAAAACTACGGACAATTTTGTACTATTTGTAATAAACGAATACTTACTTACTTTCCTAACGTCCAGTTCCAAACTGTCACAGCAGAGTCTGCAGAAAAATATAGCCTTCAGTTGTCAAAATAATTTGAAAGAAGAGTCCTTCAGACAATTTGCAGATTTTAAATCAATTGAAACTGAATTTGCTTTGCTTACTATATACCGTTCACATCTGACATCAATTGACAATTAGCTCCTGAGGAAAATATATCCTTCAGTTGTCAAAATAATTTGAAAGAAGAGTTCTTCAGACAATCTGCGGATTTTAAATCAATTGAAACTGAATTTGCTTTGCTTACTATATACCGTTCACATTTGACATCAATTGACAATTAGCTCCTGAGGAAAATATATCCTTCAGTTGTCAAAATAATTTGAAAGAAGAGTTCTTCAGACAATCTGCGGATTTTAAATCAATTGAAACTGAATTTGCTTTGCTTACTATATACCGTTCACATTTGACATCAATTGACAATTAGCTCCTGAGGAAAATATATCCTTCAGTTGTCAAAATAATTTGAAAGAAGAGTTCTTCAGACAATCTGCGGATTTTAAATCAATTGAAACTGAATTTGCTTTGCTTACTATATACCGTTCACATTTGACATCAATTGACAATTAGCTCCTGAGGAACTTAGCTGGAGTTAACTGACCCATAAAGTGACATTGTTCTCAAAGAGCAGCTCAAAGGATCAGACCTGATCACTCAGAAAGGAAAAATTCTCTAATCTACAAAATTTTGCTTTAAAGATGTTTGTGTTTTTTGCATCCAGTAACATCTGTCAACAAAGATTTTCATCTATGAAGATAAACAAATCCAAGTACAGATCTAAGCTAACTGGTCTACACTTGAACCCAAACTGCGAATTGCAGCCAGTGCAATCACTCCTGATTGTGGGAAACTGGTTAGTGCATGTTCACAGTTGCATACATCTCACTATAGTAACAGCCAAATTATAGTTAATATATTATAAATAAGCAAACTTCTTTTCACGTTAATCGTTATTAAAAATTAAAAATTTGTTACCCGACCCTGCGAATGTTTTTGGCGTTTAATGTGGCCCAGTGTGCAAAAAGTTTGCCCATCCCTGATCTAATACAAGTTTTTGAAAGGGTTTTAACAGGAGTTATACATTTGATCTAAATAAAAAAATACTGTTTTAATGATTTTTTGTCTTCATAAACTATTAATATACCAAGTATTTGTTTTTATCATCAGTCACAGTGGTCACAAAGTGAGGTGCTTTGCACTACCAGGATGTATAGTTGTATACTCTGGATGACAGAAATGCTGCAAACGAATACTAATGGCAGCTAAAAGCAAATGAAAACTTTCAACATGCACTCTAAACCAGTGATGGAGTGAGTCTTGCAAAAAAAAACATTATAAACAAAAACATGATACACACTTTCGGACAAATATAGGAACTATTTTAGTCACATGGGTATAATTCTGCCACAAAAATCTCTCTTGTTCATTCCCATTCCTGCCTCTCTGTGTATCTGAGTTAACTCGAGTCTCCCCGCCTCTGTCACCATATCTCTCGTAGTCAGAGGTCTATAGTAGTGGTAAAATTAGATTTGAGTACACGCTAATGGTTAGTTTTCCGAAACACTGAGGGGGACGGTTTCAGAAGGTGCAAGAAATTTTTTTTTCAATATGGAAACGATTTGATGAGTGTTTAAACTATTGAAATGACGGAATTCCTCAATTTCCGATGCGTCAACAATGTAAAATTTATTTAAAAAATTAATGGTTTTTGCATTCAATGGCAGTGAAGTTCAGATAATTATGAAAACAAACAACAAAGATCAATCTCTTCTTTTTCTTCATTAGCTGGTGTTAGGCCTTATGCCAGGTGGTTTAACATCGAATCTGCAACCTCTTGACGTTTGGCTACTGTGTTATACATGGTAGCCAATGTTGGACATGATATCCAATAATTACAGTGCTTGCCTTGTAACATCGAGAGTAGGGGTTCGAGCCTCCCCTGAGACCGTTACTCCGTCTGGATTTTTAGCAAGTCCTTTGCTCACAATTGCTTGGTCATTACATAGTGGCGCTCAATAAACGCATAATAATAAATGCCTCCTTAAGACCTCAATTCTCGTCTGAAATCAATGAATGGAATGGATGTCATAGGCCAAGTGAAATTGACAAAAGGCAGCTGCTATCTGATGAAGCTGGATATATCAGTCGTTAGTGATGGATTAAACATGTGTCCAGCGACTTCGGTTTCATCTAAGTAATTTTTCCAATTTGCTGATAAACCGCAAAAAATACACTCCACAAATATCAAAATAAATTATTTATTATAGAATTTTGTTAAAATGAACATCTACTAATTTAGCAATACTTTAAACGTACTACACAGCTTTTACCATGCTTTTTTATGTGGCTTGAAGTTGTTCATGGTGCCCTTTACAACCGCTTAACAGTGCTGGAGACAGGTTCAAAAACTAGCCTTGTCAAATACACAATATACCACAGTCACTTATATATATATATATATATATATGCCACATGATATACCACAGTGACTTGTATATATGCCACATGATATACCACAGTGACTTATATGCCAGACAATACATTTTCTTACTTTCTGACCTCAAAATTGAGAGGGTAAGTTATATTCGAAGGTGACTATATCTCGAAGGTGACTATCTCGAGCATGTATGGCATGTATCAATTAATATGAAGAGGGTTCACTAGGTAAAGTAATGCTAAGTAATATTATTGTACATTTATATAGCTCCACTTCAAGAAACTACCAAACATTGTGCAGCTGACGAGAAAAGATGGACTGACATGGTTGCTGTAGAGGGAAGGGGGCAGAGGCAGGCAGACGACAGAGCCAGATGATGAAAGATGACATGATGCAAGCCAGACTGACTTATCAGGATTCCAAGAATTCAAGACACACCCAAAAGCGGATTAGCTGAACATGAAGGTCAGAGAATTCGTAAAAGTAGCCTTGTTCCTGACCAATTCTTGCAGCTGTATACGGACGACTCACACCGTAGTTTAAGGTCACATCTTGCTCATAGAATGATATTATTAAGTTCATTGTCAAATTATTATTGTGATTATTATAATCATTCGGTGCGTGCTAGTCTAATGGTTAACGTGCCCACTGCCCAGCTGTCAACTGAGAAGCTGTGGGTTCATATTCCCACCAAGGCAGAAATTTCTGCTCCACCTGCACTCCCTGGTCAACTCAGCTATATAATGAGTACACTGACCACACACTGTCCTTACTACTATTTTTAATACAGTTTACTACTATTATATGTAATAGTAACCAGTGTTTCAGTTAATGCCCAAATGACAGTTTTTATGTCCATAACAAATGTCCAAAACATCCAAAATCTTTGGGCTAGGCATAAGTAAAATTCCAATGGTGAGTGAGTTGCATATGTCCATTTGTTTATCGTGGGACGTACAAGCGCCAAGCACTAAGCATAGTACAATGAACAATATATGATGTACGTTTTATGACTGCTCTTCGACATTGGAGATCCGTAAAGAAAGGAGACTGAGTGTGTTGTATACATCTGCCAAATAATAAAACTAAAGTTACAGTGATTTAGTGACATTTTCTGTTTCTTTATGCATTAATACTATTGTTTTTGTCCAATACAAACTTTAGTTGGAACTTGAAAATGCTGTCTTAACTCATTCCCACCCAAACTGTTTTTAAGAAAATATGTAAATTGATAGTACACATGCTAGAAGTCAACAGTATTATAAGGATTACAGTTAAGTATCATAAAATATATATATTCTGAATCAGCAGACTTCTGGCTCTAAAATGTATATCTTACTGTGAACAAAAGCTAATTTATATAGCACCCTTGTATTGCTAAATGATGGTTATTGCATTTCTCGTAGAGGTTACAGTCGAAGTTTGTTGTATCTGAGAGTCTCTGAATTTTTATGCTTGGCACAGATTCTGAACCTTTGTCTGACATGTGAGTTTGATGAGAAATTGCTTGCCAAGTAGCCTAGCTAGCTGGGTATGGAAGGTGTCTATCAGAACCTGGTGCAACTCCAACATCAGGTAGGTTTTCATTGTGCAATCAACTCGGCACTGAGCCTATGCATTGTGCAGTCTGAGAACCTGCATCATCTGTCCCCAGTAATGTAATATCCTTTCTCGTAAATGCTTGTGCCAGTTCCAGTGTTTATAATAGCTGTTGTTGGTTGGTTGAGTGATGATCATGAATAAAGACGTTGACCTTGGCCATGACTTGGACAGCGAATAACTCCACCATTGATGCCGACTTCGACTAGCATGAACCTTCAGCACACGCAGAATTCGCTCTCCATCGAGCACATGGCTTAATCCACACACTTTGTTCACTACCAACCTTCAAACTGGTCAATAATTTCGCTGATAGAAGACGAAAACTCATTGTTTGTATTGTCACAAAAGCGTCTCAAAACCGCCGACAACTTTACGCATTTTTCCATCACTTTAACATCTTTTTTACCACAAAAATATCAAAATCCCATAAGAAAATTGACGCCAAACTGTAAACAAATCTTCTGTAGGCATCCCTGGTGCTATTTTTAGGTATGATGTCATTGTGCTATAATTAATTTATAGTCTAATTTAATGCCTCCCATATACACCAAGTGTGATCACCGTTAGAAATGAGCTACGTCCAAAATTCTAGGTCACGACGTAAGTACATCCTGTTTTTGGGCTCTAACGGAAACCCTGGTAGTAACATTAACAGTGTCTTTGTTATTTATTTTGAAAATCATTTTGCTCAAGAATTTAAATGTCTCTTAAGTAGCCTTCTGCACCGGTGATCATTAAAATCTCTAGTTATGATTCAGCCTCCCCCTCCCCAACCCATTAATCACGGAGTCACTAATGATCATCATAAAATGTCTAAATGTGCTGAGTAACTCATCTCCAGTGGCTGTAAACTGTCAAACATCTGGACCAGAAGTACTACTGTAAGTCAGACTCAGGCAGCTGCAGCTGTGTGACAAAGATCCCACAAGACAAAGCAACAACCCAGCCACCTGCGCCATGCCCGGATTGAGGTGGAAGGTTCCACGTCGCAAGCAGGCTTCCTCTGCATCTTCCTCGCTTTTGCAAGGAGCGGACATAAACACAAATACTGGTAATTACCTGGGCAAAACAGATGCACCTGAGCCGACACAGTAGATTAGCTGGGCAAATGCAATGCCCAGTATACAGAAACTGCATTTCTCAATAATCCCCCAATAACGCACAGTTGAGCGACACATCCTTTCTATGTACACGGACACCGAAAATACACCAAAGCCTCTTGGCTATACACATCAACAGAACTTAACAGAATTTTAGCACCAGATTATCGTATTACATGAAGATTTATATAGCACAAGTTCATTAAACTGAAAACATCACAAATGTGCTAAAATAGCTGATTCCCCAGGAGATGTTTTTAGCTTATTTTAAGAAGCATCTGTGTAGACCCAATAGTTAGCCACATTTCAGCGCCTTTGTGATGTCTTAAAATGTGTTGTATAAATGTGAAAATACACACATACATTCACGCAAACATGCATACATATGGACAAATACCAGAAGGTAAATTCTCATATAATGTAGTCATTGTATTTCAGCTCAAAAAGCTCACTATGATAAAGCAACCATGTTAAAACATAACACTATTAAATATTATTATTATTATAGTCATCATAATTATTATCATTATTATCATTATCATTACAGAAGGTAAATTCTCATATAATGTAGTCATTGTATTTCAGCTCAAAAAGCTCACTATGATAAAGCAACCATGTTAAAACATAACACTATTAAATATTATTATTATAGTCATCATAATTATTATCATTATTATCATTATCATTATTATAGTCATCATAATTATTATTATCATTATTATCATTATTATCATTATTATCATTATTATCATCATCATCATCATCATCATCATCATCATCATCATCATCATCATCATTATTAGACATTTATTAAGTGCCACTACCTAATGATCAAGCACCAAGTAATGGCACTGAGCAATTGCGTCTAAAGGTCTCCAGCTCTCTACACAGTGACCGCCTCAGTCGAGGCTCGAACCCATACTCATGGCCATACAGTGTGAGCACTCTAACCAACTGGCCGCCATGTGGCCTAGAAGAACTGCATAAGACGGAGGTCAGACACAAACTTTACTGACCTGCAGGAGGAGCGAGCCGTCTGAGACTGTAACTCGAATGCAGAACTTCTGTCCGGCATCCCAGCGAGATATATTGTTGACATCCTCGATGCTCGAGTACAGAATGGGCGCCTCCATGAAACCATACGGCTGCAAGCAGAACACAGAAAACCCGCATGATGATGATGATGATGATTAACCGATCCAGCAACAACTCATAAATTCTCGATGACCAGACCGGTTTTATGGACTGGGTTTTGAGAGGTAACTGTCACTTAACGAGAGCTTCTAGGTGCTTTGAAGGGTAAGTTAACTGCATGTTTATTACGAGACTTCATCAACATTAGTTCTCTGAGGTTTCTGCTCTGGTCGACTGAAGGATCTTTCGGCTGAAGCACATGCATGACAACCACCATTTCAGAACCACAGAAACCTTACTAATACCACCAAATGACAGTTTCTCTAGCATCTCTTTGAAGTTTTCCAAGATGCATCATATACCAGCCAGACACATACATACATACATACATAAATGCATAACATACATACATACTATACACATACATACATACATACATATATACATAGTACATGTATACATACATATATATACATATATACATACATACATACATACATACATACATACATACATACATATATATATATACATACATAAATACATACATATATACATACATACATACATATATATACATACATAAATACATACATATATACATACATATATACATACATACTATATACATACAATTACACATATAGTAGTACTCCTTGAAGAGGCGCTATATAAATGTCTGTTATGTATGTATGTATATATACATACATATATATACACATATACAATTATACATACATTATACATATATACATATACACACAATATACATATATATACATATATATTATACATACATATATATATATACAATTATACATATATACATACATACATACATACACATAGCACAAAAAGAACCTGTCAATGGGAAACTCTGTGGAATGGCATGATCTCTCTTTCACTCAGTTTTATACTGGTGACACCTAGTGTTAGTTTTTGAAACTGTCTCAGAGGATTGTCTACAGTTTGATAATGGGAGCACCTGCAAACTCCCCAGCATAACAAGTAAAACCACTTAGATTATACCATGTCTGTCACTCCCACAAGTCTCAGATTTTATGTGAGGCAGTGTATACGTGATCCACAGCTGAATGGTTAACACATTCCCAAACTGACACTGTATCTACTCAAGCCACACAGGTACTTGTATGCGGTGGTTAACATGGTTTGGGTGAGCAGTGGGAACGTCAAAGAAGAGTTTCATTGGAACGCACGCGTGAGCAGTGGGAACGCAAGCAAAGAATTTAGAGAGCAGTGGGAACTATTGAAAAACTTTTGTTTTTAGTGACTGTAGCATCAAGCATGCTATGTACAGAGCTCAGGCAGGTCTTTTTAGGTACCTTAAAAGATGCTATATTAAGAAGATAGCTAACTAACCAACTCATGACTAAGAAACCTGAGTGTGCTACACATATGGTCATTTCTCCATTACAATTGTTTTTCTCTGCTGCAATACAGAACCAAATGAATAATCATGCTGCCTCCCAGAGGTTCACATGAGACTCTTGATAATGTCAAGATGTGTACATAGGGGAGACGTAGAGCAGTTGCCAACAGCGGCATGCAGCAGTTGGCAGATGAAAGATTACATGTACAGCCAGTCACAGTGACCCAAAAAGCTGATGGAGTTCTTGGCCCAGTCACTAGAACTGGGCCTGAGAACAGAGTGGGCACAGCGTTAAACAAACAGCTGAAATGAGAAACGAGAAACTGAAAGAGAGACATAATATTAAACACAGAAATATATAGAACGAAACTGGCAGAACCATTCACACACACACAAACACACACACATTTTGGTCTTACAGTTAGGATATGTACACCTGAGTAAGTTGTGATATCCAAGAAGAGAGGGAAACTTGAAGACAACAGATCTTGTAGATTAGGTCAGGATATAGAATGGGTCAGGCTGTGTGGAAATCAAACTTCCGTGTTCTGTTGATTCTATGTTTAGACGTCATACAAAGCCAAGGGTTCTTCAAATTAGTTATAGCCCTCTGCAATTTCATTACTTTGTTAGATCCCGCTACAGTGCTTCAAAATACGGAAAGGCTGTGTGGAAACCAAACTTCCGCGTTCTGCCAAAACATCCGGCTCAGCTCAGCTGGATCTTGATGTATTGTTGTACAAAGGTTGTTTGGAATGGCTAAAAGGCCGATGACCTCATAAACCAAACTATGCCCTTCACACTGAATACCAGAAGAAAAGCAGCTTCCTCAGGAAAACAAAACCAGTTTCTGCAACTAGCTCACACACCGTCTCCAAGGATCCTTCTTTTTTAAAACACCTTCTTGCATGATGTAGTTTACTTAAGTACCGTATTCACAGTAATGCCGTGTTGTACAAACCAGATACTGCCTTCCCTCCTGAAGGAGATTATAAAACATTTCATTCACCTACTTTGCATATCACAATTACTACAGAAACAAGTAAACCCATAAACATTCATAATTTTCCCGTTTACAAATCACCCTCGGATTCACAGAAAAGATTAGCACTGGCAATTGAATATCAGTTCTGAAGCAGGCCCTTAGCCAGCCACCCGTCCACCCATCCTTTGGACGGGTGAAAATTATTTTGGACAGGCATAAATTGTGCATGATTCTCCTCCACCTTCTTCTCCAGAGCCACTGTAAGCGTTCAGATGACAGTTCTGTAAGGAGCAAGGGTTGATATTACACTTTGTAAACAGCACAGGGGCACTGCAGTCGGACTCGATTGTCAGAGGGACTTCGGGCGGTCATGACTACGTACACTCACGGAGTCGGGCGGTCACGACTTCGAATGCTTTTGGATGGGCAACTCCGTTTTTCTGGCTAAGGGCCTGTTCTGAAGTGAATATTTGATAAATTCCTCAGATGAGAACAGATGGTGACACCAAATAGCCATAAAGGCCGAAATAGGATATGCATTCTGCAGGTAATGTCTAGTTACAACTGGCACAAATATGACTTCCGAAACTGTAGCCAACAGTCAAATACTTGTTGGTGCATTGGACAAAGTGTCAGCCTATAGAGATCACAGTTATTCCACAAATGCTCTTTTCCACACAATGTACATATGCGAGGGCTCTGCTCCTGACATCAACGTTCAACGTCAGCCATTGCTAGACACGCTGAATGCAATTGAGAATCCATACTTGGTGACTTGAGCCACTTGCAATTGCACTTGTTTGCACAGGGCTCGTCAGTTGTTAAGCAAACACCAAAGACCAACAAGGCCCCTCCTCCCCTATGACTTCATGACTCGAATTCAGCATAGGCAAGTAAATAACCCATCTCAGCATACATCAAGCAGGTCTACGGAACCACATATAACCCTGCCAGTCAGTCACTTGCACTCCCACAGCAGTCTACAACTGTTCCGGTCACTGACAGCATGACACTGGCAAGCACAGCAAAGTTAAGCAACACCTAGGATCTGCATGAGTTACCATCAATAGACTACAAGGTCCAGAATAACCACAGTTCAACTAAACCCTCCACTCTTCAACGTTAAGCAACGGCAAGCCTGGTTAGGATCTGGATGAGTTACCACCCACAGAATACCAGGTCCAGAATAGCCATGGTTCAGCTCAACCCCCACCCCTCCTGTTCTTTCATTACCAATTTAGAACTGCTGTGGTTGAATTAGGGCTTCCTCTAAAAGGTGCTTCAAACTCTTGTACCCCACTTCACACGAGTTTCTCTGAAGGGTTAGGTCAACAAGCGTCTTTCCTTTATCCTTGTTATGCTTATAATTGAAATGAAAACAACACTTGTGATTCATCAGAACATGAGATCACTCTGTTTCACAGATCTTGAATCCGCTTCCGAGACAAGTGTCATAACCAAATTATCCCTAGACTAAACTTCCTACAGAAATGGACTAATCATGTCACTTGACAAACTGCCTGAATCTGTTGATCAGTATCAGTCACTGTAGGGCGACAACCACAATCACCTTTTCCATCTCCAGACAGACACATTATCGGTGCATCTGTTGCACGAAACAGATTTAAGATCAAACTAAATTTCAGTGACAGTTTATCTTCTTGTCTAACACTAACACAGGTGGTTGATCTGGGACACGGTGGTTGATTGGTTACAGCGCTTGTCCTGTATCTGGGTCACGGTGAGGTGAATAACCCGACAACCAACACCCAGGTGAATAACCTGACAGTCTAAGAAGGTCAGCCACGAATACCCTGGAAAGGTTCGTGAAAGGTGCTATGTAAATGTCTAAATAAACGGAAATACTGTAACGCAGCTGGACAACAGGCCCAGACCAAGAGATACAATACAATACAATACAACTGTATATAAATTGATATTGCCCTCCTTTCAGTCTAAACCTTATGTCCTCTTCTGCAGATTTCATACAACAGAATTCATCTCAACTTCTCCAAAGGATCATGATTTTTAATACGATTTCACCTGAAATGACAATCGATTGATGCCTCGGACAATCTGATAACAGTGCCACAGAAGACAATAGATTGTTGTTGTTGTTGTTTGTGCTGTCGGCTCTAGGAGCCCTAGCGATCGCCATGAAACACCGTCTCCATTGCCGTCTTGCTACTTCCCCAGTACTAGTAGCCCTTGAGTCGCGTGTCGGCCTGGGAGTCCCATCAGCGCTCCGGCCTGGGAGTCCAACCATCAGCGACGATCGGCGCGGTTTGAAGTGTCGCATGACGATTTTCTTGGCATGTTAACAATAGATTAGACCAGATTAAACTAACATATTTTTTTTTTTTTTTTAATTTATTCCGGATATTTCTATAGCGCCTCTCGAAGTCAACTACTACTCAGAGGCGCTCCCGACTACAGCATTTGATACTGTGCCGGAATTTTCACGCCGAAGCGCCACGAGCAATTGCGAGTGAAGGACTTGCCCAAGGTCCTTACGCAGCGGCTAGAGTGGGATTTGAACCTGCAACCCTCCGGTCACAAGGCGCCGAACTTACCACTGAGCCACCACGCCCCACATAGTGGTAGTATGAAAAATATCATGACAAACATCTCGATCTATGGTGGCAGAACAAAATACAAGAAAAACCCTGCACTGAAAACCCTGTTATTTCCAAAAAACTTTCTATTAAATAGCCTTTCCTCAGCACAACTACACTTAGGCACAACTACTATGAGTAGCACTGAGTACATGGAATAGCTCTACTTCATGCCAGTTTAGCATATTACAAACTAATGGCATCAAATCCAGCAATTTACAACCTCTGAGGGGCTAGGCCAATCAGCAAGTCAAGACATTTCCTTACAAAGAAGCTCAACAAAGACTCATTACAACGTTGAAGATTCATTTTTTATTAAGCACTAGCAAAATTTGTGTACTAATTTGGTAATTTGTTGTTTTAGCAACCCTTATTATTTACACTATACTTCTAGTTCTTCAAGTTTTAGTATGAACTAAATACATTTCATTGCTCATCCAACTTCTAGTTTGAGTTTTAGTAGGAAATATTTTCATCGCTCATCCAACCTAAATAATAAGGAACACTAAAATGATAAATTACCACTAATTTGCTCACTTTCTGATAAGTTTTTCCCTCATGGTTGTTGTTTTAAATCTGTGTCTACTCAGGACTCACTTAATTAGACAACCATAAATGAAATCTCAAGCGACCAACTAATTAACTACTCTTTCTCCAGTAATTGGAAACATATTGGCTGCACATTGCAAAAGTTATTGGTTCATGCAACGTTTATGGCAATGTTTATGTAATGCCCCTTTACACCTACCAAAACAGTCAGAAATTAAAACGTCAAAAAACCTGACACTGTATTTACAAAAAATATTTGATTTTATTATAGAACCATGACCTGAACTTTGCTACGACTTTGGTTACATTTTGGCACTTACTGTGGTCGATATTATCTCGGACGCGCCCAGTATGATTCGGTGTGCCTCCCATCTCCTCAGATACTTGGAGTTCATGATTTTGCTGATGATCGTTCGCGTGTGGTTCAACCGACAAACCTGAATATCCCCTTCGTGGATCAGCTTACACCTCGGTCCAACCCTAGTTGGCAGCCTCTGCATGTGTCCGTTCATCGAACTTGACGTTTCAGGAAGTCTCATCGAAGCGGACCTTGATTCATCAGGACCGAACGCCTCATTTGCCTGGCTGTCGCTGGAAAGCGACAACGAAGAACTGTCGTTTGACGCTAGTCTAGCTCTTTCGTCTTCTTCCGATTCGGGCGGATTAGCGAAATCCGATTCAGATAAACCGTTAAAACAATCGTCGTCGAGCACGGCTGCCATATTGCCTTCTTCAACTAACTCCCTGAGAATCAATCGCCTAGCAGTAATCCACCGCTCTCAATCGCTAAAATCCGTTTAGCTGTCTAGTTATATTCACAAAGAATGTTTATTGAGTGGGACGTTGGGCGATTAACACCGTTTTCGGTGGTGTCGAGTGCAAAACGAAATAACACAACGTTCCATGAATCACAAACTAATACCAATGGCCGAACACGGAATCTACTAACAGAGCGCAGCTGATGCGCCTTACCCAACTGACCTGGGAGTAGTATGGTGGCCTAAACCAACAACGTCTGAAACCATCTGGGAATAATATGGAAGAGACCATGATCGACGAGAACAGATACAATCACAAGTAATGAAATAACATTCTTAATTATCTGGACTGTTAGTCATATTTACAATGTTTCGTTTAGTTTTTATTAGAGAATATAAAGTAATTATCAGCATCTTTTCATTTTTTATTAGTCTAAATACGATAATATTTAATTTGTACCTGCCTTACCCCACAAGGTGCGGTTTGTTCAACGAAGCCTCAGAGGATGTTGACGGAAGACGAAAGCGGCACGCATCCTGTGTTTGTTGATGTCCGCTACTTCAAGTTGAATATTATCAATATACATATTATTATTTTCTGAAATAACACATAGTATACATTTTCTCATTATCATGGCTATTTTGTGATATCTTAGCTTTGGATACACAATATATAGTGTAATGTCAATTGAAAATCATCTTCATCAGTATCGTCGTCATCGTCAGTAAACATCAGCGTCAACATCATCATCTTCGTCTTCTTCAGTTACTTATTTATTTCCTCCTCCTGTTCCTCCTGTTCCTCCTCTCCTCCCCCTACTTATTCCTGCTGATTGCTCACACGTTATGTTTACAGTTTCAACCAAATATGATACAAACGTGACTTCAGGACTATGGCTTTGATATCAATCTTTTTTCCTTGGACCTGCTTCTGAACCAGTTGGCATACCATACCGATCGTGATCACATCTGGGCGATTTGTTTTCGTTCTAGCACGTATAGGCCTGTACTGTATTCTTTGCACGCGAGAATCCAAAATAGCTTAGCGCCACGAACTGACACGGGCAGCGATTATAGGATCTACATGACACTGAGCAGGATCGATGGTATAATTATAGGGCTATATATAGGCCTACGTCTAGGCCTACACCTGAACACATAGAAGGAGTATCTCTAAGTCTCTATATTATAAGCCTATAAACATTTGATAGAGCCCATATAAGCTTTGTAGGGGTCTCATATTAGTAGGCTACTTCCAGTGTTTAACGACATCTTATGGCTGCCAGGGCCGTTGACGTCACCCTCCTCCTTTATCCAGGGCTTGGGACTGGCACTCACTGGCAGTAGTGGCACGGTCTGGTAGTGGCGGAGTTGTGGATATTAGTCTCCGGTGGGCCTTAGGCCCATATGAGCATGCTGGCAGGGTAGGGAGAGCAACAGTTCAGGAAAAAAGCTTTTTTGCGATTTCAGCTTGCTATTAGCTTTCTAAAATGATAAAAAAAGAAGCTAAAGTTCCAAATTAGACTTATGCTTTCTGTTTTTAGCAACGAAAAACATGTAAGATTTACCCAAATTTTTGTTTAAAATAACAAATTCGGCGTATTAATTAAATTAATTAATTAACATCGCGGAATGTGCTATGCTAAAGCAGATTGTAGGCCCACGCAGGGCTATAAGCTATTCAATGCTCCGCCATAGTTCTGCTTACGTCTTCCGATGGGAGTAATAAAACAGAAGACATTTGACACATTAATTATACTACTAAAACACATATACTTTAATTTAAAAACTTACGTTTTGCACCTCTGATGATTGATGAACAGGTTCATAGATGTGCTGTATGAATATTATTTTCATAATTATTATAACTATACAACATCAATTAGGCCCATGGTCTGAGTTTCTTGCTTTTGTCTGACGTGGAACCAGCTATAACGACTTTAGGAAGGTAGGCGACCGTAGGCCAGCATAGTAGTAACAGTTTAAGGACATCGTGTGATAACAAAGATCATTAGCATCGCCCTCCTCCCTTATCCAAGCTTGGGACTGGCACTGCCTAGCACTAAGGCACGGACGTGCAGCGGCGGAGTTGTAGGCCTGCAATGTCAACATGCATCCTTTCATTGCTTTTAAAAGACCTTTATACGTAGCAACATCAGACATTCTACCGAATATTCTTACTTAGTGATAGCCTACCAGGCAGGTAGATGCACAAATTATGTTCTAAAGAAGTTTTAAGCGATAGATTAAGCCAATTAAGTAGTTCCTGATTATATACATGTACTCAGGTATCATATGTTTTGTTGTACCTGCTCTTGAAGCAGTTTGTTAGGTGCTGACTAACGACGCTGTGTCATGACAAAGTAGGATTAGCGTCGCTCTCCTTTCTTCAGGCTTAATTTGGCACTGTCAGAGTACCAACAGTGGCGTAGTTTCTTGCAGCAGCAGCAGCAGCAGCGGCGGCGGTGGCGGCGGCGGCGGCGGCGGCGGCGGCGGCGGTGGCGGTGGCGGTGGTGGTGGTGGTGGTGGTGGTGGTGGTGGCGGCGGTGGGAAATGATCTGTCTGATTGGCTAGCGTCCTCTACTAACCGTGGATATAATTGAATGGATCAGTTTATTACCTGATCTGCACTGACGAAGTAACGAAAACAGCAGATCCAAATAAAATACATAGCGCTAAATAACATAACTGCCTAGCAACGACAGTGGCGCTCCAAGCGAGATATTGGACATCAATGGTCCACGCATATCCGATCGTACAATGCAGATCGATCTGTTTTGGCATCAGTGCTGTATGTCTGTTTATCTACCTGTCTGTCTGCCTGCTTGCCTGCTTGCCTGTCTGTCTTTCTGTGTTTCTGTCTGTCTGTCTATCTGTCTGATGTCTGTGTTTCTTTCTTTCTTTCTGTCTGTCTGTCTACTCGTCTGTTTGCCTGTTTGTGTGTCTGTGTTTCTGTGTGTCTATCTATTTTCCTGTCTGCTTGTTTGTTTGTTTGTCTGTCTGTCTGCTTGTTTGTGTGTTTGTGTGTGTCTTTTTGTCTGTTTCTTTGTTTGTTTGTCTGCTATCTGTCTGCTTATCCTTCTATCCGTCTGTCTGTCTGAGTGTACGCACATACATGTATAGGTCAAGGGGTATAATGGCGCTTGTATTTGGAAGACGATCGTTAGACAGAAGCGTCGATGACTCTTCGTTTCTTACCCTTCTTGCAGGGCTGGATTAAGACTTCCGGGGGCCCTAAGCCACGAGCCGGGTCAAGACATCCAGGGGCCCTAACCCTAAAGCAAAGCTAATAACCGAAGTATACAGGTATCTGAAGACAAAGTTCTAAATGGGCATGATAAGCTATGTTTTTTGTAATGAAATATAGGCTAAATAATAATACATGTATTGCATGCGTACCGTTAACTAATCGTTTTATCACTTTATGAGCATCTTTTATAATAATTATTTAAAAATTATTTTATTAATTTAGGTTTCACAAATTGCAGTTTACAGAACTCAGTATGTTAGTAGTAGTATACTACTTACCAGGATTATTTCAAATTATACAAAATTAGGAATTTGCTCCGGATTTTGGGCCCTTTAAAACGTGGAACTTGTGGGGCCCTGAGCCATGGCTTAGTTTGTTTGTGCTTTAATCCGGCACTGCAGTCCTCTCCTCTTTTCCTTTCTTGATCCGTCTTGAATCCTTTCCTCTTTTCCGTTCTTATTCTTCTTGAGTCCTCTTTTCCTTTCTTGACCCCTCTTAGGTCCTTTCCTCTTTTCCTTTCTTACCCCTCTTGAGTCCTCTTTTCCTTTCTTACCCTTCTTTAGTCGAGTCCTCTCCCTTTTCCTTTCTTACCCTTCTTGAGTACTTTCCTCTTTTCCGTTCTTACTTTTCTTCAGTCTCTTTTCCTTTCTGGCCCTTCTTGAGTCCTCTCCTCTGCGCAGACACGCACGAATTCAGCCTGCTCGGCGTTAAAGAAACAGCAACCTATTTAACATTGGAAAATGCTCATTTAATTCGGTAGATGGCGAATATGTGTCGTACTATTCGCTAGATGCCAGCAGGTCTTGCCATAATACATAGGAATATGGGCGAAAAACGCATGAAATGATTGTAATGGAACATGTTGTAAGCTGAACTGACGTGGATAGAAGCAAGACGAGCCGAAGCGAGATGAACTGCGATAAGACGATCAGACGAGAGATTAGATTGAGTAAGACGAGACGTACGCGATAAGATAAGATGAAACAAGTGAGAGGAGACGCAAAGCAACAAACAAGTTCGGAAGACGGCTAACATGAGATGAAATGAATAGAAGGAGGCAAACGACCCAACAACTACTCCTTTTACCTTTTATTCACTTCCCCTCCGTATCCCAAACACACCCTCCTTGTTCTCCTGCTCCCCATCCCTCCCTCATCACCGACCGAGTGCACTCAACTCCGAAGCCGTATAGCCACAGTTTACACTCATCAGCCAACGCCGGGTTAAAGGTCAAGATATATATATATATATATATATATATATATATATATATATATATATATATATATATATATGTGCAACACATCATTGTAATATATATGTATATATCAATGCATTGATGTGTTGCCTATTATATGGATGCGGATGGATTGATGTGTATATCAATGCGATTGAAGACGGGTCTGTGTCGGCCTATCAATGGGAGTCTAATATATAGAGTTACTGTAGACAAACGATGACTCCCCCAGTGACCCCGGATGACCTTTCATTGCCACCACTGGATCGGATTGCCCAACCGGTCCATATGGCAACCATCGGTCCGTCGCTTCAATCGAATACACATTAGACATATTACTCAGATTTTCCATAACACGATGCGACTCAATAGCGGTTGCGGCAGCTGATGATGACGATAATGACAACGGTGATGATGATGATTATAATTATGATGATGATGATGATGATGATGATGATGATGATGATGATGATGATGATGATGATGATGATGACGATGACGATGACGATGATTATTATTATTATTATTATTATTATTATTATTATTATTATTATTATTATTATTATTATTATGATTATGGCGATGATCGTTATGATGATGATCGTGATGATAGGTGATCATGATCATGAATGCTGATGAGATTGTGATGATGATGATGACGATGATGAAAGTGATGAATGAGATGAAGGTGATGATGATGACGATGAAGGTGACGAAGAAGATGAGTGAGGAGGAGGAGGAGGAGGAGGAGGAGGAGGAAGAAGATGATGAAGATGATGACTATGATGATTATTATTTTCATTATTATAATTATTATTATTATTATTATTATTATTATTATTATTATCATTATTATGACGACGATGATGGCGATGACGACGACGACGAAGATGATGATGAGAATGTTGATGATGATGATGATCGCTCAAGACGACGCCATCCCCAAACTTTTTTAACGATATCGTTTCCCTAAAAATAAGTTTTCTTGGTAAAACGAACAGAAACTGCAGTGGTCTAATCAGCCTAATGTGCAGTGCGTTAAACACTTTGTCTGCCACAGTAGACACTTTTGTGTGACTGTGGAACAGCACAGTGAGCGTCTCTCGTGTCTAGATGACCCGCAGTAATGTCTGCTGCTAGCATTAACAAGAACGTGCACGGCTGGCGAGGATGTCCAACAGCTTTTTCATGGAACTCATGAACATCGAAGACTGTTCGTGGAATGGAAACGAAGAATCACTTCGGAAGCACCGTACTATATATTTATATATTATATGTATATTATATATTATATATATATATATTTTTATATATATATATATATATACACGATCGAATCACGTGGTTTGAGCGCGTATCTTCGGTATACGGTATACGGTATCCTTTACCTGTCAGTGCTCCTCACCTTGTGACACGGATTCGAGCCTTTTCTGAGACGGCTGCTGTGGAAAGTATATATGTTTACGGAGTGTACGCTATAGCCTCTAATAGTGATTAGCGTGCGGGACTGTGAACCCAAAGGTCGGGGGTTCAAACACCCTAAGAGGGAGAAATTTGGTTCTATAGATTTCTGCTCCAACTGCGCCCCAACCAACTTGGTTATAGCTTTGAGTATACATGACCGTATAGGCTACTGATGGTGCACGGACGACCAGACGCCGAAGGAAAGGACTGGCCACACGACCTCATATGCCGAGGCTAAGAAATATGAAGGCGTTAATGCTTCATACGCATGGGTGTATCTCCGGTTAGCTTGAGGGACTGCTCTTCTTCTTCTTCTACTACACCTATATATAGGGACCTTCAGATAGTCCCTAACACGCAGTTGCTCAGTGCCGGCAATTGATGCCTTGTCATTAGGTATAGAGGCGCTGGATAAATACATAGACGATACAATTAATCGCTGCACAAATATCTACTTCCATGATATTTATTTTCTCTGCAGCCGACATTCAGGTCTTTGTAATACTTATCAGAGAAATTAGTGTTTTTCCAATTATGAGTATACAACTACTCGTAAAGTAACGCCATAGCCACCTGCATCGGCAAATGTATTATCATAATGTTGTCAGACATAATTGTCTGACAATAAAGCACAATGCATGGCCACGCGTAATTGTAGCCTTTTACACTAATAATTTACCAAAACTGTATAGAGAGGACGAGACTGCATGGATATGCTTTGATAGATGACAGCTAATCAGCTAATGAATATTGGAGCGATCTGCATGGAGCGCTTTTGTCAGGTGTCTAGAGGCGCTATAAAAATAGCAATATACTTTGAAACAAACAAGCAGACAGAAAAATATACACACATGCATATATAGGCCTACACACATACGCATGCATACATACACACATACGCATACATACATGCACACACATACGCATACATACATACATACATACACACATACGCATACATACATGCACACACATACGCATACATACATACACACATACGCATACATACATGCACACACATACGCATACATACATACATACATACACACATACGCATACATACATACACACACATACGCATACATACATACACACACATACGCATACATACATACATACATACATACATACATACATACATACATACATACATACATACATACATACATACATACATACATACATACATACATACATACATACATACATACATACATACATACATACATACATACATACATACATACATACATACATACATACATACATCAGTTGTTACTTTAAAGTATGTAAGAGGCTAAGAGCATAACATAACAATTTTAACGTTGTATGATATTCGAACGACGAAACAGTCAAAGCTGTTTATATGAAAATATATTTATAAACATTTATATAGCGCCATGCGCACCTCAGACAGGGTTTTCTAACATGTCTAAAACTGTGCGACTGAACATAATATATACACCGAATACATAAGACCTAACCTTGGAATATATACAGAACTATGCACATATACATATATGAAAGATGCATGCATGGACAAGATACAGGCTACATGTATATATATGCACAGTCGGCTATGTGGGTGATCTGTGTGCGTGTGTTCTTGTTCATACATGTGTGCATTTAGGCAACATCAATCCATATAGCTTCTAAGGACGGAGTAATTGAGCTGGAACGAGAAGTCGACACGGATCGCCAACGTTCTGGAAAACCAAGGGAGTCGGAATTCCTTTAAAGCGCCTTCAACTGAAAGCGGTCCTATGTTTCGCTGCAGTCAACTGTGTCACGACGAGCCCAACTCTTCCGTCCTTGCATCGGGATACTCTTTCCTTCGTTCATTCATTCCTCCATGGCTCGTGATATCCATCCATGCAGTCCTAAAACCGGAAATGCGAGTCTGACGCTGCCGTGAAGTAAACTGAAGAACCTTCTGATGTAGGGGTAAGAGGTTATGCGTGGCCTGAGCGAGGGGCGGAGATACGCGTCTACATCTGTAGGCCTCCATCTGGCGGGGTTAGAAAGAGAAATTGCTGTCGTCTGCTTTGATGCGAGGCGGAGTTGGCGCGCTGACGAGTGCGTTGATAACACCGGAAAGAAGGCGTTGCCATGTGAGCTGCAGTGAGAGATACATAGATAACCCTCGTGAGTCTTTGAATGCATTGAGGAGGGGTTGTGGCCTAGAACTGTGATACTTAGGTTACCCCCACGTCACTTAAGAAAACCTCATCAGGTCTTTCAAGTTTCAATTGCAACAGACTATGCACAGATAACGGTATACTGTAATGAATGAGAGGTATTTTGAGAGTGTTTGTAACATATAAGGGTTACATCGGAATCACTGACCACTTGCTAGCTCATCTTGACTTACCTCACCGTATACCTTATTATTACCTTACCTGTATACATATCATACCTAAACACCGCTTCCTATAAATCTTACATCACTGCATACTTATTTTATACCGCCTTACCTTGTACTCAGAGGAGCACTTAAATTACTTTACCGTTTCCTGCCTTAGAATGAGACTTATCTTAGAATGAGACTCACCTTAGGATGAGATTTTTCTGTACCTTTACCACGTCGTTTTACCATTCTTGCAATTCTTATCTGACATGCTCGCATTATCAATCGTTACATAGATTGCATTGCCATCAAGTTTTGCCTTGCCTTGCTAACAAAGAGAGAGAAAAGAGACAGACAGACGCGCAAACATTCACACACACAGACAGACAGACACACACACACAGAGGATGGGGCAATTACAGCTCAACTGTCTCCTCTGCAGATCCGTTCGTTCCGGGTTGATTGCGCTTTTTCTCGCCTATAATGATCCGGGCAACGGAGGGCGCTGGAGGGTTCGTCCGATTTCACCCTCTGCACCGCATCCGGTTACCCGAGGAGTGAGACAGTTCGGGCCCCGTGGGTGATGAGGTGCGATTGGCTGCTGATGGATACCGTCTTCGGCAAGTTGATCCTTACAGGATCTATAGCTCCATCCGACAAAGGGACAGACAGACAGACAAACGTACGGTTAGACAGACAGACAAACGTACGGTTAGACAGACAGACAGACAGACAAACGTACGGTTAGACAGACAGACAGACAAACGTACGGTTAGTGAGAAAAGACAGACAAACGTACGGTTAGACAGATAGACAGACAAACGTACGGTTAGTGAGAAAAGACAGACAAACGTACGGTTAGACAGATAGACAGACAAACGTACGGTTAGTGAGACAGACAGACAAACGTACGGTTAGACAGACAGACAGACAAACGTACGGTTAGACAGACAGACAGACAGACAAACGTACGGTTAGACAGACAGACAGACAAACGTTTTATCTAGACAGACAGACGTACGGTTAGTGAGACAGACAGACAAACAGACAAACGTACAGCCAGATAGACTTTACATGCATATACACAGACACGCAGAAAGATAGACGAAGAAACAAAACCATGATCGTAGACATACCGAAACACATCTAGCCATAAATAAATATGTAAGCACATACATGCATAAACAAATATATACATACTTACACACACACATATGGATTCATAAATATAGAGAGCTGGACAGGTAGAAACACGTTTGGAAAGAAAGAAAGAATGAATGAATGAATGAATGAATGAATGAATGAATGAATGAATGAATGAATGAATGAATGAATGTAACAGGCGACAAACGAATTGGAAAGAGAGGCAGACAGAGAAAGACAGAAAGATGACAGAGACTAAGAGACAGAGACTGTCTGTCTGTCTGTCTGTCTGTCTGTCTGTCTGTCTGTCTGTCTGTCTGTTCGTCCGTCCGTCCATCTGTCCTTGCGTCTGCATTCTTTGTGACCCCAACTTGTTTCCTACCCTTACTTCCTTTCGTGGATCGTCTGCTTGCACCTGCGTCGTTGGGTTCGACGCAACCCTGGAGAAGAGAGGATGATGGCGACCACCAGACGATCTTATCACCATCCTCTGAATCTTTTCAAGTCCTAATACGATGCCTAATCATCGACGTCGCTGACGGTCGCTCTCCTTCATCCTTCCGATCAAAACTGATTGCGCAACCTAATTATCCCCAATTATCGCCCGTCTCCAGACCACCCGCAGTGCCTCGGCCACTCCCTTTCCAGTCTTCGACAAAGCATTCCATCGCTCTTCTTTCCCTTTCCCTCCCAGATCCGATTGACCGGCAAATTGCTTTCAAATGGCGGCAAACGAAGCCCCAGGTCCTGGTCCGAGGGAGGGGAAATCCACCAAGGGGTTCGCCGATTGACAAACCGCACCGAGTCCAGACACATGGGAAGACCAGAAACGCGTTAGAGCCTAGAGGTCGGGCTGTGGCTAATAATAGGGTTCTGACAAAAATTAATGGTAGGGTAATGATAACCTTTTCTGGAAACCTCCATAGCGTTGCTATTGTAATGTAGGGTTGTGGTATAGGGCCTACGCATAGGTATTCAAGTAGGGGGTAAATAGAATTTTTTTAGATTATGCGTGGCTTGTGGTTAAGGTTATAGTTGGCGTTCTGGTTATAACTTATAGCATGACTAGGTAGACGACAATAGAACTATAAGTGTGCATACCTATAGCAACTACTTAATGTCAGTCGTTACGGACTTAATGAGTAGTTGTACCGAAGGACGTCTTGAACTGTTCTTGTAATTGCTGGCGGTTACGACTCTATGCAAATGTGTTAATGTAATATGCTACACACCTCGCAAAGCAATCTTAAAAAACCAAAATCCATTCCCGATTGTCCTCCGATTCTCAGGCGATCCAATGCGGTTTATACATATTCGTCGAGCACTTGCCGTTATCCTGCACCGCGCACGAGGCGGACAGCGCACATGTGCCCCGCGCACAGATGGGGAGACCGTCGGCAATCGACGCATGGGCAGGTGGGTGGGAGGGTGCTAATAACTGCCAGCAATGCGATCTTGAAAACGCCCCGATGGGCTGGAATGACGACGGGGGTTCGTACCCCTTTCTGTTGACTTTGTGTGCTTCGAATTAAATTCATTATTGACTCTAACGCCTTCCGATATCTACAATGCAGGCCATCGTTGCGTCTGCCGAACAGGCAAAGGCCGCTCAACGTTTGGACAGATTGATTTCACAAAACTACTGCCATACACTTCATACGGAACGACAATGACAAATATACACATATATACATATATATGCATATATACACTGTATATAAATATTGTATACACTGGCGATCCAAACATGGCATGCAGGCAAGTGCGCCCGATGAGAATAGCCTGCAGATGTTTCGGCTGAATAAGGCAAAACGCGCGGCGTACACTCGAACGACCCCAGTTTAATACGCTTCATATATTCTCAAAACACCCATCCAAAGAGACCTCCCCTAAATTCCTAAACACACACACACACACACCCACACCCACACACACACACACACACACACACACACACACACACACACACACTTGTAACAGATAATATATTGTACTAGACAATCTGTCGTAATCGGCCCTTTTTTTGAGAGGATTCCTAACGTGGCTAAATTTGCCGTGTACGGAATTTCCAAAACGTCCTTCGATGCTTAAAAACGCTCTGCTTCATCAGGAGTTTTATCTGAGTTGAAGTTGATTGACAGCTCGCTGTCGCCGATAAGCTGCTTTGCTGTCTTCGCCTCCCCCAATCCACCCTTCTCCACCCACCCCTTTGTAACTCACTTACCCCCTTATAGACGACGACTGTCGGCAACCGTTAGACCGGGTAATATAGAAGACGTCACTAAGTGCAATCTGCGATTGGATTGCATATATATACATATATATATATATATATATATACATACATCTACATACATAAATGCATGCACATTGATATTTGTATATATATATATATATATATATATATATATATATATAATGCGCATATTTTACATGTATGTATATCTCGCAAGTAATGAGAGGATAGTTGAAACTTCAGTTGATCCTGGTGAAAAATTGTTGAGAGACAGGAACGGACAAACAGACAGGCATACAAAAGGCGTAGACAGACAGACAGACAGACAGACAGACAGACAGACAGACAGACAGACAGACAGACAGACAGACAGACAGACAGACAGACAGACAGACAGACACAGAGACAACAACTGAGGGAGGGATATAATACCATTCAGATTTGCTACAAAGTTCACGATTTACATAATAAGAGGTTGCATCATTCCAGAAACTTTTTGAATGCATCCATGGAAGACATAATTCCAGCCGACTGTAAAGTAAGACCTTTAAGACGGAGGAGAGCTGTTTCAAAATGTCTGTTCTACTCTACTATCGCCCCCTAGCGAACTCAACAACAAAATAGCCGCATCGACTGTACAGTGTTCAGCGTTAACCAGATGTCGAGAGACTGGTAAACAGCCTTCACTCGACGAGACCAAGAAAATGAAGGCGGTAACACTTCGTACCCATGGCTGCCTCAGTGCTATATTTGAAGGACCGCTCTTCTTATATACATATATCCATATATCTCCATATATATATATCTCCATAATATATATATACCCATGTATGTGCATAATTATATGGATCTGGTCATGTAAATCACTTGAAAGCGCGTAATGTGATGTAACCTATCATTTATATAACGCCAATTTAGCACATGCTTCGTCTTAATATTTAACAGCATCTGTTATGAACTAAATTCACTATGGATTTCCCAATTCACACGGCATCTGGCGGCCGGCGGCGACGGCGGCGAATTGGTCCAGGTCATGACCCGTTCCAATTAACAGCGAAAATAATTCTCGGAGCCGACGCGACCCGCATAACCCTGCCGAGGTCCAATTGCGAGGTTAAACTATTTGCAGTCACACATCATTGGACATGTTCCACCGACGGAACAAGGCCGGAACAACTCCGGAACATCTTTGAACTGTCTTCGAGACAGACGTTACGTGCGCCGCCGGAGTCGAGCGACTTCCGCTTAAAACGCCTGGAATATTCCAAGGCACATCCTGCAGACAGCGTTGTCTTTGAAAGCGTGTGCTGTCTGACCTTTGCGTGACCTTATCTGGCTGTTCCGGTCACCGTCTCTCAAACGTTTCCCATCGTTGAGTGGGTTTTATCGTCGTACTGTTTCATCCGAAGAGAGAGAAGACGGCGAATAATCGGTCGTTGAGTCGTTGACGAAACAGATGTTGTGCTTGATCGGCACACTTCTGCTCGTCTATTAGAACTTTTATCACTTTAATCTACGTCCTGCTCCTCATGCTCCCCCTTCTCTGCTCCTTCTGCTCTCCTGCTTGTTTTGCTTCTCATTCTCATTCTCCTTAGGCAGCATCAATCAGCCAACTTTTTTACAATGCCCATAGTCTTTTAGAATTATGACTCAGCAGTCAGCAACCAAAAAGCAATGGTGGCAGGTCCAGGAGTTGAGATAGCGGGGTAGGGGATGAATTTTGCCACACTCCAAAAACTACTACTTCAGATCTAGCGTAGAAAGTAGCGTAGCTCCACGCTGCTATTTCAATGAGCAAGTCTACGTTACATTAACGTAGTGATTTTTCTAACGTAGTTCACTACGTTAATAATCTAATGTAGAAATACGTCATCGCTAACGTAGAATACGTTGTCTATGTGCCGAGTAATTCTACGTTAGGTTAACGTAGCTTCAGTAACGTACTAAATAATATATACGCTATATAATGCTACATGGCATCCGAAATGGGGAGGGGGAGAAAATGTTTAGCCCCCATATATTTCCCCCCCAAATTTTTTTTGCCCCCCAAATTTTTTTGCCCCTAGAAAATTTACCCCCACCCTTAAGGAAAAGGCATATATAAACTCTACATAATTATATAGTACAAATGCATTTGAATATTATTATACACTTATAAATACAAATATATGTATTACGTAACTAGGCCTATCAATCTCTATGAGAGGCTGAAAACTTTAAAATCCACCAACTCAACAATACATATGCATAGAACTAAAATCCTGTATACATAGTACATACAAAGTAAATGCATACACATGTCACAGAACAATTTAAAATTTGCCAACACACGGTTATTTTTTTGCATTTAAAACACAAACACATAACAGAAAAAACAAATGCCACAACGCACCAAGTGTCACTACTAAAAGTCATGAGCTTTAATACTACTATTGCAGCGAACATATCTGGTGAGAAAATGCCGAGTTCAAGAACTGTTTGCATACTTTCTTGCTGTCTTTAAATTGTATAAAGTTTTGTACTCCAGAAATGTTACATTAAAAATCTAAAATAGTTTGAAGAGGCGGTCAGTGGCCTCAACGACTACTGAGTCACCATCTCTCAGTCTTTAGATAGTTTTTGATCATAACCCTAAAGTCCAAATTTCTAAAGTGCTACTCTGAATCTAAGTGCAGAGCACCAGCTCATTCACGAAGTATGCGTTGGATCAATAGATCCATGTCCAGTGGAGGTCCTATTCCTGTTGCCTGAGACCAAAGAGACGAGGAACAGTTGCTAAGACTTCAATTTGGATTGGAAAGCCTGTGAGATAATAAGTAGAGCAGCCTGTGGCAGATGACGGTTGGTGGGTGATTGGCAGTACTGGTGGAGGAATTGAGAGCCTCTGTATCGAGCGATGAACCGATCCGTCAAAATGAAAAGCAAAACAATTTCATTGCACGGTGATGAATTAAGAAGTCACACATTACGTACAATCAGACAGCAAGATTGTTTTAAGTATCACACAAACATATAAAATACACATAGAAATTCATTCATTTTGATAATTTATATAGCGTCTCTTCAAGAAGCCTACTCAGAGGCACTCCAAATCCAGCTAAAACAGCTGGGCTCCCAAAACTTACAAAGCACTTCATGACCAGAAGCTCATTAATAAGTATACAGAAATAGTACCAAGTAATACATCAGAATTTTCAAAACCTCACATCAATAAATACTGTTAACAAGTAAGAGAAAATGGACAAACCTTTGGGCAGAGAACTCATCATAAGAATATACTTGCTTACTTACTTGACGAAGAAAAAACACAGTATGTCAGTGAAAAGCATTTAATTTTATGACATGAAAATAATGAACTCTGAATTCTAATTGTTTGACAGTTTCAAAAACAAACATATCACTTTATCAGGCTCCACACAGCATAATGTGGCATAGTGGCCGATTGGTCAGAACGTTCAGCTTGTTATGCAGAGTACGGGTTCAAGCCTCGCCAGAGGCAGTTACTGTGTAGGGACAGTGAAAAAATGTTCCAGTCCATCAATGGTTTGCCATATGGCCTCTTGTTTGCACTTCTGAACTTTGGAAGGAGGGCACAGTCAACTAAAGTTCTATATAATCTATATAATAATGAGTCTTTTCACAAAAACTAACTTATAGTCACCATTATAGCGGGTAAATTAGTGAATTTTAAAAATAACACTGAATAGTACTTGTGACCTAAATAACACTGACTAGTACTTGTGACCTAAATAATTATGTCAGCATCCACAGTATTGAAGTCTTTAATGACGATAATAAGGAATGTCTCCAGAAATGTTAATATATAAACACAAATGTCCCCACAAATAATAATGTACAAGTATAAAGTTAATATTTAGTTAATACAATTATCTGGTAAAAAAAAAAAAAACACCTTATTCATGAGTGCAGTGTCATGTCCAATGGAGGTCCGAGTACAGTTTGCTGAGACACAGTAGACAGAAGGCAGAGCAGCTGCTACGGCGGGTTTCATCAAGGTCGAGTACATTGTCCACAGCATCTTCCTGTGAAATAAAATCAATGTTTTAATTTTATTTAGGTACATGGTTGTAGTGATTAAGGTTTCAGACTTGTGGTAATAAGGGGTGGAGTTGAAACTTCACATTCTGGGGATCATGACTTTTTATCACGTAAAAGACTTGCAAAAGTCATCACCGCTAATGATACATCATTTATCATGTTACATCAGTGCAACGGGGGATGCGATATGTTCTGTGCCTTGTACCCAGAGGGTTGCACATTCGAACCTACCTCAAGTCACTGTAACAACCCACTACCATCGATGTTCGTGTGCACTTCTGAACTTTAGAAGGAGGGCAATATAAAAATACAGTTGTATTGTATCGTATCAGTGCAGCTCTTTACATCTCTTGGTGTTTGTCATTATTAATTAGCAACATGCCACCTGCTCTTTTCGGTCTGGATCAGTCTGTAAAATTAGACAGGGCACCCATTACATGAAACGCAGCACAGGACCCCAAAACTTAAAGGCATTACATTTGGTTCCAGCTTGATTAGCAGTCCACAAAAAGACAAAATTGATAACCAGTGAACAAGTATGACAACCAATATCGCAAGATCGCAAGTAGATGTTCCATTACCATAATCACAGAAATTATTGGAGGGTCATGTCAATGCTCTTCTTATGTTGCTATTCCTTGTCCAAGGGATCAGTTGTGGTTATATCAATTGTCTTGAATTGCTACCATACCAAGTACTTCTTTATAAATTAGTATAGAACATCACATTCTGGGGATTGCTAAGTTCCTGTTGGAAGCAGTTTCCACTCAAACTACTTTCAATGGCTCAAGTCGGGGGCACAACTGATGAGTTTATTCTTGAAGTGGCACTTTATAAAAGTCAGATTACATTTACATTTACTCAACTTTCCAGAAATAAACAAAAAATATATTGCATTTCAACATAAAAATGACAGGCAAGCAATGCATACAATACTATACAGTGAACTTTATAGCATGGTAAAACAACACATGAGGAGTGTTACATTTGTCAAGCATTAATAATAACGTGCATGAACAAACCTGACAAATTGCACACGTTTTTGAAAAGATGGACTACAGAATTGGACAAGTCCCCAGAAAGTAGACTTTCAAAATGAAAAATTCAACAAACTTCAAATATTGACAAAGAGGCAGTCAAGTACATCTGGTAAGCAAAATAACTGAAAAGCAAAGCCAAAGTACTCAACATTCAAGAACAAGTAAACGAGCTGGCAAAGTATGGTGCAAAAATCAAATCAACCTTATGCGACAATTGCAGAATAAACTTCCAGTGCTTAATCTGTGAAGGCACACATTTCTCAAAGCTAATAACCTCAAAAGGGCCCAACATTAAAAAGCCTTCACAGATGATACAATCACAAGGGGTCAGGCTATTGGATTCCAGTGACCTCTCCAGGCTTACAAGTTTTGTCAACAGTACTTTTATGATAACTTGTACAGAATGCCTTGTTGACAAACATTTATCCAACACATACAGGCCATGCAAAATGCAATCTAGTTCAAACATGACACCCTCCAGTAAGGTAAATGTAATTGTAATTAGTAACTTCTATGGCGCCAGTGTCTAATGTACAAGGCATCAACCGATGGCATACCAAAACCAAGCTATAATCAGGGAAATATCCAGTCCGTATGACAGAGAGGCAGTCTACGGTGGATAAGCTGTTTGAGGGAGGTGTTTTTTAATCCCATAAACATCAGCCTGTGCCTCGTGATGTCTACTACAAAGTGCCACAGTGCTCAGTGAGAGGCTGTCAGTGGTCAGAAGCTAAAATTTACAGTAACAAATTGGAAAGCGTCATTGACGAGCAATGGAGACATACCTTTGTGCATGATGTACAAGACAACTTGAATAACTCCATTATCATGCGAGACACAGTGGCCAATTGGTTAGAGTGCTCACCTAGTAACATGGACAGTAAAGGTTAGAGCCACTCCAGAGATGGTTACTGTGTAGGGACCTTGTGCAAGTGCCTGACTCACAACTGAACAGTGCCGTCCAATGCTGCTTTGTCATTAGCAAATGGTGCTTAATAAATGTCTAATAATAGTAATAACAGTAGTAGTAGTAGTAGTAGTAATAATATTAATAATATAATGAGAAGAACAGCAGTCCCCTAAGCTAGCCCTGAGGCAGCCATGGGTATGAAGTGTTAGCAACTTCATTTTCTCAGCCTCTGCATATTAGGGTGGGTGACCAGTCCTCTCCCTCGCCGTCTCATCTTCCCATCGACAGTGTACAATCAGAGTACTCATCATAGCTGAGTTGGCTAGAGGTGCAGGTGAAGCAGGTATCTTGAACCCAAATTTCTGACCTGGTGAGGGATCTGAACCCCCGATCTCTTGATTGACAGTCCAGCACACTAGCCACTACACTATCAAGCACCCCCAATATCATAATGAACAAGGTATTGATTGACATTTACTTCAGTGAAGTTGTAGTCAAAATTAATAATCCACTGGAGAAGTCATAGTCAAAAGCCGATGCATACGAAAAACCAGAAGTCGTGTTCTGCAACTCACCGATGTTCGGAAATAAAGTCTTTGTATTCAGCAATAGGGGTGATCGACTGAACTGAAGCAATAATCTTTTCCTGGACTTTCTGATGCTCTATGCTCGTGCAGTCCATCAGCTGAGCGTACTCGTCAAGAGCATCCATGCTAGAAAATTCAAACATAAAAGCAAATCCATTTTTCAATATAATTAAACTTAAAAGATAAATGAGCATCTGACTAGTTCAGCATATACCCCGTGATCGATCGAGTCAGTCGATCAAGTCAATCAAAACTCGGCCAAGTTGAGTCGGTCGAAAAATCTTCGACTAGATCGACTTGCAAGTCGAGTCGATCATGTTTTGACAAGTCGAGTCAATCGACTTGACTCTGAAATATTTTCTTGCTATTTTTTGCGGCTACTTCACAAAATGACCCACATGATGTGATGACGTAAAGCTTTGTAATGCTTTGTAAGCTGCAAATACTTTTTTCACAGTTTTATGGTGAAAATGGAAAGATTAGGATGTGTTAAAATGTGCTAGTTTCAGAAAATTTCAGCTTTGTAGTCAGTAATGACAATCTCAAAACGTTCGAAAGTGTGTATGTTAGGACAGGACTGAATGCTTCGACTTTGGCCAAGAGCAGTGGCTCGGAAAGCGTTTAAAAGTTGTGTCAGCAAACCTCAGCCAAGTACAGACCTAAGATGGATAGAATTATACATTATATTATAATGCGTTATAACCAACAAGAATATTTTGTCATATTTTACAATCAGCGGAAAAGTTTATTACTAGGCCTATATATTCATGAAGTGAAACGCGTCTGTAGCACAATAAGTCAATAACTACTTCAGCAAACATAAAATACAAAGCGCCCAGCCAAAAGTTGTGTAAGCATGCATCAGCCTTGGCGCTACAGAGCCAAAACATGTGTATGCATTGGCACCTTTGGCGCCGTGGCTCCCGCACCCCTGGCCAAGAGATACAGTCCAAGTTGACAAAGTCGACCGTTTATTTGCCAAGTCGATCGAGTTGACGAGAGGTCGACTAGTCGACAAAGTCGATCGTCGGCCGAGCCAAGTCTATCGTAGCAGTTCGACTCGATCGAGCACAGGGTATAGTTCAGCATATGTTTTCAAAAATACCTAAAAACACACCTGAAAGTTTAGACTGAATAGCCAGTTATTCAGCTACATGTGCAGCTCTGTAATTGTAATCATAATTGTAATTAGTAACTTCTATGGCACCGGTGTCTAATGCACAAGGCATCAACCGATGAAACACCAAAAAACAAGCCGTAATCCAAAAAATGTCCGTAAGACCTGTCGAAGCCTGCGGTGGATAACAAATATTTTAAAGACACAAATTTTAAGCAGAGGCACATCTACAGAAAACGGGGCCCAATTAGTCATACTAGCTAGCACACAGGATGTCGAATACCTGAAAGAAAAATGTATCCGGTGTAATTAATTTTATAAGCTAAAAGTACTCAATATTCTCAGTTATTAGCACTACTTAATTTATTCTAATTAGAAATTGATCCTTTTATAGGGGTGCAGCGAATCCTCAAGACTCCAAAAGCAAACAGAATTTTCTCCGATTCCCGAAATTGAAATTCTAATTTAACATTTGTGAATCAGTTGGGCAAATAGAACTTTTCGAGACATTTTACAATAAAGGCCTATTAATCATCAGGATATTGGCCTATTACGCCATAGTAGTTGTCAGGATTCGAAAGCTTGTAGGAAACTTTTGTTCTGGAATTCGGTCAAGTTTGCATTTTCACCACTTTCAGAGAATGGGATTGCGGGAATTCGCGTAGACCCCTCAATATGTATAACCCTCGTGTCTAACTTTATATGCACAAAAATTTTAAACCGCGGCGCGTTACAGAGTTTTACTTAGTATCATAGTATAGAAATTCGAATATTTACCTGAATTACACGTACATTTCAACTTTTTTCGACAAAAACAGCATTCACGCGGTCCTTACGCATCGCAAAACAATGGCCGCAAGATCTCCATCTTTCTCTACAAGACTGGTACCCTGGTTCTGTAACAAGCTAGAGTGCTTGATAAAGTAAGTAAGTACATCCTTTAATAATCCAACTGCTAACCGCACTTTGGTTTACACGTGTTAAACCCGTCCAGGTTAAAGTGCTATGGCCTATATTCCAGTGAAATTATCTTTATTATAAAATATTTCCGAGCCAGACTGTCTACAGTTGGGAGAACCAGATTATGAACACGGGGTCACAAAGCGTAACCAGCGTGCTTACGTGTCCCACACATGTGCTGCATGCGCTATTACCGTCTATAATTCTCTCAGCAGAAATGAGCTGGCTGTGGAAGATCGCAGGGATTTCAAGACTGCAGAAAATAAGAAACGATGACATAATAACAGTGCATCAAAACAACTCTACTAGACAGTGTCGTTCAACGAAGACTCCGATGGTTTGGACATGTAGAGAGAATGCCAGTTGACAGAATTCCACACAGTGCACTACGTGGCTTCAAGGTTCGAAGAAAAAAGACACAAAGGAAGACCAAGACTACGCTGGATAGATAATATAGGCCTTACGGAGGATTTAACATCACTTGGACTAACACTAAGGGGAGCAATAGACTTGACAAATGACCGAGGACATTGGAGATAATTTATTCGTACCCATCGCCGCCAAATGGCTGGCGTCAGGAACTGATCATTATAATGATGATGAATAGCGCATGAAGCACATGTGTAGGACACGTAAGAACGGCCATGAAAAGCTTAGAATCAGCAGTTAGGATAAATTGTTCAAAACTGGGTAGTACGCAGGAAGATAATAAACTTCCATATAAAATATGGACCTCCAGTGACATCTCACCGCTGAGCTGCTGCGTATTGCGGCTTAGCTGGCCCGGTCTAAATGTCCCCCAACAGCATGGTTATATGTTATACATATCTAAAAAATACATCGATTTTGCCCATATGGGCTGTATATGTCATGCATATGACAAAGCAATATAGCATATGCTACTTCTAGACCATATAAAATCTACATTGTACATACATCGGAATATCAGGTCTCGTGAACCTGTGTGCTATTGCTGCATACATACATAGGGGCCTACATACATACATACGTATGTACATACATACATACATACATACATACATACATACATACGTACATACATACATTCGTACATACATAAATACATATAGGCCCTATATGTGTGTGTGTGTAGCGGGAAGGATATAATTTAGGACAATGGAGACTTCGGTCTTTAATTGCTGTGGTGGTAGATAGTACAAGGCGCACCTGTCGGAGCCCAACACATACGTGCGTGCCAACATCAAGCATGCATACATACATACATACATGCATACATACATACATACATACATACATACATACATACATGCATACATACATACATACATATATACGTACGTTCGTTCGTACATATATGCACGTGCGTACATACATACATACATATATACAAGCATACATACATACAAATATACATACCCCGGTATATATAAACAAAGCGTATTACAATATAGAGATACACAATTAAATGAGTAGGCCTATAAATAATTTGTTAGGATGTTGGCCATGCGCAACTGCCACGCGTATTCAGTGTAGACCTGCAACTCCTATCCCGATTTCTCCTCTTCCCCTTACCTCCCTCGCCGTTTCAACCCTAAACACCTCCCACCCAACACATACGTGCATGCAGATAGCTTCAGTAATGTTATCCGTATGTCTTCCATGTCTGCTGACCTTATTTAGACAATATTTTGGCCATATAGATTACAGGTAGACGGCGCATCCCTAAATCATCTGGATACTGTATCGTATCCATATGTCTTCCATGTCTGCTGACCTTATTTAGACAATATTTTGCCCAAATAGATTCCACTCCAGATGGACGGCGCATCCCTAAACTATCTGTCTGTCTGATTGACCCCGTTCCCCTCTTGACCTGGAGCCGATGTCACCCTCCTCGCCTATGAATTATGATTTGACTGAGCGCCTCTGAATAAGGTGGTTCCCGCGACTTTCTATTTTGGGTGCTGTTGAAATCTCGAGATAACAATAACGATTACACCCAAAGTATGGATCTGATATGGCCAAAATATGGTCTAAATAAGGTCAGCAGACATGGAGGACATATGGAAAAGATACAGTAGCCAGATTTTTAGGGATGCGCCGTCTATCTGGAAGCTATATGGCCAAAATATGGTCTAAATAAGGTCAGCAGACATAGATAACATATGGATACAAAACAGTATCCAGATTTTTAGGGATGCGCCGTCTATCTGGAAGCTATATGGCCAAAATATGGTCTAAATAAGGTCAGCAGACATGGAAGACATATGGATACGAAACAGTATCCAGTTTTTTAGGGATGCGCCGTCTATCTGGAAGCTATATGGCCAAAATAAGGTCAGCAGACATGGAAGACATATGGATACGAAACAGTATCCAGATTTTTAGGGATGCGCCGTCTATCTGGAAGCAATATGGCCAAAATATAGTCTAAATATGGTCAGCAGACATAGAAGACATATGGATACGACACAGTATCCAGATTTTTAGGGATGCTCCGTTTACCTGGAAGCTATATGGCCAAAATAAGGTCAGCAGACATGGAAGACATATGGATACGAAACAGTATCCAGATTTTTAGGGATGCGCCGTCTATCTGGAAGCTATATGGCCAAAATATGGTCTCAATAAGGTCAGCAGACATAGAAGACATATGGATACGACACAGTATCCAGATTTTTAGGGATGCTCCGTCTATCTGGAAGCTATATGGCCAAAATAAGGTCAGCAGACATGGAAGACATATGGATACGAAACAGTATCCAGATTTTTAGGGATGCGCCGTCTATCTGGAAGCTATATGGCCAAAATATAGTCTAAATAAGGTCAGCAGACATAGAAGACATATGGATACGAAACAGTATCCAGATTTTTAGGGATGCGCCGTCTATCTGGAAGCTATATGGCCAAAATATAGTCTAAATAAGGTCAGCAGACATAGAAGACATATGGATACGAAGCAGTATCCAGATTTTTAGGGATGCTCCGTCTATCTGGAAGCTATATGGCCAAAATAAGGTCAGCAGACATGGAAGACATATGGATACGAAACAGTATCCAGATTTTTAGGGATGCGCCGTCTATCTGGAAGCTATATGGCCAAAATATAGTCTAAATAAGGTCAGCAGACATAGAAGACATATGGATACGATACAGTATCCAGATTTTTAGGGATGCGCCGTTTATCTGGAAGCTATATGGCCAAAATCAGGTCAGCAGACATGGAAGACATATGGATACGAAACAGTATCCAGATTTTAGGGATGCGCCGTCTATCTGGAAGCTATATGGCCAAAATATAGTCTAAATATGGTCAGCAGACATAGAAGACATATGGATACGACACAGTATCCAGATTTTTAGGGATGCTCCGTCTATCTGGAAGCTATATGGCCAAAATATAGTCTAAATAAGGTCAGCAGACATAGAAGACATATGGATACGATACAGTATCCCGATTTTTAGGGATGCGCCGTCTATCTGGAAGCTATATGGCCAAAATATAGTCTAAATAAGGTCAGCAGACATGGAAGACATATGGATACAAAACAGTATCCAGATTTTTAGGGATGCGCCGTCTATCTGGAAGCTATATGGCCAAAATATAGTCTAAATAAGGTCAGCAGACATAGAAGACATATGGATACGATACAGTATCCAGATTTTTAGGGATGCGCCGTCTATCTGGAAGCTATATGGCCAAAATATGGTCTAAATAAGGTCAGCAGACATGGAAGACATATGGAAAAGATACAGTAGCCAGATTTTTAGGGATGCGCCGTCTATCTGGAAGCTATATGGCCAAAATATGGTCTAAATAAGGTCAGCAGACATAGAAAACATACGGATACAAAACAGTATCCAGATTTTTAGGGATGCTCCGTCTGTCTGGAAGCTATATGGCCAAAATATGGTCTCAATAAGGTCAGCAGACATAGAAAACATATGGATACGAAACAGTATCAAGATTTTTAGGGATGCGCCGTCTATCTGGAAGCTATATGACCAAACTATGGCCTAAATAAGGTCAGCAGACATAGAAGACATATGGATACGAAACAGTATCCAGATTTTTAGGGATGCGCCGTCTATCTGGAAGCTATATGGCCAAAATATGGTCTAAATAAGGTCAGCAGACATGGAAGACATATGGATACGAAACAGTATCCAGATTTTTAGGGATGCGCCGTCTATCTGGAAGCAATATGGCCAAAATATAGTCTAAATATGGTCAGCAGACATAGAAGACATATGGATACGACACAGTATCCAGATTTTTAGGGATGCTCCGTCTATCTGGAAGCTATATGGCCAAAATAAGGTCAGCAGACATGGAAGACATATGGATACGAAACAGTATCCAGATTTTTAGGGATGCGCCGTCTATCTGGAAGCTATATGGCCAAAATATGGTCTCAATAAGGTCAGCAGACATAGAAGACATATGGATACGACACAGTATCCAGATTTTTAGGGATGCTCCGTCTATCTGGAAGCTATATGGCCAAAATAAGGTCAGCAGACATGGAAGACATATGGATACGAAACAGTATCCATATTTTTAGGGATGCGCCGTCTATCTGGAAGCTATATGGCCAAAATATTGTCTCAATAAGGTCAGCAGACATGGAAGACATATGGATACGATACAGTATCCAGATTTTTAGGGATGCTCCGTCTATCTGGAAGCTATATGGCCAAAATAAGGTCAGCAGACATGGAAGACATATGGATACGAAACAGTATCCAGATTTTTAGGGATGCGCCGTCTATCTGGAAGCTATATGGCCAAAATATAGTCTAAATAAGGTCAGCAGACATAGAAGACATATGGATACGAAGCAGTATCCAGATTTTTAGGGATGCTCCGTCTATCTGGAAGCTATATGGCCAAAATAAGGTCAGCAGACATGGAAGACATATGGATACGAAACAGTATCCAGATTTTTAGGGATGCGCCGTCTATCTGGAAGCTATATGGCCAAAATATAGTCTAAATAAGGTCAGCAGACATAGAAGACATATGGATACGATACAGTATCCAGATTTTTAGGGATGCGCCGTCTATCTGGAAGCTATATGGCCAAAATATAGTCTAAATAAGGTCAGCAGACATGGAAGACATATGGATACGAAACAGTATCCAGATTTTTAGGGATGCGCCGTCTATCTGGAAGCTATATGGCCAAAATATAGTCTAAATAAGGTCAGCAGACATAGAAGACATATGGATACGATACAGTATCCAGATTTTTAGGGATGCGCCGTCTATCTGGAAGCTATATGGCCAAAATATAGTCTAAATAAGGTCAGCAGACATAGAAGACATATGGATACGAAGCAGTATCCAGATTTTTAGGGATGCTCCGTCTATCTGGAAGCTATATGGCTAAAATAAGGTCAGCAGACATGGAAGACATATGGATACGAAACAGTATCCAGATTTTTAGGGATGCGCCGTCTATCTGGAAGCTATATGGCCAAAATATAGTCTAAATAAGGTCAGCAGACATAGAAGACATATGGATACGATACAGTATCCAGATTTTTAGGGATGCGCCGTCTATCTGGAAGCTATATGGCCAAAATCAGGTCAGCAGACATGGAAGACATATGGATACGATACAGTATCCCGATTTTTAGGGATGCGCCGTCTATCTGGAAGCTATATGGCCAAAATATAGTCTAAATAAGGTCAGCAGACATGGAAGACATATGGATACAAAACAGTATCCAGATTTTTAGGGATGCGCCGTCTATCTGGAAGCTATATGGCCAAAATATAGTCTAAATAAGGTCAGCAGACATAGAAGACATATGGATACGATACAGTATCCAGATTTTTAGGGATGCGCCGTCTATCTGGAAGCTATATGGCCAAAATATAGTCTAAATAAGGTCAGCAGACATGGAAGACATATGGATACGAAACAGTATCCAGATTTTTAGGGATGCGCCGTCTATCTGGAAGCTATATGGCCAAAATATAGTCTAAATAAGGTCAGCAGACATGGAAGACATATGGATACGACACAGTATCCAAATTTTTAGGGATGCGCCGTCTATCTGGAAGCTATATGGCCAAAATAAGGTCAGCAGACATGGAAGACATATGGATACGAAACAGTATCCAGATTTTTAGGGATGCGCCGTCTATCTGGAAGCTATATGGCCAAAATATTGTCTCAATAAGGTCAGCAGACATGGAAGACATATGGATACGATACAGTATCTAGATTTTTAGGGATGCTCCGTCTATCTGGAAGCTATATGGCCAAAATAAGGTCAGCAGACATGGAAGACATATGGATACGAAACAGTATCCAGATTTTTAGGGATGCGCCGTCTATCTGGAAGCTATATGGCCAAAATATAGTCTAAATAAGGTCAGCAGACATAGAAGACATATGGATACGAAGCAGTATCCAGATTTTTAGGGTTGCTCCGTCTATCTGGAAGCTATATGGCCAAAATAAGGTCAGCAGACATGGAAGACATATGGATACGAAACAGTATCCAGATTTTTAGGGATGCGCCGTCTATCTGGAAGCTATATGGCCAAAATATAGTCTAAATAAGGTCAGCAGACATGGAAGACATATGGATACAAAACAGTATCCAGATTTTTAGGGATGCGCCGTCTATCTGGAAGCTATATGGCCAAAATATAGTCTAAATAAGGTCAGCAGACATAGAAGACATATGGATACGATACAGTATCCAGATTTTTAGGGATGCGCCGTCTATCTGGAAGCTATATGGCCAAAATATAGTCTAAATAAGGTCAGCAGACATGGAAGACATATGGATACGAAACAGTATCCAGATTTTTAGGGATGCGCCGTCTATATATATATATATATATATATATATATAGAGAGAGAGAGAGAGAGAGAGAGAGAGAGAGAGAGAGAGAGAGAGAGAGAGAGAGAGAGAGAGAGAGAGAGAGAGAGAGAGAGACAAAGAGTACTACAAAGAGCGGCACACAAATAATTCATAAAACGGTGCAGGCCCAGATAACAACATTGGTTAGACCGTTAAGACTAGACTGCCTCTCATGCGCCTCTGCGTTAGAGAGCGTGCGAATCGCGGTTCGCCTCCCGATTTTGGCTTATTGCAGAGATTTAAATCTCGGGCTAGCAGGGTTTACGGTCCGCACACAGGGTCCTTAAATGGCGTGGCGCCCATTCAAACGGACAGCGGTGGTGAAAGATCTCACCCGATCAATTGATTAAAAAATGAGAAGGGTCGAGGCCATACGCTATAAGAACGTGTAGGCCTACATTTACATGATCTAGACTAGAGGGCCAAACAGAAACCTGGCCCGCGAAATTTTGTGGCCAGAGATAGTCTTCAGAATTTCTTAAATATTTGACATTGAAAATTGGTAATGTAATGTAATGTAATTTATAAATTTCAAAGCGCCAACAAAGCGACAACAAAGCCACGTCAAGGAGACCACGCAGCTTATTCATCGATGCTACTCACTTCGTCTCTCCAATTCAAATCGTCCCTTGGGAAGTTGGGTCGCTGGTGGAACTAGCACGGACCGGTTGGCTGGCCTGGGTGGGGGTGCATGCTCTCATTTCGGGCTACATACACGCACGCACTCACGCACTCTTACACAAGCACACCTTATACCCAAGGTTTCTGGTATGATCTTGCCTTACACCGGTAGGCCTACAGTCAATAGACAAAGAGTATTACAAAATAGGCCGTGTTGCACCTGAAGCGCGTATTTATAGTTTCCCAGAATGCGCTTTATTAAAGTCCAAAATCATACATACTGTGCATGCAAACATACAAACATTCATACACGCTTACTTACATATATACATATATATACATACATACATACATACATACATGCATTAATGCATATACACATACATTCACACATGCATACATACAGACATACGTAGGCCCTACATACATACATACATACATACATACATACATACATACATACATACATACATACATACATACATACATACATACATACATACATACATACATACATACATACATACATACGTACATGCATCCTGTACACACACGCATTTGAACTCAAGTAGGGCCTACTGGCAGGAGTTTGTTTCAGAGAGGCTTTGGAGCGATTCGCAAATTTTAGTGATGAGGTGACCGCGGAAACAGAAAAGACTAAACGACGAACTGTTGTTCATCGTGGTTTAGAGTCTTTTCTGTTACCGCGAGGGAAACATAGCAGAGAGAGAGGGAGAGAGAGAGAGAGAGAGACAGAGAGAGAGAGAGAGAGAGAGAGAGAGAGAGAGAGAGAGAGAGAGAGAGAGAGAGAGAGAGAGAGAGAGAGAGACAGACAGACAGACAGACAGACAGACAGACAGACAGACAGACAGACAGACAGACTGACTGACAGACAGACAGACAGACACAGACAGACACAGACAGACACAGACAGACAGACAGACAGACAGACAGACAGTCGACAGACAGACAGAACCGAACAAGTAGGTCCCACGTAGTACCAAGGGAAGAGTTCCATAGGGATAATGGATAATGGTAATGAAAACTCCAGGAGAGGCGCGGATAGCTCGCAGTCTCCTCAAGTGGTAGTAGCAAGTGCGAGAAAGTAAGGAGAGATATGAGAAGCAAAGGCCTGTCTAAGCAAAAGAACAGTCTAAGTTGATTCCGAGGTCGCGGACATTCGTAGGGTTTGAGAAGTTCGGAAAGTGAGCTGAGAGAAGTGAGAAGTCAAGTTTCAATAATTGCTGCTTTGTACCAAACCAGAGGGGTATTGTAGGTGAGTGATATCAGTTTATACTCTATTCGTTCGGGTATTTTAAGCAATTGGAGAGATTTCAGGACAGAAGTGATTTGGTTATGTTTCGGGGTTTTACTGACAGCACGGGGCTGAATAGCTTGGGACGGTTTATTTGGGTATGTCTTTGTTTAGAAAGGGCGAGTTGCCGTAGTCTAATAATGCTTGGCCATTGCCGAGAGCAGCTGGGTTAAGAAATAAACTGGATATTGTAACAGGGTATTTAGATATTTAGACTTTGACATGAAGTGTTACAGATTTGCGTGCTTACTTACTTATCTAAAAAATAGTTCCACCACTGACCTAAGTCATTTGCTGCCCATTATAAAATTCGCAAAGTTAAAATTAATTTATTTTAAAATAAAGTAAATATGTCTTGAAACATAACCCGTTGCCATTAATTGGGGATCAACTATTATAACCAATTATTTCTGTGATGTTTGTTTAGGCATAATTCTGTCACAACTGGCCACGCCTGAAAATTCTTTAAAATGGAAATTAGTTATAGGTTACTAAGTAAATTTGTTGTGCAATGTTATCAGTGTAAATAAGTGAAGGCCAATTGTTACAAAAGTTTATTCTTTCACCTTATCAGTTGTGCAATGCCAGGGACTCTATTATTTTCAACACTTTCCCGCGTGGCGTATGAATCCTAACTTACGCCCTTGGTTCGTGCATGGTCACGAGGTCACGAGGCCATGACATTATGGCTCCTTTAGAAAAAATGGCGGACGTTTAGATCTATTACAAATGTCGCGAACTTCTGATGATTCAAGTAAGTAATCTTAAATCCCAAATTCGTATAACTTATTACCATATTTGTGTAATGAAAACACAGCTTTGACCGAGATATTGCCATTAATATAAGCAGTGCTCGAAATGGAAAATTTTACGAAACGGAACGCTAGTCAAAGATATGGGAGCATTCACGTTAATTTCATAGTATTTTCCACAATAATTCATTTGACGAACCGGAACGGAACGCTGACGAACCGGAACGGCGTTCCGGTGCGTTCCGGTCCATTTCGAGCACTGAATATAAGCATATAGCGCTTAACAGACTTGCTCGTGGTAGTTATTCGAATTATCAACCAGTGGTCGCACCTCAGACTTTACTTGGCGATTATACTTGGATTTTCTGGTAGAAGTCGAGCAGTCATTAAAATTTATGTGCTTTTTAATGTGCTCTCAGTGACTTTCTGTATTGCATTTGCAGAATCTGCAATCAACGTCTACATAGCCATGTAGCTATCAAAGTCGGTAGCCATGTGACTGGAATTGATTTTCTGTTTGAGCTTAGTGTGGCATATCCGTGAAACACTGTGAATACCTTCAACGTTTTTCAGTTGTAAGTAGAATTTCCAGTCTGTTGCTATGTCAAATTTCACTTAATATTTGTTTATAAATTGAATATTATTATTACCATATTGCTTTTGTGAGGTACTTAAAGGTTGCTATATTAAGTGTTTTGATACATACATACATACATACATACAATTATTATTATTATTATTATTATTTATATTACTACTACTATTGGTGGTTCGGTAAACTTGTGCTATAGGGGCCCTAGTTGTGCAACCTGGAAAGGTGACTACATGTATACCAGGAGGACTCACCGTAACACTAACAGGCAAAGTTTAATTAAACAAGTTAACAACAAATATCTATACACAAATGTTTCCTGCATCAATGACGCTAATAACACTCGTTAAAAATTTTAAGGTAACTTTAAAGCTGAAATGTTCAAGTTGAATATTCAAATCTCACTATGCTGAATTTTTTGTATTTCAAATATTGCAAAACACTCAACTCATCCTTGCAAATCTTGTTAAACTCCAACAGTTTCATGTTATAGTAAGGTGTAAAACAAAGAGCTGGACTATTTTAAAACTTGACTGTTTTAAAACTGTGCATGTTTAGATGGTTTGTAAGGTTTATTTAACGACGCCGTCATATCAAAGATGATTGACGTCAGACAGAGCATATATACAAGTGTATAAGCGGTCACGTTTGGGGTCGCATGTTTAGAGTTTACACAGCTGTTTTAATAGTTGGAACCGTTGTGGCAAAAACTAGCCTTATTAGTGTCTTTGGCGCTAACTAGTTAGTTTCGTTAGATTAGTGTTATTAGTTTCAGTGATGCACGAGCAAACCCTTCTTTCATTTAAGTAGGATTATTAGTGTCAAGGTTTGACCTCTTGTAATACATAGTCCCATTGAAATTGGTTAGTCAATAACTTTTGATAGGGACCCCGATATCGCAAGTTTGCCAGGGGGCTCTTGATAATATAGTGGTTAGTGGTTATGCTGTACTGCTGACCGAACAAAACGTTTCTTAACCTGGGTTCATGCAGAAACGCCCCTCTAAAAGTCCTTGACTACGAGATATTTTATAGACAATAGTCCTGAGCATTGCCCTTTGTTGATCCGATTGAATGTTCATTTCCCTTTCTTTTCTTAACTTTTTTGTTCCTGGTTGTGGTGTGACAACCAGTTTACTCAATAAATGAATATACATACATACATATCAGTTAAATGTAAGGTTTCCATGTGATTTTTCAGTGTTCTGTGTGGGTAATCATGCAGACTGAGAGCGTGTTTATATAAACAATATGGTTGCCACAGACTTCGTTCCAATAGAGCACTGCTATCTACCTGCCACATCCCATAATGCAACTTGTTAAGTAACGAACACAAACTTTTATTACAGTCGTTTAGCGCCATGAAACGGTGGGACATGTTGCGCAAAAACAACCACAAGTGCCAAATTACACTTCCTCTTCCCAAGAAACACTCAGTAACCATTTTCAGGCACTCGTTACTTTATTTGGTTCTGTTTCTTAAGAAGTCAATTAAAGTTTGTGTTCATTACTTACTTACTTACATTATGAGATGTGGCAGGTAGGTAGCAGCGCTCTGTTGGAGCAGTTAGTGGTAACCATATTGTTTATATACACAGGCACTCAGTATGCCTGATTACCCATGTATGTATGTATATGTGTATGTGTGTGTACCGACTTCAACTTTCAACATTCCTCTGCTGTTTTTGACTGTGTGGATAACTGTATACTACTTGAAGTCTTGCAACAGTCCTTTGGCATCCCTCATGTACAGAGCACATGCAGATCATCTGTCACCTTACTTATCTTTCATGGTCACACCTTGCAAGCAACTCTGTTTAAGGTCAATCCTTTTTTCGATCAGCATCTGCTGGAAAGCCTGTTATTCCTCGTACATGTCTTGTCTTTGCCCGGCACATTCATTCTCAGTTGGCATTCCCTCCATCGAGAACTCTCTACCTATTCATGCTCGCAATTTTTGTAGCGAGACTGTCTTTCACTCTAAACTGAAAACTTGGCCCTTCCGGTGTTTTAATGGTCACCTGGCTTCAATGTGCACTTCAGAATTTCGTAAGGAGAGCATTATCAAATTATAGCTGTATTGTATGTATGTGTGCATGTATGCACATTTGAATGTAACTATGTCTGTGTGTCTTCATGTATGTATGTATGTATGTTGTGTTGTTTTAATGTATATTTATTTCAATGTATATTGTTTCCATGTAAATATGTGTATGAATGAAATTTTTATCTTAATAGGTTTTTATTATCTTTTATGTGGGATCACATTACTAGAGTAAAATTTCTTTGATTAAAAATGTATGGTAGCATGGCAGGTATATATGAAGACAATGCAGAAGGCAGTTTGGTGCTGAATTGGCCTGCAATGTGCCATGTTTGGCAACTGACATGGGCCATGTTTGTTAACTGCTGCAGTGTTTTTGGTTTTCCCAGTCCTGGACCAAGGATAAAGGTAATGCTAAGACACAACATGGTTAAACTACACACACGAGGCTGTTTCAGAATATAGAGCATAGCTCATATTCAGGAATTATTATTATTATTACTATCCATTTATTAAGTGCCGTATCTAGTGATCAAGCACCAGTCGATGGCGCTGAGCAATGTGATTGAAGGACTTGCTGAAGGTCCATACACAGTCACCATCTCTGTAGCCTTGGACGCATACTCTTCGTGTTGCTTGGCAAGCGCTCTAACAAAATGGCTTCTATTTTCCCACAACTTTCACAGGCACTGCAAATATATAATACACACATGGTTGTGACAGAGTATAGCTACTATTGGGCAATTATTATTATTATTATTATTATGCATTTACTAAGTGCCATATCTAATATCTAATTGTGGTCGAAGGTCTTGCTGAAGGTCCCAACACAGTAACCATCTCACGAGGCAAGCAGATGTTTATTATTTAACAAATGAGGCTAAATCTTCAATGTCGTAAGTCACATGCACTTATTTAGAATTGCTCTACAGAAATATTGACGATGTGGCTTCTTGGCTTCTTGTCACTCATATTTGATCTATAACTAAAAACGTGTTCAACAGGTGTGTTAGATGCAGGCGCAATCAATGCGCTAAACACTGGCTCACATAGTTTTCTCGAGAAAAGCGTTGCTGCTATTTAGCAAAAGAAACAATCACTTTCACCAAAGTCACCGTGCAGTTTTTTGACAAAACTTATGCTTAGCAGTAAAGTTTTGAATATTGTTGGCTCAATTTTAACAATTATCCATCTAATTCTGGTCACCACAGGAGAAATGCCAAAATGTCCAAACCATATGAGCTAATGACTAAAAGTTGACTGGTAACCTATCTGAGTATCCTTAAAATCCTGTCAGTTCATATGCTGTATGTTTGCATTTAAAAAAACTTTTTTCATATAAAGTTTTGAGAACAAGTACTTCATGGACTGAACTGATCAAGCCTGGCCAACAGTAATTGATGGTATTGACTGCCTCTTCAAACTATGTTGGACTTTTAATATTTGAAAGTTTCAAGTACAGGATTTATTAAATTAAATACAGAAAATTCCCCAACTGTTTCAGAAGTCTGTAGGCTGCCATAGTATTAAACCTGATGACATTTTTCTGTGACTTGGGTGAATAACTACATATTTCTGCTTATCTATGTGTATATAATTTTTTTATGTTTCTGCTTTGTTAAAATAATAAATGTTGGTGGATTTTTTAAATTCTGATGTCAGAAATAGATGTTGATATGTATGTATTTATTATGTATATATATATATATACATTTATTTTTATTTGTGTATGCATATACAATTATATACGTATCATCATCATCAATAACCATGGGCTCAGCGCCCATATGTGTCTGATGCCCTCCTGACGATATCTCTCCACTCCTTCTGTCCAGTGCCAAGTGACCCAGCTCATGGAGACTTGCTCCACACCATTCTTCAATGTCATCTGTCCATTCTCTGTTAGGTCTTCCTCTTGTGTTTGTGCGTTCCATTATTCCATAAACCAAAGTTTTAATTTTTCTGCCCCTTCATTCTGCAGATATGTCCAAACAGCATGAGCTTTATCCAAAAAACTCTTTGCTTGAGATTTTAGGTCAGACTGATTTTTCTGTATAATTCCTCATTTCTGATATTCTGCATTCATGCTATTGTAAGGATCTTATGATGGATTTTCATTCAAATGCTGACACACTTATACACATAAAAACTGGCATATATATACACACATATTTATATATAGTGTGCTCAATAGTGTAGTGATTAGCGTCCTAGACTGCCAATCGAGAGGTTGAGGTTTCAAATCCCCGTCAGGGCAGACATTTAGTTCAAGATTTCTGTTCAACCTGTGCCCCTAGCCAACTCGGCTATAATGAGAACACTGATCACACATGGTCAGTGGGAAAATGAGACGGTGAGGGAGAGGATTGGTTGAGGCTAAAAAAATGAAGTTGCCAACAGTTCATAGCTATGGTTGCCTCAGGGCTAGCTTAAAGGACTGCTCTTCTTATATGGGTAAAATAATCATGTGGATTTAATTTCTTGACATACGTATGTGTAAACAACTAAACATGTATCCATATTATATATATATATAACAGTTAAATGCATAAACATGTATAAGGTTTTATAATACATGTAATATATATGTATAGGAATATGTAAATTCTTGACCTGTTTTCAGACAAAATGGTCAGTTTCTTTTCATTGACAAATTCTTCCATCCAAATTCTACACCTTCTATCATGGACTACTTTCTGCCAACTGCCTAGCAAAACCGGTCTTGACACCATTCCTACTTGGTTTCTAAAGAGTGCTCTGATGTCCTGGGTCTGTAATATATGTCCTGTAACATATATTACACTGATTATCAATTTGCACGAGGGATGCCTTCCATCTGCATTTGCTCAGCCATAGTTCATCCTCTGCTTAAGAAACCTTCTCTTGCCTCTCAAATTACCGGCCAATCTCAACCTTGAATTTTACATTTAAAATCCTTGAATGCATGCAAACTCATCTATCATCAAACTCATCTCCCGTTTTCAGACTGCATATCCTAAGTTTCAGTCAACGAATCTGCACTGCTTACTTTTCATAATGACATCGTATGTTCAGTGGACGGGGTAAGGTAACAGCACTTGTTCTACATGACTTGTCGGTTACATTTGCTACGTCTTCATCGTCTCAAGTACTGCTTTGGGATAGCTGGTCCTGCACTAAATTGGTTTATTACTTACCTTAGTCCATGGACTCAGTGTATTTAAATGGTAATTATTCATCTAGGACTTTGTTGGCATGTGGTGTTCCACAGAGTTTTGTGCTTGGTCCTCTTTTGTTTACATTTCATACCACTAGGCACAGTGCTGGAAAATCATTCGCTGGGCCATCATTTCTATGCTGGTGATACTAAAATCTACATTTTCATTTGACAGTCTGTCATAGTCCTTAAAGTCTTGCAACTTAAAGTCTTGGGTGGTGGCCTCTAAACTCTTTAACCAAACAAACAATGAATTTCTGTTACTGGGCACTCCACAGCAGCTTTAAAATATGATCAGCTTTAGTCATTGAAACTGGGTGACTCAATTTGTTAAGCTGGCAGACGCTTCTTGTAACTTAGGCATTGTTTTCATTTCTACCATGTCTTTCACTGGTCGTGTAAACAGTATTTGTAAGTCGTCATATACGTTCATTCGTGACATGTCTGCAAGGATATCTCTGGTTGCCAGTTGCCTAGATTACTGTAGCTCTCTTCTTACTAGTATCAATAGGTGAAACATGCCTAAGCTGCTGAGATTTAAGAACTCTTTGGCTAGAGTCATAACTAATACATCCAATTTTGAACATATAACCCATGTGCTGAAATCTTTGCATTGGCTTCCTGTTTAGCAAAGAATTATTTTCAAATTGGGTCTCATGGTTTACAAATTCTGGTCAGCAACAATACTTAGAACCAGTTCTTATTCTCCAGACTTTTCATTATTCAGCGAGGTCATTATCTTTGTGGGGTCATACCAAAATGAAGAACTGTTTTTGGTGAATGAGTTTTTTGGTTGCTGGACCTATTTTTTAGAATTCTGCCCCTGTGTCTTTTTACTCTGTCCAGCCAGCCCCTTGTGTCATTTCGTTCTCAACTTAAAACTTACCTCTTTCAAATTGCTTATCCATCATAGGCTGTATCTCTGTCTTATGGACTGATCTTCTGGATATTGACCTGATAATATTAGGCTTGGTTTGATGTGCCATCGGTTGATGCTTTGTGCTTAAGACACCGGCACAGTAGAAGTTACTAATTACAATTATATGTATATATATATTTAGTTATGTCTGATACATACTTATTTAATTATACGTGTGTAATGTAATTGAATTAATTAATAAACATCAGAAAAAGTTAAATTCATACTCTGCTGTGTATTCATTTCTTAATGAACTCATCTTTTCTTCACCTATGAAACCTGTTTCCTTGACATTATTCTTACAACTCTTCTGAAAAAGTGCTCTGTGCTCAATCATTGTCAATAATTAACTTCTTTTTTGGGGTGAAGCATCTGGTTTTTAATTTTGTGTTAACTTTTTGTTGCATTGTAGGAGCCGTAAAACATGAAGTTTGCCAGTAACGGACAATGAAGTCTGACTTAAATGTGCTGCAGTCTTTACAAACTCTGATGACAGAGAAAGAGAAATCAACCTAGTCTGACGACAGCATGATCGATTGCAGCTAGGATATCACTGTAACTCTGAGGAACATGCCCCAGAATAAACTCTTATGTTGGACACAGGATTGCATTCAATCTTGAGGGAACATGTGTTCTTTTCTTGTCTGTGTCATTTCTTGTCACGAGGCGGTTAGTCGGACTTCTTTTCGGTTGACGTTAATGACCTCTTCATCAACTTATGTTTTTGATAGCTGTAAAACTGTATTGATATGATATTAACCGATCAACAATTCGATGGGCACTGTTAAGTTGGTGATCATTAATTGGAATGTCTTGGTTACTTATTTTATTGTTTGGTATTTTAATTTGTTTGCATTAAGGGGTGTAATACTTCTCTGCATATTGTGTTCTTATAACCTCAATTTTTATATTTTACAATTAAGAAATTGAGTGATGAATTTGTGGGGTGCATACTTGAGTATATAAATTTATAAAATATTAGGCTGATCAAGAAGACATCAGAGCTATAGATCTCAACCTTATCAAATGTTTATGTGAACTGAAATGCGGTAAAGCAGCAGGTTTGATGGCATGCCAGAGAACCTGAACAACTGTTCTGTACTCACCCAATACAGTTAGGTCTTTGCTAACATTACTATTTGCAGCAGAGTGCATTATGGATATGTACCAATGATTTTGGTTGAGGCGTAATAATTCCTCCTGTGAAAACTAAAGATGTGATCTGTCTTGTAGCTCAGCTACTGTGATATAACACTTAGTGGAAATATTGCGAAGTTTGAGGTGTGTCTTTTTGAGCTGTATAGCTGTTATCTGTGTTCTTCTGGCCTTCAGTCTGGATTCATGAAGAAAACTGGTTGCGATAGAGCAATTTATACAGAACTTGAGGTCTACTGTTGAGTAAATCAAAATGTTTGTGTTTGAAAGTAATGATGAAGAATATTCCACACAGATTTTTGATAAGTTTGATACACTGGTGTAGTAGATGGTTGCAGCTGTAGGATGGAATTGTGTATTTTCTAGAATATTCAAATTAGTTTGCAGTGTCAGACAAGGAGGGGTGTTATCCCTATCCTATTTGTTGTTTTTGTGGATTACACTGTTAATCTGATAGATAGAATGACTTCTATGTAGAAAATAATTGTTACTTGTGAATTAGAGTATCCTATATGGATATGAAGTTCGGTATAACAAAATCTGTGGTGCTCAGGATAGTTGGTGCCCATAAATATTTGTGTATGCGTTTGCCATTAGTGTTTGAGTTTGCCATGTGTTGAAAAGCAAAATACTTAGCAATTATACTGTGACAGTTGATGTGCAAATGTCATTTTGACTGCAGGAGACAGTTTTAACCATAGGCGTAGACTCTGGGAGGGCAGCCGTGGCGCGTGCCCCAAATAATTGAGATGGACTGTACATTTAATGCAAAAAGTGTAGAATGAATAACGAAATGCCCCAATATTTTGGACAAGTTTACGCCAGTGGTTTAAACTGAGCCTAAGTGAAATAATTTGAAAATTTTACAAGTCTGATAATAATAGCTTTTTAAACGACACATGGATGAAATTGTTCTGTTGCATTTATTCAAAACACATTGTGAGACACTACTTGTATTTACATGTGAATGTATTTCATTTACTATCAGTAAGTATGCAAGGTTGACAACTGCATGGAACAGAATATTTTGGAGGTTTTTGAAAGTAAATAACACAATGATTGATGGGTGCTTTCATATATGTTGGTTGTTTACTGCTTCAGGCTGACTTTGATGTTAGGCAGTATTGTCCAAGTTAATGGTGTCATGAGAAATGGTTCCAGACAAATGGTTCACGATCATCCAGCTTCTAGTTTGAGCTATATTTTCATCGAGAATCAGGCTTCTAGTTTGAGCTCTATTTTCATCGATCTTCCGGCTTCTAGTTTGAGCTATATTTTCATCATCGCTGATCCAGCTTCTAGTTTGAGCTATATTTTCATCGCTCATCCAGCTTCTAGTTTGATGAAAATAGAGCTCAAATGCTTTTTCGTAGTCCAGTGTAAACAAAACACAACCTAGAAGCTGGAAGATTGTGAACCATTTGTCCATGAACCATTTGTCCATGAACCATTTGTTGTGGAACCGTTAATCTACAGTACTAAAACTACTAAATGAACTACAAGCATTATTTGTACAACAACAAAAAGATACTTTGTGAAATCTATGATATATTGAAAAATTTTAACATTGGTGACTTAAGGATAAATGTTTATGAAAGGCATTTGCTTATCAGGTAGTTGAGCTGCTTATTTTTTATCACTGATGTGTATATTTTTCTGTTATTTCTCCTTTGTATAGAGGGTGTTATTTTGTGTTGCTCATATGTGGTGAAATAAAGTTTATTCAAAATGGAAACTACATAAGCAGACTACATGTGTTTTATATGTTGTGCATATGTTGTAGATGTCCTGATTACTTACAGAAGATGCATGCATATGGATGCTATATAGACCACAGATGGTTTACTGTTTAGCATGCAGATTGCTAAACCATTTGGTATCTGTATAGTATACATGTGGTGTAGATAAGCTAGTTATATATAGGAACTATATATATTGCATATGGCATGCAGATTGGTACATCATCTGGTATCTATATAGCAAACATATGGTGTAAACCACCTAGTTACATATAGAAACTTTATAGATTCTATATAGTATGCAGATTGGTAAAGGATCTGGTATCTATATTGAATACATATGGCATAGATCAGCTAGTTACATATAGAAACGATATAGATTCTATATAGTATGCAGATTGGTAAAGGATCTGGTATCTATATTGAATACATATGGCATAGATCAGCTAGTTACATATAGAAACAATATAGATTCTATATAGTATGCAGATTGGTAAAGGATCTGGTATCTATATGGTAAACATATGGCATAGATCACCTGGTGCCATATGCATGACATATGGATACCATTTGAAGCCCAGATGGCTTGGACATATGCATTCAATATGGGCTGTCGGGTGCAAACCAGATGAATCTAGGGATCCCTGCCATATTGGATCGCATATGGCATATATACGTTGTAGATCAGCTAGTTACATATAGAAACAATATAGATTATATATAGTATGCAGATTGGTAAAGGATCTGGTATCTATATTGTATACATATGGCATAGACCAGGTAGCTACATATAGAAACAATATGGATTCTATATAGAATGCAGATTGGCAAAGGATCTTGTATCTATGTGGTAAACATATGGCATAGATCATCTTGTGCCATATGTATGACGTATGGATACCATTTGAAGGCCAGATGGCTTGGACATATGCATTCAATATGGGCTGTCGGGTGCAAACCAGATGAATCTAGGGATCCCTGCCATATTGGATCGCATATGGCATACATACTTTGTAGATCAGATAGTTACATGTAGAAACAATATGGATTCTATATAGAATGCAGATTGGTAAGGATCTTGTATCTATATGGTAAACATATGGCATAGATCAGCTGGTTACATATAGAAACAATATAGATTCTATATAGAATGCAGATTGGTAAAGATCTGGTATCTATATGGCATACATATGGTTTAGATGACGTGGTGCCATATAGATACCATATGCATACCATTTAAAGCCCATATGGCTTGCACATATGCATTCAATATGGGCTGTCGGGTGCAAACCAGATGAATCTAGAGATCCCTGACATATGGCATCCCATATGAAGCCCATATGGTTTCCATATTACATTGCTGTTGGGGTCGTTCAAAGTCCAAAACGCAAGTAGGCGGAGGACGCAAAGGGATAGATCAGAGATGGGAAAACTACGGCCTGCGGGCCAGAACTTGTCCGCCAACAATTTTTATCCGGCCCACAAGTCTTCGGAAAATAACAAAACCGCAAAATTCAGACCGCAAGAACTTTTCCTCGCTTTACCAACGTGACGCTACTTTCTTACTTACTATTCCGTTCTCGTCTTTAATAATAACTCCGTGTATTAAGCCCGCGAAAGCATATTTCATTTTAAATAAGTAAACTTTTTCATGTTAGTCCTTATTAAAAGTTAACAATTTGTTACCCGGCCCTCCGAATTTTTTGACGTTTAATATGGCCCAAAGTGCGAAAAGTTCACCCCACCCTTGGATAGATTGAGCGCGCTTAAGGTGTATTCATGCGCACTAGGCTAAGTGGGCCTAGTGTTTAAAAGTTACGAACTTGCTTCAATAAGGCTGTCCACTTTTGTTCTCGCATGTGAGAAACATTGCATAATTTAGAAAGTGTTGAATTACTTGCTTACTAAAATTATTTTGCAAACTCCTAGACGCGTAGTTTGCTTGGTTGTACCTGAACTACATTTTGTGTACAAGCACACAGTTGCGTTCTCTGTCAAGCACAAAGAGATTACTAATTTACTACGTTAGAACAGCTTAACGTATATTTAATACGTTAAGAGTTAGCATGACAACGTATTTATCCGTCAATAACAACAGATCAATACGTCAAAAAATTGTAACGTATTGTTATACGTTATGCACCAGCGTAGTATTTCTAAGAGTGCATGACTGAAGCCCTGTATAGCGAAAAACTGTTGAAGACCATACTTTGTCATCGGAGCTTTGCTTGGAGAGAATCAGTCTATTCTTGCAAGCCAACAGCATTTTGGAGGACATTGAATTCCAGAAGCTTACTATAGAACTGGGTTGCGATTCATAAGAATTCTTTAAACTGTCGTCACCACAGCATGCAATACAGAAAAAAGCATTTCACATTACAGTATGTTAGTGGGTCTATTAGCTGTGAATATTATATCACCTAACATTAAATTAATTAAATTAGAATGTTAGGTAATTTTTATCGGAGTATCATTCGCGAATAGGATCGTTTGTTTGTGTTTGGGTTGATATCTGTTACTTCTGACCGAGTAATCCTAGATTTAGAGGATTAAGTGCAGGGATGTCAATGAAGGCTCACCAGCCCCCCCTCCCCCCCCGGGTCGCGAACTTGAGGGTCGGTGTTAGGCGTAGGGTTTCCCGCAGTGCGACGACATCCTTGGGGTCGTATGTATACGACGTTGACAGGGCCAGATGCTAATTGAAAGAAAACAACAAACCTCGGAAGAAGGGGTAAGCGAGAATATCGCGGAAAGCCATCGATTGCTAAGGCAGAGGCACCTGACGGCTACAAGAGAACCCTTGCGGTGCGAATCCAACAAGTGTTGGGAGTCAGCGTGAGTGTCAAGCACTTGCTATCGCTGTAAGACAATGGCGCGTTTTACGCCTATCAGACACGGAACGAGACCACAGGGACACAAGATGAATTACTGAATACACAGATGCCCCTGCAGCATCAGCAGCAGCTCTTGCACAAGGGATGATGATGATCAGGTAGAACAACAACATCAGCAGCAGTAGCAAGGGCACCTGGCCACAGATAAAATGTGTCATTAGAAATGTCGAATCCCACTGAAACTTCGAAAGGGGATCACCTATCTATTGAGGTCTCATCGCCAACGGTACTTGTGTCAAATCGCAACACCCATCAGCGGAGGCTTGGGCCCCGGGGCTAATCGGGAAGAGGGCTATACAGCGGCTGGTCCCGGGTCTGGTCGCCGTGAAATGGCCATGCTGACGCCTGTTGACACTTTAATTAATTCGACGGAAGCGGTCTTCAATTAGTTAATGAATTGCGCGGTTAATTGGACAAACGGAGGAACCGCCGGGGAGGGAGGGATGTGTCACTTCATGTAAATCCCTGATCGCTGATGACTTTGCAATTGAGGCGCAAAATTTACCCCGAAAGGGACTAAGCATGCAGTGACGCAAATGGCGCCTCTTTAGTCTTGGCATATGACAATAGGCGTATACCTGTTGCTGGAACAAAAACGTCGAACTCCGTCTGTTGAAGAAGAGCACAACATTTAAGACTCCACCACTGTTGTTTTCGAGTGGTGCCAGTCCCAAGCCTGGATAAAGGAGGAGGTGAGCGTCAACGACTCAACAGCCCTGCATGGCAGCCATATGATATCGTTAAACACCGGAACCACTGTTAGTCAGAGATGTTTCTTCATATGATAACTATATTCTTATGTTGAAGATGGCCATATATATATATGTATATATATGTATACATATATATATATACTCAAAGCATGCATCGTCACCAATACAAGTTCTAACTGCGCTTAACATTACTGAAGTACATCGTTGTGCTCGCCAGCATCTTATCCGCAGCGCCATGATTTTGCACGAGGAATAAGTTTGTCTTCAGAGGCCTATGCCCTATTATATACAGTCCGCTATGAACTCAGGAACTATATAGCCTATAATTGTTAAAGAACAATAATTATTATAGGCTCTATAGGCCTTATGTCCGTAGAACAGCACGAATTATATGTATACAGTTGTAAATGAGCAGCTCTACAGACATTTAAAGAAACACACCGAACACAGTCTTATGTTACATCGATTTGTGAATTTTTACATAAGTATAATATGTCATAATATTAAAAAAAATTGGCATAATAAAGATCGATGATCGTAAAACAGTATGTATGGTATATACATTCAAGTTAAAGAGAGAGAGACAGACAGACAGACAGACAGACAGATAAACATACATACGTATACAGAAAGAAAGAGGCTTGTTGTTGGCGTGCATGCACCGATTCGCTCCCATGGCAGAGAATGTATACAGGGCTATAGGAGTCACTGATCCAGAGCAGTAAGGATTAAGTTCAGATTGGCATATATATATATATATATATATATATATATATATATATATATATATATATATATATATATATATATATATATAGTCTTCAGGGAGTATACATAACAAACCGCTGACACAAATACGTTATAATGTATGTTTCAGTCCAAGTCACTGTATACATGTGTTCCATTTACAGCATATAAACACGTGCACCAACCAGTTATTATATATATATATATATATATATATATATACCAACATTACAATCATATATATATATAACTAATAGTAACTGCATGGTTGCTGTATATATGTGCTTATATATGCTGTAAATGGAAGAGAGTGACTTAGAGAAGTTATAAAGTGATGAAACATCTCCGATGAGATTCAGTTTGTGATTACAGTTTCTATAGCATTGTCAGTAGCAAGCTATACTTCTCTAGGATGCCTTACATGGTTTACACATGTCAGCGCTAATGCTAAGAGTTACATAGCAAGTACACAGTTTTAACTGTTTTGTTTTTAAATATAAATGCTTTGGCTTTCTGAATATGCGCTGCAGGAAGACTGTTCCTGCAGGCACGTTTGGTATACGGTGCCACAGACTCAAAAGGCCCGATCGTCCGTTTTAGTTTGAGTTGCTGGCACATATCATCGGACTTTGATGAGCGGAGCGCCGATCTATCAGGATCATCCGATAGCGGCCTGATGTTGTCTGCGAGGCATACCATGGTGCGCATTTGTTGAGACATGCATGTATACTCTTGAAGGCAAAGTTTGAATTTTTTACGCTCGCCTATTCTGAGCCACTGAAGCTGCAGGTCTTGTGGTAACGTGGTCGAACTTTTTAATTGCATGATCCAGACGAGCAGCAACGTTGTTGACCGCCTGAAGACGAAAGATACTGCGTTGTGGCTATGGCAAGCCAGCAAAGGCGACATTGAAGTAATCGATTCGACTCAGGATTGAAATTTGCACGAGATGGCGACTCACATCCTGTGTGAGAGATGGAGAAACAGACCTCAGGTGTCTCAGGATAACACTTTGTCTTGTAGAGTCTCTTGTTCTAGAAACACATCTGGTGGTAATGTTACATGGTTCTGCTGTTAATAAGAGATCTCGCGAAACTCATCCTATATTTAACTAAAACGCTCTTTCATGCAAAGACGCCGAACTGATATTTCTATCAGCAAGACATAAACAGTGCTACAAAATAACACCGCTACCACCTCTATGAAGCCACGGTGCACCTCAACCATCTTTACCATGGCACCATGAACTACAACCATTTTCATCATCATCATCATCATCGTCGTCGTCGTCATCATCATCATCATCATCATCATCATCATCATCATCATCATCATCACCACCTCCGTCACCCCGCCACCACTCCCACAGTCCTCTATATCGCATGATTCGGACGTTGTCGTCATCGTGAGCATCATCATCAGCATCACCTTCATCCTACCATCATCATCGTCGTCGTCGTCGTCGTCACATCATCATCATCATCAACTGCATTTGACCGTCGTCGTAGCCTTTGTAATTATCACAGCGTATACAATCTCATCGTTCAGGGCATCATCATCAAAGGTGCCATGTCGGTTGCTGAGGCAGGGCATCAACTTCTCCTCGGTTTATACGCATTCACTGTGTAACGGCTGATGAGGAGGACGAGTCTAAGGAGAAGCAGGAGAAGGAAGAAGAATGGGAGAAAGGGAGTAAGAGGAGAAGAAGGAAGAGAAGGAGGAGGAAGCTCATGAGGAGAAGTAAGA
>OY744612.1:38331251-38433751 GCA_963556255.1 Allolobophora icterica
TCCACTCTCCCCTCTGCAGGACCAGACAGGACCAGAGGGAAGACCAGGAAGAGGACCAGAAGGTCAAGAAGACCAGAAGGAGGACCATAGGTAGATTCGTCAGGAGGAGGAGGAGAAGGAGGAAGAGGACCAGAAGGTCAAGAAGACCAGGAGGAGGACCATAGGTAGTATCGTCAAGAGGAGGAGGAGAAGGAGGAAGAGGACCAGAAGGAGGACCAGAAGATGGATGATCGGAAGAGGACCAGGAGGAGGACCAGAAAGAAGAAAGAGGAAGAAAAATTATCAGGAGGAGAACCAGAAGGACGAAGAGGACCAGGAGGAAGATCAGAAGTAGGATAATTAGAAGAAGGACCAGGAGGATAAAGGGCAGGAGGAGGAGGAGAAGGAGGAGGAGGAGGCCGAGGCCGATAAAGGAGATAAGGATATATAGAAGAAGAGTATACTATCTATAGAATCGTGGAGAAAGACGGAATATGGAAAAGAGAAGAAAGTAAGAGGAAAGCCGAAGTGCTATGGCCACACAGAGATACTCAACTCTCAAATATGTATTTGCCAGCCACTAAAACACATGCAGACGTATGGACAGACGGGCATTTAGACATACGAAGAGATGGACGGGTAGATGGACGGAGAGGCAAGCAGACAAACGCTGTAAACAGACACACGTTCACTTAAGCAGGAATCCGGACAGATAAATGGTGGGACACGTATATAGGCAAACAGACGGACAAAGAGAAGCACAGAGACAGACGCACAGACAGAGAGACAGACAGAGAATTACAGAGACAGTCGTCATAGTGTCTGTGTACATCTTTGTGAATGCAGCCGAGATGCAACTAAGACGACCATCGGTCGGACAGCAGCAGATATATCCGTCAAATCGCCCGCAGCGCATTGCACCGATTCACGCTCCTCCTCGCAAGAGATCTGCGTCTATACGCATCACAGCAACCAACTATATAGCACCCTGGACGAACGAATGGAAGGAACGGTAGATGGATGGATTAGTGGAAGGAAGGAAGGATGGATGGATGGATGGATGGATGGATAGACCGATCGATCGATTGATGATCTGATTGACTGACTGATTGATTGATTGATTGATTGATTGAGTGATTGATTAATTCGGTGATTTAGTGATTGAGTTATTGAGTGATTGAATGAGTGAGTGATTGATTGATTGATTGAGTGAGTGAGTGAGTGAGTGAGTGAGTGAGTGTGTGAGTGTGTGAGTGAGTGAGTGAGTGAGTGTGAGTGTGTGAGTGAGTGAGTGTGAGTGTGAGTGTGAGTGTGAGTGTGAGTGTGAGTGTGAGTGAGTGAGTGAGTGAGTGAGTGAGTGAGTGAGTGAATGGGTGAGTGAGTGAGTGAGTGGGTGGGTGGGTGAGTGAGTGAGTGGGTGAGTGAGTGAGTGAGTGAGTGAGTGAGTGAGTGAGTGAGTGAGTGAGTGAGTGAGTGAGTGAGTGAGTGAGTGAGTGAGTGAGTGAGTGAGTGAGTGAGTGAGTGAGTGAGTGAGTGAGTGAGTGAGTGAGTGACGGACGGACGGACGGACGGACGGATATTTGCATGGGCGGACGGAAGGAAGGACGGGTGGTCGGAGGGATGAACGGATGAATGAATGCATGAATGGGTGTTAGGAAGGATGGAAGGATGGAGGGATGGATGGATGGATGGATGGATGGATGGATGGATGGATGGATGGATGGATGGATGGATGGATGTTAAGATGTACGGATGGATGGATGGATGTTAAGATGTACGGATGGATGGATGGATGGATGAATGGATGGATGGATGGATGGATGGATGGATGGATGGATGGATGGATGGATGGATGGATGGATGGATGGATGGATGGATGGATGTACGGATGGATGGATGGATGGATGTTAAGATGTACGGATGGATGGATGGATGGATGGATGGATGGATGGATGGATGGATGAATGGATGGATGGATGCACGCATGCATGCATGCATGCATGGATGTTAAGATGTATGGATGGATGGACGAACGGACGGACGGACGGATGGATGAATGGATGGATGGATGGACGGACGGACGGACTTAGAAAGGGATAGTATGTGGATATATACGAAGGAAGGGAGAGACAGAGAGACGAACGAATGGACGGACGGGTTTAATGTAGTGCTGCATTTCTGTAATAGGGCGTTTCCAATATCATAAACAGCGAATATTGGAGATCATATCGTATACAACCGTAGCCCTACGAGGCTATAAATATACAATTAATGTCGTCGTCCATTGGCTCAGCGAACTCGTATTTACCTGAATGACACGTCATCGATAATCGATTGTGTCAGATTTCTGCTTCAGTGGATCAGTCACCGCGAATTGATTGCGCTTAAAGTGCATGTGTTGAAAGCGTTAATGTTATAAGAGGCTTTCGCGATGGGGTTTCTGCAACGCAATTGCCACAGCTGTTGCAAAGTCTCTGAACGTTTCTGTGGTGATGGCTTTATTTCTAAATGTCACTGATACATTTCTGAATAACCTCTTCATCTCTCTCTTATAATGTCAACGTTCAAGTGTTCTGTGTATTTCGTGATCTTTGTTTGGTTTCCTATGATTTTTATTTTTTTATGTATGGTCTCCCATGATTTCTGGTAACATCTTGGATTTCCTGGATTTGTCAAGACTTTTCTTAGTTTCTTAGGTTCTTCTCCTTCCCTGCTTTCGTTGTTTTATATTTTTTATAAACTTTCCTTGTTTCATCTTGGCCATTTTATTTCACAATTTTAGTGGCCAATCCCTACCCTAGCCAGTTTTGGGCCATGTTGGCCTGGCTCCCCTACTAAATCCAATGAACAAGGCCGATTTTCTTGGTGTACAACATTGACAGCGTGATGAGATCGAATTGCTTGATTGTATTCATTCAAGTTGGTGAAACACACAAGGGAAACCAGTTTCGAACGATTTCAATAAGACGCTGCAAATTTCCAGCCTGGTATAAACGTATGCGAGTTAAGTGTTCCAATGGAATGCAGTGTTCGTGGCGAGCGATCGAACACAGAGAATTATTGGCTCAACATCTAATCATTTAACGCCTTGAAAATAACCGAAAATAACGCCTATCTGAATGAGATCTTGCTCATACCGCCGTCAAAGAAAAGGGAAAGGGGGAAGGGAAGGCATGAAGTGAGCCAGGATTCACGGAGGTATAGTCGTCGCCTATTTGGAAGGCATGGGGGTGTGCAAACAAGGGACAGTCAGGAGTCCATGGGCAGCCGACCGAAGGATGCCACGACTCGGGATCGAGGAGACCGACATTCAGATGTTCCTGTAGATATAGTGTAGAAGGTATACGATGGAACACAGCCAACAAGACAATTGCGCAAGGGTCAAGCACACACTCCGACACACATGCACACAACCACATACAGATACACACATACATAGACACACGCAGACACACATAGACACACGCAGACACCCGCATACACACACAGACACACATAGACACACAGACACACGCAGACGCCACACAGAGACACACACACAGACACACGAAGACACACACACACATGCATACGCAGACAGACACAGAGACACACAGACACACACACAGACACACACACAAACACATTGGGGACAGAGGTCCAATTCATCCGGATTTCCAACAGATCCCCTCACTGTAGCCGCTGAGACTTTGTTGTTGCACAGAATCTCATGCATCCCTGTTTCGTTTTCGTCACCACTTGTCTGCAGATTCTCTTAGTCTTAATCGTAAGATCCTAATCTCCGGATTCATTCAGCGCCCAGGTCAAAAGGCATAGTTTGCGATGGTAAGAGAAGGACTTCTTCAAGTTCCCTACACAATAAACGTTTCAGAGGAAGCTCGAACATGGCGAATGCTCTAACCAATCGGCTCCAGTGTTCCAAGGAATTCACTACTTTCAGTTATTTCATCTCGCAAGCACTCGATGACTTCTGTCTTTCCAGCTGACTGCACTTTTTAGTTGGAATTCATAAATTAACGCGATTGAGTATCCGATCACAATACATCGAAAACTCGTGTACAGTGTTACGGTTCGTGGTTTCGTCTCTGCATCAAATTTTGATCATCTTTATATGGCAGTTTGGTTGTATGTGTCCGTCTGTATGTCCATGTTTCTTGTCAGTCTCTGTATCCATGTGTATGTCCGTTCATTTGTGTGTGTGTCTGTGTGTCTGTGTGTGTGTGTCTGTGTGTGTGTGTCCATGTCTTGCGTGTCTTTCATCACCGCTCCTTTATCTTTCCTGGGTGGCATTAGTCTGCCGTTATCCCAGGCTCAGTCTTTATGGACGTATATGGAGGTAGTGAGAGGGAGAGAGAGACAGAGACAGAGACAGTGAGACAGACAGAGAGACACGCTCATATCTCGTCTGTGCCCATGTCTGCGGGCGTCGTCTTATGTGAGCGAGAGAAGTCGAAATTAATCGCCACCCGTGTTTATACGGCGATTCCCTCAGTGTCAATAACGATCCCCAAATCTCCCCTTTTATCTAAATTAATTGGCCAGGGTGTAGGGCTCCCAGCCGGTCGCTCCCTCAAACCCTCTGGCCATTGACCGTGTAATTACCGCTCCTCATTCGTTGCCTCTAGAGCGTATACTGATCGCCTTCTTCGGTAGAGGCTCTCGTCGCTGTATCCACCCATCGACACGGTAGCCGAACGTCATCACTATTCTCTCCTACTCCAACTTCTCTCCTCTCTTTCTCAAATTTTCATCGTTACCCTTCTTTCTTGTTCAACCTCTCTGTATTCTTTTGTTCGTTCCGTTTACTATCTCATGACTCCCTCTATACACTTCGTTCACTTTCCATTTCCTTCACCTCCTTCCTCGAGCTGTCCTCTTCTTTTCCATTCCTCGTCCTCCTCTTCCAGCTAATCTTCTTGCTTCTACTCTTCCTCTTTCTCCTCCTCCTCTTCTTCCTATTCTGCTCATCTTCTTTCTCCTACTCCTTTCTCCTTCTCCTCCTCTTCTGCTCCTCCTCTTCATCCGTCTCTTCCTATTCCCTCTTCTGCTCATCTTCTTCCTCTTACTCCTCCTCTTCCCTCTTCTGCTCATCTTCTTCATCCTACTCCTCTTCTTCATCCTTCTCCTCCTCTTCTTCATCTCCTCCACATCCTCCTCTTTCCCCCGTCTCCCCTTCGTCTTCCTATGTTCCTCACTCTCTCCTCTCCCACTCCACAGTCTAAACTCCCTCACATGGGGTCGACTTGTTAGCCGTGCACCGGAGGTTCGTTCGTTCGGCTAAATATTTGTAAATATTGGCGACATTTTCCTTCGCAGCCCGAACTCATTATGACTTCTCATCGACTCTGATTCTTCGTTTCCTCTATATATTTACACAAATTGTCCCGTTGCAAATCACTCTCACTGTGGCCCACAGGCAGACACACTTCTGTCTACAGGTCGCGTACGCCACGCAGTCGTATACATATACCATTGACCACCGCATAAATTTTCCTTACACAATTTCGTATTAAAATACGAAACGCCATCGTTTTGCGCATAAGCCCATGTGCACGCATGGGTGGCTGCAGGGCACAGTAAAATAATGTTCTTCATTTTCTAGACATTTTACGTCTGATGAAAACTCTTTATTTCGCCTAAGATATGTATGCATTAATTACTTTTGGTTGTCTGTCTGTCTGCCTGGCTGTACGTCTGCCTGTCTTGTGTCGATCGACCAGTGCAAGTTCTGACCAGTAGAGGGAGTTAGCATCGAGTATATATCGTGACCCCAGCTGCTTTGAGTCTCCATCTGCTCAGGTATACCTCTTTGATTGATTACCCAATCATGCTAGAGGCGCTAAATAAATGCATCTCGTGACACACCTTGCAGCCTAAATATGGAGACTTGGATCTCCGTGCACTGGACATCTCCGGACAACCCCTCTAACACGACGCAGCACTCGTGAATAAGCTTGTGCCCTGCGCTTATAGCTTTCGAGTGTATATATAGTGCTCTAGAAATTTGGAGTTCCAGCGTTTACGGTTACTTGTCCCACTGTCACCATTAGCAATGCTATTACATGCATGGCGGAATTCTGCCTTATAGAAAGATGAAGCTGCAGAAGGTATAGTACGCAAGATGCCACTGGAGTACATATACGGCCAGAAGCCAAATGCCGTAAAGCTATACGATCAACTCTATACTCGTCCATATAGTTTTTACTTCGAAACTCCACGGGTACTTAGTCAAAAGTACAGACTTGCCACATGTAAGCTCATGAATATATTAGTCAACGAGTGCATATATTACTTAAAACCCGAAGTTTAACCCACATCCCGAGGTTCATCTATAGTTACGTAATCAAAACTCCAAAGTAGGCCTACATATCTACATCATAATGTTCACACACACACACACACACACACACACACACACACACACACACACACACACACACACACACACACACACACACACACACACACACACACACACACACACACACACACATCTATATATATATACTTACCTGTTGAGGTTCATATTATACTTAGCCAAAAATTGCATATTTAAAGCCCTACAAGTTTGTTGCCTTAATTAACTTACATCAGAGGTGCGTTCGAACCCCTATATACATGTATAGGCCCCATATGCATATATATTCGTATATATATATATATGCATATACTATAGTGTGCATACCACGATATATACTGTGCCAGAGGGTTTGTGCATGGGTGGGTTGCTGGGTGGGTCGGTCGGTGCGTGGGTTTGCGCGCCATGTGTGCGTTACCCTGCACTGACATGTGGGAGTGTGAGATATATACTGTCCAGTTGTAAAACCCCATACATGGAGAAAGTTTATCCTATTAATACATGCAAGTGTATACGCACAGTATACGTCGTTCCCGTAGTTTTGTATAAATGATTGGATATATAATATGTAATTATATGTGTGTATACAGGCCTGTAAATATATATATGTATGTATATTAAAACATGCATTTGTATAAGTATAATAGTATACATGTATATAGGTCTACAACTGCATATGGATCGCTTTTGTATACACATGCATACAAGCGATGAATAACCTAAACAATATGCCTATGTCCACATGGTGTAAATATATATATATATATATATATATATGCCAGATTATTTATAATTATATAGCTCTATATCATAAACTAATTTCGCTACGGTGTGCGCTATATATGCACAATGCCTCTGTTGTCACAAATTTGATTAACGCTATAAGCCCAACATTGCATAGCGGATTATATAGTGAAGAGGAGGTATAGCATGCCGGCATATTATATGGTCCGTAAGAAAGGTTTAAATCATCCTGTCAACACCCATGCCCGCCGACAGAAATTCCGGGCCCCCTAGGCAGAGCAATCACGGGCCTCTAAACTAATCTTATAGGCTTTATGAAAGAAAAAATTGAATATAGCAAAAAAAGATAAGTAAGGTAATATTCAGATGCTTGAAACTTAAACTGATTGTATACGTTGAGTGTCAGTAATATTATATTTAAAAAGGCATAAATCATAAACTTTGTAGGCCTATAGGCCTAACTGACTCATAAGTTGATTGCGGGCCCGGCCCGGGCCCCTAAAAATCGCCGGGCCCTGGGCATTTTCCGCTCTGCTCCCTCGGAGGGCCTTCCACGCCTATTGTTGGCCTGAATTTCCTATATAAATGCTTTTGCAACAAACTTTGGATTAACACTATAGATTATGTTCACGTTTTCTTGTAAGTCATACATTAATCGTTTCAGAGAAGTCAGCATTAGGACTGTCCCATGGAACATGCAGCTGCATGCTGGGACAGTCCCCAAGATGAGGTCAACAATTTACTTTTTAAAAGCCTGTTACTTTCAATGAGAAAGGCAGAACTGGAGGGGGCAATTGAGGGAGTAAAAATCGCTGGAAAGACACTGAATAACCTTAGATACGCGGATGACACAACATTAATGGCAAAAAGAAAAGAGGATCTGGCAGAACTGATAAGAAGGGTCAGGAGAGAAAGTGAAAAAGCTGGTTTATACTTCAACATAAAGAAGACAAAGGTCATGACAACAGCAGATTGGGATAGTTTTGAGATAGACGGAGAGGAAATAGAGGTGGTAGAAAGCTTCACATTCCTAGGATCAATGGTTGGAAAGGAGGGAAAGTGTGATCCAGAAATAAAACGAAGGATTGCTATAGGGAAAGCTGCAATGACCGGACTGGAAAAGATATGGAAAGACAAACATGTGAGCATAGAAACCAAAAAAAGGCTCGTGAGAGCACTAATCTTTCCTACGGTATACTGTACGGTTGTGAGACGTGGACAATGACAAAGAACATGGAAAATAAGGTTAACGCTTGTGAAATGTGGATATGGAGGAAGATGCTGAGAATATCTTGGACTGAGAAAAGAACGAACGAATCAATACGAGAGGAGATTGGAATTGAGAATGAAGAGTCGTTAAAACAAACTGCGACAAGAATGAAGCTAAGGTTCTTTGGACATGTTATGCGATCTGATGGTCTGGAGAAGGAAATGATGCTGGCGTGCGGTGAGGGGAGGAGAAGACTGGGTCGCCCAAGGAGGAGATGGATGGATGAGATACAAGATGTAACTGGCATGAATTTGGCGGAATTGAGAGACTTGTCATCGAATAGGAGACGGTGGAGTGTGTTCACCAGGACGATCGCTAGAGCTCCACGAGCTGACAGCACAAGGTGACAAGGTGTTACTTTCAAGTTAAGCTTCAAAACATTTTTTTATAAGGTGGTTAATTATAGGTCAGTGATGTCATTTTACTGTTAAATTTGACTATAGCGTTCTTTTCCTGTCCTTCTTTGGGTGCGGCGCTATATAAATTGGTCAAACAGCTTCCACTATCGCTACATCCATTGTCCAATCCAAGCTTGATTATTGTAATTCTCTTTCATCAACCTCGAATCCGCCTGAATTTAGCGTCTTCAACTCATCCACAATTCACTCGCCCGAGCTGTCACCATGCAGGACACCCAAGCATCACCATTTCACTCACTAAAAATCACATCCACTTCCAAGTCTTCACAGACCTACAACTCACTACAATACTTCCAGCCGAAGTACCTTCGCGAACTCTTCACCAGCCAGCCATCCCGCTATATATATAGACCCGATAATCCTCCCATCTCACTCTCTCCCGTCCCCCATGCAAACACTATGTATACTCGCCTCAAATTCTCCAACCAATCCATATCCCACACTGCACCTCGACTCTGGAACGAATTTTCCCTAAATTCCGCATATTCTCAGTTCCTCTATACCAATACCCACCCATGGGCACTCACCCACCGTCATCTGCCTCATGAGGCTTCTCTACTTATCACCCCACATGCTTTCTACTCCAAATTGAAGACTCCCCTCTTCAAGAATTCCTACCATAATCCATCCGATACTCTGTCTTCCATGCTGTATCGTCCTCACCGAAACCCACCTTACGTAGCAGCCACACTGCCTCCCCTCTCTGGTCTCTGGTCTCTGTCTATACACGCTTTGGAAATTTGGAGTTTACGATTTAAGTCTATACAAGGCTGCGATTGCATACTGTTTGTGTCATTGTTATTAAAGACATAAAACTACACGCACATTTTGACGACAGTATTACCCAAGACAGACAGAGGTATAATTAATTAGCAAAAAGCAATTAGGTCTCAACATTATAATTAAGGAAGAATCGATAATTAATCAGATATTCAGTTGTTCTTTGGTTTAAAATGGCGGCGATTGACGCAACCCGTATGCAGACTACAGCAGACGATAAGTTGTATTTACAAAGCCTAAGTTGTACACAATTAAGACGAACGAAGCGCAAAAACCTCAATAAAATGCGTAACTTTATACATAATCATAAATTGTCTTAGAAACACATATACAACAATCGAATTGACTTCTTCTCACTGCCTACACAATGGATATATCGCAACTTTTCCCTTAAACATTAGATACCAATAAGCGGGTCTTCGACGCAAAGTTCGAGGTCACAGCGTTTAGCCACGTCACAAATATTAACCAATCAGAATGCGGAACCTCATCATTTCCTATGTAAGTAGGACAGTCCTGCATAAATTTATCCAAACTAAGTTTGTTCTAGCAAGATCGAGAAGGATAGGGCTTATCCACGAGCATGCGTAATGGTTCTTTGACGTCATGCATACATATTTCGACTGACGTCACGCATAGGCCTACATATTTCGGGTGGAGAAACAGATCGAGTCCTGGAGCCCGAACATTAGCATTGTATATGCGGAGTGAAAATGGTAGAAATAGGAGGAGCTCCGTCGAATACACATCCAATTCCCCTATAGGCAAATAGTAAGCATAATAGTAAGCACTTTCCATCGCTTATCCCGCCTCAGTTCCATCCATTATGGGACGCTTTTTGCACTGAATGCCAGAAGAAATATTAGAAACCGAACTCCGGAATTGAGAGAGAGACAGTCTTGTTTTCCGCCTGCGTGCATGAACTGTGATCAAAATCATTCAAATAATTAGAGGTAGTAGTTTCTATGGTGCTTCATTTCTGCGTGTATACGCTTGATTGAAGGTTTGGCCCACTTAATACATCAGGTCATTCAGTGCGACGGTTCTTGTAGTTTGACCATCCGAAAGACACGTCCAATCACACACACAGATGAAGTCAAAAACATTTATATAGCGCCACTCAAAGTGCAAAGCAAATCAGAGGCGCTGAAGCTGCCTTTTAGTTTATTATACTTTAATTAGTTATAGGCCTATAGATTATTTCTATAACAAACTTCTTTGCAGTTGCAGGGATAATCTCCGATATGATGTCAAAAATTTATTCTGCCTTAGTTCCAAATGTCTTTCGAAAGACTTAATTCAATCATTGTGTTAATTCGATTTGTGGAGAACAACTTAAACGACAAATTGTACTTCAAATGATATGACAGATGTCGTTCTGAAGAGAATCCTCCTTCGAATCAAATGTAAATGTAAAGTAAAAACGCAGCTATTTATGCGTCACTTGCACGAGCGCAGCTTACTTACCAAAGCACACAACAGTCTTTATTAATCGAATGATTAGGACAACGATAACAAATGTGTTTCCAAGGACAAAATATTATCACGGATTCAATGATTGCGGCAAATAAATGTTGCAGAGTCCATGATAGAATACACACTTTCATTTACAGATTCATCAACACATGCAGTTGCCGTATCGAGGACAAGATGATTGCACTGCAGAAGGCAACGACCTATATTGAGATAACAACTGTTGTACAGAAGGCTCTTGTTGTTATTGCCATTTAAAATAGAGGAACAGAAGATATCCATAATTTAAAATTCATGACGCACGCTGTGAAAACTGTGAGAGGCGCTACATAACTGTACAGATACGATGCAGTAGAACAGGTTTCCCAACCTGGAGTGCCCACACTCCCAGGGCATTTCAGGGGGTGCGACAAAGAGGGAAAGCATACTACTATTGTACTGTATATATGTAGAAACTATCTGTTAATGTGATATTACTTCTGTAGGGGGTGCAAAAATTAATCAAACATTTTCTATGGGTGCAGGGCATAGATAACGTTGGGAACCCCTGCAGTGGAACCAAATTCGTTGTATAAAAGAGATTTTTAAGAACAATCCATGTACAGTGCTCACGTGTATCTAAATTTACTTCAAATGCCACACTTATTTGCTTGTCAATAGGCACTGCGATTATTTAAAGCCAAAACCTTGTCAATTCCAATAAACTTGAAGCCATAAGGCCCAACAGACACGGCACGGACTAAAATATTTCGCAAGACTTATGATTTATGTAAAGCGGTCGATACGGCTATCATATTTTCTTATCAAATTTTGAATGGGCCACCCTGCAGGGTTTGATACGATGCAGCCCGGCCTTTGACCTTACCAGCACAGTCATTTGATAAGCAGTGGGTCGGTTGAACTGATAATCGACAAGGCAAAAGTTCATCAGTGCGTGCAACGTGGCACTGTACACTATGCGGACCTCAGCAACTGAAGCATGCAGCTACAGCAGCTGCATGCTTTATCTTTTGTCCTCTGTAACCATGACGTCAAAGACAACGGCAGCACGATGACTCACTGACAAGAACAAGAAACAACACTCACCTACAACGCGCCAGCTGAAAGCATCCGGGCTTCTGCAAAGCCAAAAATGAGGTATATATTCTATAAGAGCGCTATATAAATACAGCGCAGTGCTTACACTTTACAACGAAAATAGATTGACGATAGAAGCTTCTGACAGTCCTCCGTCAGAGCGGCCGGGGTTCGAGTCCTATCTCCTCCGCCTTAGAACTTGGACGCGCAGTCGTTCTCCGAGGCGTAGGCGGCGTAGCTTCCGGTCGGGGGGTAGTAGGCCCCTGACCGGAAGGACGACGACAGTTGGCAGCTCTGTCGAGCGAGGTGCTGAGGTAGTTGATTCGCCGAGGACGACGGGGACCGGATGCGTGAGACGGCGGCAGCATCGAAGACGTCAAGGACGGGTGAGAGGGCCCCGTAGTTGACCTGACATCCGTTTGACATATCGCCCGTCGACGGGGGTGGCGGTGGCCCGTACCAGGCGCAAGGACCCGTCGCCGAAGCGGACGCCGAGTAGCCCTGCAAGGAGCAGGCCTCGCCCTGGAGGGCCGACGACTCGGGGCAGGCTATCGACAGCCGATGGTAGAGGTCTTGGCCTCCACCGCTGCTGCTGCCCCCTCGCGGAACGAATGGCGACTGGTTGGTGAACCACTGCGTGGCCGAGTGGTGAAGGGAGGGGTCGAACCCGACGCGGCCAAGACCCGTCAGCGGGTCGATGAGTCCGTCGGAGCAGCTGCCGAGTCCGGGATCGAATCCCGCCGAGACGAGACTTGGCATAGTTAGGCCATTTCCGAGTACGTCGAGGACACCGGACGCTGCCAGCTGCTGCTGCTGTTGCTGATGCTGAGAATGAGCAGCGCTGTTATCGCCCATCATCGACATCGATGAGATGCAGTTGGCAGCGCCGACGACGCCAGATCCAGAGCGCAGCAGGTTCGGAGCCACGTTGATTGCTGTGCTGGATCCGTGGCCGATCTTCGTCGGGTGAATACTGTCCCGCGGGTTGCTTCCGGTTCCTTCGTTCGGCTCCACTTTGATGTTTTTCGCCGCCTTGCCACTTCCGGTCTCATAATTCCGAGTACTTCCGGTCACGTGTGCGGCTGAAGACGTCGTCGTTGGGTCTCCCCCGCGAGTCAGTGTCTGGTGAGGACCCTGGTGCGCTCCTCCCGACTGACGGTCGCTTCTGGGCATCCGAGCGGAACGATCGTCAGCGCCAGACGATCGACCGACGTTGCACCGTTCCGCTTGAATGGTCACGGTCGAAGATGACGACGATGACGATGGATGCTGCTGCTGCTGCCCTGGATAGGGTTGCTGCTGCTGTTGATGTAGGACTGAGCGTCCTTGTATGAGGGATTGCTGTTCGGAGGAGCGCGCCGGATGAAGGGTCGACGAAGATGACTCGACTGCTGAGCCAAGAGATGACTGGCCTGAACTACCACCTCCTCCGCTGACGACGCTACCGTTACAAGACGAAGCCTCCACTACAATAAATAATTCAATTTATAAATATAAAAAAAATATAAAATATCTCAGTTAGTCAGCCATCCAGTCATTAAGTCAATTAGTCAACCAGTTAGTCAGTCAGTTAGTCAATCAGTCATGCAGTCAGTTAGTCAGTATGTCAGTCAACCAGTCAGTCAACCAGTCAGTCAGTCAGTCAGTCAGTCAGTCAGTCAGTCAGTCAGTCAGTCAGTCAGTCAGTCAGTCAGTCAGTCAGTCAGTCAGTCAGTCAGTCAGTCAGTCAGTCAGTCAGTCAGTCAGTCAGTCAGTCAGTCAGTCAGTCAGTCAGTCAGTCAGTCAGTCAGTCAGTCAGTCAGTCAGTCAGTCAGTCAGTCAGTCAGTCAATCAACCAATAAGTCAATCAGTCAGCCAGTCAATAAATCTGTCAGTAAAATCAATCAGCCAATCATTCAGCGAAACAGTCAATCAGCCAGTCAACCAATAAGTCAATCAGTCTATCAGTCAGCCAGTCAATCAGTCAGTCAATCATTCGCCCAGCAAGCCAATTAGTCAGTTGTACCACCATGTAAGCGTTCTGATATAAATCATAAGAGTATAGAGGGTGTATACAAAGCTGCTGACCTTCGCCTCCTACTGATCCAGCTCCGGCGGTCGTGGACCCTCCTCCTGGCGCCGTTGTGCCCTGCTGTCGTTCCCTCTCTTCCTTCTCCCTCAGGACGTCCTTCTTCTTGAACCTGCGTCGGCGTCTGAGGTAGCTTCCGTTGTCGAACATGTTGTAGCTGTCTGGGTCGAGGGTCCAGTAGCTGCCCTTGCCCGGCTTCTTGTCGTCTCGAGGTACCTTGACGAAGCATTCGTTCAGCGACAGGTTGTGTCGGATGGAATTCTGCCAACCTTGCTTGTTCTCACGGTAGTAGGGAAACCTACACAGGCAGACGATGCCAGAACATATATACGTCGCAATTACAACATCTTCACATATATTAGTCAACTGAACAATTTTTATAGCGCATTTAAAATATACTTCTTGATGGCGTTCCTCGTAACTTATAATATATGAGAAGGGAATGAAAGAGACGTATATACTAGTCAAATATTTACATTCTTATCCAATCATTGTCAGTTGAGTTGAACACTTCATATCCGTATAGTCTGAGTATTTATATGTATGCGCTGTTTATAATTAAGAAACCCTTGAAAAACGCTGATTTGTGTTGTGCTACATATGCATTGCATTGTAATGTATCACGTCCATTTTATATAATACTGTATTGACATGTATTGCATTTTATTCTCTTGCGTTGTAACATAATCACAACATATATCACTGCGCTTCTGAATTTATTTTTATTTTTATTCCGGATATTTCTATAGCGCCTCTCGCAGTCGACTACTACTCAGAGGCGCTCCCGACTACAGCATTTGATACTGTGCCGGAATTTTCACGCCGAAGCGCCACGAGCAATTGCGAGTGAAGGACTTGCCCAAGGTCCGTACGCAGCGGCTAGAGTGGGATTCGAACCTGCAACCCTCCGGTCACAAGGCGCCGAACTTACCACTGAGCCACCACGCCCCACAATACAAGAATGGCTCTCCCGATATACAGAAGCGCTTTATAAATGTCCGAATACAACACTTGATCGCGATATCATTCGAAACGGATATATCGTCTGACACCGTCGGTATTATGATAGCGGCGCTACAGAAGTCATTCGATTAGATTAGATTATTTATTTGTAAACTTATGGAATTATAGATGATTAGCGTCCGTGTCGTTCATTGTTTAAATCTCGCAATTATATTCATTTTTTAATTCTGTAGTGCGCGATTCGTTTTCCGCGTGCATTACAGAACTTTTAGGTTTATTGTGTGAATAGGACTTTTACTGCGATTAGAATTGTATCGCGAAGATATAACGCATTGTATACCGTATATATGTTATACATCATGGAGGTATATGTCGATACAATACAACACAATGCGATACAACACAATGTACTACAATCAGATGTGATACATTACAACGCGATAGAATACAACACAATACCATGCAAGACAATACGATACGATACAATACGGTATACGATACAATACGATACAATGCATGCAATAGGAAGTGATACATTACAACGCGATAGAATGCAATACTATACGATACAATACGATACAATACAATATAACACTATATGCAATATAACACAATAGTATAATATTATGTGAACACATTCAACGTGAGACTACATAGAATTTGATCAAATAGGGCATACAATACGATACAATACAATATAACATAGTATAGGATGTGATACATTACAGTGCAAGAAAATGCAATGCAATACAGTTCAGGACAGTGTGATACAATATAACATACAATGGGATGAAATACATTATACAATGCAACAGAAATGTAAAGCAAAGCAACACAATACAATTTGGCACTTTGAAGTCTTTCTTAATTACGTATTGTATTGTATTGTATTGTATTGCATTGTACAAGATTCAAAGTTGCTATGCAAATATGCCTATACCTGCATGGCATATTCCGAATAAACGAAGATTATAAAACCTGATCTCTCTAATGCTCTTTGTATGCTGTGAAATTCAAAACTTAGCGGAAAGCGCTAAACTGTTTTCTATAGCGCTATCATTCCAAGTCATCGTGTAACTAAGAAAGTATAGGGCCTACCCTTTTAATAGTGCAAGACAAATGCAAATGTAAACATAGTGTCCAGCCTGTAGCGACAGGTATACAGCGAGAAGCAGTCGTGCAGTTCTTCCGGGTAACTGTTGCATCATAGCCATGAAATCGCTAACAACAGTTACTGGCATATCTTTTTTTGCGCATCTTGAGATTAAAATAATCGCATGAAATGTATTTTTCTTCGGCGGTTTCACAGTTTTTTTTAAACTTATGGTGATTTTCAGTCTGTTTTAAAACGAGAACTAAGGGTCAAAAGACTGAGCGCTGATGTATACGTTGCCAATAAATAGAAAAAAATGTCCATGGCATTATTACAATCAGAAAATCTCAACAACGGCTCGGACATCACTGCGTCAACAAGGTCAGAGAACTTGCATGCGCAATATACACCTATACCGTACGGACTGTCAGAGATAATGACGATGACGATGATGACGCCAATTGATGACGACTATGAAGATCATGATCATAACAGCTAGACCTATTGTTCTATAACCAGTGACTTAATATTTTGATATTTTCTTGACATATTTTTGATTTCATATGTTCTTTTCTCTATTCTCATCTTTCTGTCTTTGATTTTCTTCCCATATTTTCTACATCTCCCTCTCATAGTTCTTCCTGCAATGTTTCAGAGACTTAATTTTCACTGTTTTTTGGCCCCTTTCGCATCTCTTCCATGCATCCTCTGCAGCTTCTGCCTCGTTTCGCATCCGATCTGATGGCATTCTTTCCACTCAGCACAAAGCCAATGGCAACCCCATCACGGCTGCTGCTATACAGCTGCTGATGTTGTTGCCGCTGATGAGGCAGATCATCGCTCGGATGCCCAGTCACGTTCTACTCACACTTCACATGCCGTGAACATGTCTGAAGGACAGACAGACAGACAGACAGACAGACAGACAGACAGACAGACAGACAGACAGACAGACAGACAGACAGACAGACAGACAGACAGACAACTGGACAGACAGACAACTGGACAGACAGACAGACAAATTGACAGAAGGATGGACAATCGGATGGACAGGCAAACTTACGAACGGCCGGAAGGTACACGGACAGACAAACAGACTGACAAGCAGACGAAAGGACGGACGAACGGATACATGGAAGGACGGACTGAGGGGATAGCCGGACGGACGAACGGACGGACGGACGGACGGACGGACGGACGGACGGACGGACGGTGGATGGAGAGGGACGGAAGAGGGGCGCAGTTTGCACGGAACAACGAGAGGGAGAAGAGGAACAAGTGTCGGTTGGACAGGAGAAGAAAAGCAGCTGGATCATATCCGTCAACAATTTGTTAAAGGCAGATTTACAACATCAACTCATCACAGAAGAATCGCCCGCGCCTCAGCCCAATCAACCATCAAGACCTCTACGCGCTCCTCTCCCGTCTAGAAATTCCAACGCCATGGCATACCCGCACGCATACCGAACTCTGTCTGTCTGTCGGTCTCTCTCTCTCTCTCTCTCTCTCTCTCTCTCTCTCTCTCTCTCTCTCTCTCTCTCTCTCTCTCTCTCTCTCTCTCTCTCTCTCTCTCTCTCTCTATATATATATATATATATATATATATATATATATATATATAATATATATATAATATATATATATATGCGGATAACGATAGCGTGAAGAAATAACAGAGTTGCTCATCAAGGGACCCAGAGGGTTCGTGATTACGCGACCCATGACTGGCATTAACCCCATTAGAGTTCGCCCTTGCATCCTCTCGAAGACCCCTTTCCATGTACACTCCGTCCGATTAAAGCAAAGCGTGTAGTTCGCTTGACTTACAGCCCTATGAATGGGTCTCTGTTCCTCGACTCAGACATTCCAGTCGCTTGGTCGTTTTAAAATAGGTGCTATATAAATAATTCATATTTTTCAGTTGAATATCACCTCATTGTGTTAAAGCTTATACTGCGCTGTGACAATTATGTTATGTTATGCTGCTGTTACTATTATTTTTATTGTTATCATCATCATCATCATCGTCATCATCGTCGTCATCATCATCATCATCATCATCATCATCATCATCGTCGTCATCGTCGTCGTCGTCGTCGTAATCGTCATCGTCATCATCATCATCATCATCATCATCATCATCATCATCATCATCATCATCATCATCATCATCATCCTTCAGTCATATGGTCAAAAGGTCAGCTGGAGACAGAGAGGGCTATACGTGAAATGCATGTACAGCGTGGCTCAACCAAAAGAACCGTATACGAGTATATCCAAAAATCACAGGCATGCGGGGAGGGATTTTATAAGAAGATATAATGGTTGAAAATAGGTAGAAGTGTTTCTTTTAAGGATGTTATAAGTCACACAGACCAATTTAAATCCAATTCTGAATTCTAGAGGAATTGGTATTCCTCTCGCAACTGAGAGAGACTCTGAGAGAGTATACACACGATTTAGGACAGAGGTGGGCAAACTGCGGCCCGCGGGCCGGATCCGGCCCGCCAACACGTTTTATCCGGCCCCCACAAGTTTTCATAAAATTTAAAAAAATTCAGACCGCGAGAAGTTTTCTTCGTTTTACTCACGTGGCGCTGCTATCTTACTTACTATTTGGGGTTCGTCTTTTATAATAACCCTGTGTGTTAATTCTGCCGATCTGCCCCACTTCCCCGCAGAGGTTTATGCACATGGTCTGTACGCAGAAGTGAAATCCATTCAAGTAAAGCTAACGTTGCTTTCAAAGCAGATGAAAGAACAAAACAATAATGACACTATCCCAAACTCCAGCTGCAATCTGTCACAGCAGAGTCTGCAGAAAAATATCCTTCAGTTGTAAAAATTTGAAAGAAGACTTCTCCAGACAATTTAGCGGCTTTAAAATCAATTGAGACTGAATTTGCTTTGCTAACTAGGCCTATAGCATTCACACTTGACAATGACAGTTGGCTCCTATGGAACCAGCTGGAGTTAGTCGATCCACAAAGTGACATTGTTCTCAAAGAACAGCTCAAAGGATCAAACCTCGTAACATTCTTTTCTTTATTCAGAAAGGAAAAATTCTCAAATCTACAAACTTTACTTTTAAAGTATTTATGTTATTCACATCCACTTACATCTGTCAACAAGATTTTCAGCTATGAAGATAAACAAATCCAAGTACAGACCTCAGTTAGGTTGAATTTACTGATCTAAACTTGAATTCAAACTGGGAATTGCAGCCAGTGCAATCACTCCGGATTACGGGAAACTTGTTAATTCATGCTCACAGTTGCATACATAGGCCTATCTCACTAGTAGCAGCCAAAGTAGGCCTATATTTATATATTATGATAAGTAAACTTCTTTTCAAGTTATTTGTTATTACAAGTCAAAAATTTGTTACCCGGCCCTCCGAAATTTTTTGGCGTTTAATGTGGCCCAATGCGCAAAAAGTTTGCCCACCCCTGATTTAGGAGTTCGTACGAGACGATGCATGTGCACACAGCACGACGCGAGCCAAAGAATTTAGGATGATTTGAAACCTGTCGAGTTCAAGATCTGAGATACCTGCAAAAAACGAGTTGGCATAAATCGAGGCGAGAGCAGACAAGAGAGATGGCTATGATTTGTGGCATGCCTTTGGTAAGAGCAGACTTTTATGCGATGTATTGCTCTGATATCATAGAAAAAATTGTGAAGGTTTATGATACACGTGAAGGTGTAACTGTGAAAAAACTGTCCAGAGTAACCTCAAGTGTTTTTTTAACTTTTTATTTTATTACAGCAGTGTCGATGCTCAATTGAGAAGGGAAAGAACGTGGGCGTTGATCAGGTGGGAATTGTCGGGGTTTGGGGTTCAACCCCCTAGTCTTTCTTAGGACCCCCACAGTTAAGTCTGTATTGCACACCCCAGGGATCGTTTCCAACTCCATCAGTTGTGCTAGTGTGATTTAACATTATTTGACTCGGAGTCTCTGACAAAGAAGAGAAATAAAACATGATTGCTTCCGATTAATCTGAGTTTATGAAAAACAACTGAAGCAAAAGCATCATGGTTTTGAAGAGAGGCATTTCTCAAGTTTTATTTTGCAGGACAGACAGTGTTTATTCTAGTCCCCCTCTGAGGGGGCAAACAAGGTTTGTCGGGGGGGGGGGGTCAACAACGGCGACCTTTTTCGGAGAAATTTCATCTGAGTTCAAACGCCCAAAAAATTTTTGAGTTTAGGAACTTCAGCTTTCAAAGTTGGAATTTCATCTTCAAAAAAAGTTGATGACCTTTTTTTAGTCATTCGTCCCATTTTTGACTTCGTCTCTGGGGGGAGCGCAACATGTATCCTTGGATCCTGGGGTAGGGGGAATTTCTTCCCCAAAACAGTCCATACATTCTAATATTGCCGGCCTCTGGGGGAAAACTTCAATCCTGGGGGGAAATTTCCCCCCAAATGACGTCTAGATTAAACACTGCAGGACGGACCATTGGATGACAGAATAATGTTAAGCATTGCAATTCGTCGGGGTACTGCAGAGACTTCACTCGAAAGTGCTGGTGATGTGTGAAGTGACGTTGTATAGTATACGTAATATAGGGGACCGAGAACAGAAATCTGTGGGACACCAGAAGTGCTATACAGAGAGAAGGATCAGACCGAGCAGTATACCAGTTGCTGAGACCAATTGCGTGGTGATAAGCTATCCAGTATTAGGCAATCCAAGAAGTTTGAGATGGGTCTAAAGTTTTAGAGGCTATTTCCTGGTTCCTGGTAAGGTTTTAATATGTAAAAGAGTGTGACAAAGACAGGCTTAATATGGAAAAACAGCCTAGCTAAAAAGAAGTTGCTCAAATGTGCCACAAGGTGGAGGAAAACGTCAAAATAAGAAACAATAAGAATGCAGGTATACACGAAAGCCATGGCATCGCAGAGGATTTGTGGACAATATGATTAAGAAGATCAAGATTATGTTCAACGTGTAAAAGCTCGTATTACACCTCGGCACATATATAGCATATTTTAGATATTAAAAATGTGAAATTGTTTGATATGAAGTATAAATGTCGCGAAGGGTACCTTGATTTATACAATATTCGGCGCATTAGCTTTTGAACAATGCAACACGTTAACAGTTTTTGGTCTTGATGTCTGTCGTGCATGCATGTAGTCTGGCATGTATAATGATTGTATATAATACGCTATACCTGATATAGTCATAAGTGCTGTTAAATATGGTTTTCACATGTTGCTATATATAGTCATACATGCCGCTATCGATTCACAGGCTTCCACGTTTAGGCTAATCTTTATATTTATTGCTTTATACAAGTATTGCTGGTGATAAGATCATGTAAATGTGAATCCTAAAAATGTCAGGTGCATAGGCAATTGTGTAACATTGACAGGTTGTTATGCTTCAAATGTTATTGAACTGTTGAGGCATTCCGCAACTTGGCGCGTTTTAGTTGATTCGCTGAGAAATTGTGATGCATATATATTTCTCGCAAGTCGAACATCATCACCTCCCAACACTGCAGCTAACTATTACAACAATTTACACTATGCTACATCGCATGATTCACGTGACACCACATCACATAATTTATACACCATTACACCAAATGTTACCAGTTACATTACAACACACCACGCGATTCAAATTACCTCGACAAACAACAAGTAACATCCTATATATACACCCAAAACTATTGCATTAAATCATATAATGACAAAATTCACATCATACTCATAATTGACAAATTAACGCCATTTAATTATTATATGGCTCGTGTCAAACAATTGCAGCACATTACCCATGCATTTCTGCAACACTCAACATTATTCCTATATTTACTGCAAATATTGAGCCTCGGTCTCTTCCATTACGGGCCGTAGATTTCTTCGATCTGCTGCGCCGAGTGACCTGGTTGTTCGCCCAACCACAATAACCACAGTACCATGGGCGTCCGGAGGGGGGCAAGGGGCATTTGCCCCCAGATTTTGAAGATTGTCTCGTTTTCTGTGTTCATGAATGCAACAACGTCATCCCCCCAAGAAAAATTTGCCCCTCTAGAAATTTTTTGCCCCCTATAGAAAAATTCTTGCGGACGCCCATGCACAGCACAGCACAGAAGCTTCGCTGTGGTCGGTCCAACTTTCTGGAATAGGTTACCTATATATATAGCGTCTTACGACATTGAGTTCTTGGTCTATGTTTACCTCTATTCCGTATTTCGCTTGAGAACCATTTTTGCTCGATCCTGGTTTTGCTTCGTTATATTAAAGTCGACTGAATGAACGCGCTACATAAATCTGCAGTTCCATTACATTACATTGAGTCGCAAAACTGACGAGTCTTTCTACGAGTGGCGCTTCGTCCTCTCCGTTCTTCTGACCGACTTGACCTTCTGGTTCCCCATGTCAGGACTATACTATGGCTCGGTTCTAGGACTTTTCGCCCCCGGAAGATTGCCCCCGACATTTCGCCCCCCGGAAGTTTCGCCCCCGGAAGACTAGAAGCGGGATCTATATAGATGATGAAAATGTAACTAAAGCTAGAAGCTGGATTAGAGATGAAAATATAACTAAGACTAGAAGCGGGATCTATGATGAAAATGTAATTATAAGACTGGAAGCGGGGGGCGGCGGCGAATCTTCCCGGGAGCGAAATGTCGGGGGCGAATCTTCCGGGGGCGATTCTTCCGGGGGCGAAATGTCTGTATCCCCAATGGCTCAATCCAGATCCGTTGCCTCCATATACGTCCCTCACTTTGGAATGGACTTCCTCCCTGAATGCATGGTTCATGCCACGAGAAGCGCTTTAGAAATTCTCGAATGCAATACAATACAATGCTCTTTAGTGGAAAGAACTGATTAGTTGGTCATATGTAGTTATTAATTGAAAAGTTAGTTGTTAATTGAAAAGTTGATTGGCTGAGTGCTTGAGCAGTGTTCCAGGTGAGAACATAAGGCAACCACATATCTACACTGTGTCCAAAATGAACTGATACCCTTTTCGTTTTGGCAATAAATCTGTTTTTAATTCGTTCTAAATATAATTCAATAAAATTTCAGAGATTGAAAGAGGGATAAATTATCACTATTTACCGAAACTTTCATCAAAATCTATCAAGAGGTTCCGAAGTTATGCACATCCAGTGTTGGACACAGAAAATTCGAACTTTCCAACATGTAAAAGATAAAAACAAACTGCATACCTTACTTAGTAAAAAAAATGACGCCTTAATAACTTCATTTCCATTTAAGCAGACGATAATAAAAGAAAATTGTTTTCAATAAAGACGACGAGTTTTATTAAAATTTTAAGACAAGAACAACATTACGGAGCAAAAAGTTTTTAAAGGAATTTCCTAACAGAAACTGGTCTATCGCAGCCTTGAATTGATTGCTTGCAAAAACTGATGGTATACCGGATCAGCAGAAAAACGGTATGGTGGTGATAGACCACGCACAGCACGTATTATGGAAATGTTGATTCTGTTCAAACACTCCTATTGAGCCAAGAAGACCGACTGGCATGCACACAACAATTCGTCAAATAATCCAGAGAAACTGGTATTTCGCGAACTTCAGTGCACTGGATTGATCAAGGAATTGTTGTTGACCGTGCAACCAATGAATGGCGAGATCGTTTTAGAGCATATTATTCGAACTAATGGCGGACATTTTGAACAACAGCTTTGAAGAACAACATTTGACTCCAATTAATTTTAAATTTGTATGTCCACGTTTTTGTCGAATTCTAAAGTTTAATAGAAATAAAAAATGAATTTTTACATGTTAGAAAGTTCGAATTTTGTTTGTCCAACTTTGAATGTGTATAACTTTGGACCCTGATGAAAGAATTTCATGAAATTTTCGGAAAACATTGATATTTTATTTAAATTTTAATCTGAACTATTTTATTGAATTATTTTTTATAATTGACGGATTTGTTGCCAAAAGAAAAATGGTATCAGTTCAATTGGGACACAGCGTATAGTTATTTAATAAAGAAGTAAGTAAGAGAATAATCGATTTGATCTCATGATGTAAGCGGTGTAATCAGAGGTGCATGTCTCTCCATATATTTAAAAACCAGTCTGCTAATTGTTATACAGAGAATATAATAATAGGATGCATGACTCCTTTTTGTATGCTTTGTTATTGAATTTAAATTGTAAATTGCTTGTTCGGAAACTCAATCATCGAAGTGCTTCTGCAAATCATGTGATACACTGAATTCCATAAATACAATCATTACAGAAACGAAGCCCAGTAAAATTATAAGGAGAAGCTAACAGACTGTGCTCCTCCTCCTCATCTTCCTCGTCCTTCTCTTCCTCTTCCTCGTCCTTCTCTTCCTTCTTCCATTTCTCCTCCTCCTCCTCTTCTTCCGTCTCCTCTTCTTCCTCCTCCTCCTCTTCCTTGTCCTCTTCCTCCTCTTCTTCCGTCTCCTCTTCCTCCTCCTCCTCTTCCTTGTCCTCTTCCTCCTCTTCCTCTTCTTCCTCCTCCTTTCCTGCTCCTACTTTCCTGCTCCACCACCTCCTCCTCTTCCTCGTCCTTCTCTTCCTCCTTCCCTTCCTCCTCCCCCTCCTGGTCCTCTTCCTCCTCTTCTTCCGTCTCCCCTTCCCCTTCCTGGTCCTCTTCCTCCTCTTCTTCCGTCTCCCCTTCCTCTTCTCCTCCTCTTCCTCCTCCTCCTCTTCTTCCTCCTCCTCCTTCCTGCTCCTCCTTTCCTGCTCCTCTTCCTCTTCGAAGAGTCATTCTTAGATTTTCGAAGTCCCATCACTCGAGCCATCCATGGCATGAAGAGGAATAGATATCTCATTGCAATATGGGCCGATTAGGCTATATTAACACGCCTGAGTAGGGCTTGTCTGTTCCCCATAGAACTGTTGTCAGTCGTTGCCCAATATTTCCCCCCAATAGTTCGTCCACTAATTTTGCTTCATCATCACCTTAACCATGAAAGCTCAGCTTATAATATGATGTGTGTATGACTGCCCAAAACTCCAGCCTCTGCAACCCAACTCAAGTATGCAATCACCACAACAAGGTCAGAGGTGACCCTGTAAATCAATCAACAGAGCCACGGGCGGGGTATATAAGACCATGTGCATGCTTGGGGTTAGATTAACCAAATGTGTATACGAGGTTAAAATAGTCCATGAATAGAGTTAGTTATATAGGTCACTATAGCACTGAGAGTTAGAATATAGCCTTTGAATTTAGTTTTTAAAAATCGCAGACCATTTGCATAAGGCTATAGAATATAGGCCAGAATATGTAGGTCATTTACGTAAGGTAAGAAAGCATAACATTCCACAATTATACCTACTAATTAATAGGACTATAACTTGTGTAGACTAACTGAAGCCAAGTATGGCAGTCACTTGTTTACAAAAATGATACAGAGTCGGATTTTTACAAGATATATCGACGTTTATATGAAGTTTTACGATATGTAGGCCTACATTACATTGCAAAAAGTTACAGTTCTACAACGAGCGATTTTCAATGTATGTATGTATTGTAAATATATGGAGGCTACATATATATATGGAAGTTCTAAACGACCCGAGATAGACAGATGAATTGATAGACGAATTGATTGATGTTTGTAGATACATGGATAGATAAACGGCCAGACGAGACGGATAGATATATGTGGATTGATATATGTGGAGTACTAGACGGATAGATGAATGGGTGCATAGGTAAGTGGATATGCATAGACAGAGAGATATAAAGAGGCGCTATACAATTACAACATACGGACAGACAGAATGATACACAGGGACAAACAGACAGATGGAATTTGTATACACAGAGAGACAATATACAATCAGACGTACGGATAGCCAGACCAGTGGCGGTTCAAGAGTTTTGGACTGGAGGGTTAAAATTGCTTTAGGAGATTAGGAGGCTTTGTTACCAACAAACATTGTAAAATTGGGGGGTTAAAATGTGTATAAGGGGACTAAGAAAACGAGGGAGCTAACTTTCCAGCTAGGAGGGCTACAGCCCCTAGCCCTCCCCTCAGTAAAACCGCCACTGAGCAGACAGATATATAGACAAACATGCAAAAGTAACACATATACCTATAGATAGATGAGCAGGGAGCCCAACGCGTAAGTGATCGAGCATACCATAAGACAATGGTAGTGTGGGCTTACCTGGCCATGATGAACTGGTAGATGCCATTGAGTGTAACCCGTTTCTCCGGATGGCTCATGATGGCCATGGCGATCAGAGCGATGTAGCTGTACGGAGGCTTCACCATGTCCGTCGGATGAGGATGCTGAGACGGGATGCTGGTCGCTGCCGCAGCAGCCGCTGCCGCTGCAGCCGCGCTGCAGTAAGGCGACGGATAGTGGGACGACCGGGAGAAGCGCGTGTAGGGTTCGTAGCCATAGACAGCGGCCGCGGCAGACATGCTACCCATGGCCAGACCGAGGTAGCCCGATGGTGCCGAAGGGGCGCCGGGAGCCCCCGCCGAACCCCGATAGCAGTAGGAGTCGTCGTAGAAGGACGACATGGGGGCGAGGCCCGTCGATGGGGCGGACATCTGGTGCGTGACCGGTTGCAGAGGATGGTGGTGGAGGTAGCGGGACTGGAGGTCTGCGTACTGCATATAGGAGGATGAGGATGCTACGGAATCGGGGTGGGGGTGGTGGACTGCCAGCTTCTTCGTCCTCTGTACCCGTTAGGAGGACGGAGTAAGAAGAGGAGAGCAGGAGATGGTGAAGGAGGAGGAGAAGGAAAGAGAAGGAGGAGGCGGGGGACGGAAAGGGGTGAGGGAAAAGAAAGGAAGCTGATATGCTTTCGGCCTGACCGTTTTCGATGTCTCCGCGTCGTCGTCGTCTTCGGCTTTGTCTTTGATCAGAGGTTAGACGGTGTAAGACCGACTCCTCCCTTCGCTAACAACCGACTCCAACACTCGCGATAACAAGAATCCCGCGGAACATTCGAGACGCGTGTCTGTCAGACGACTGTAGTGTCGACGGATCGATTCTCAGCGCTGCTATTCCATTACAATCCGTCAAACTATGACTCGTCGATGGTCCCTGATTCACTTGACGTTTAGTCCTAAGGCGACACAGTCACAGATTCAAAACACGACCAGTTACCTCGATGCGGAGATGGCTGCCCGATTGATCGTCGGAAGGCTGTCGTCCACCACGTGCCTGATCCGTCAAGGACGACACCATTCGAACGACGTCAGGGTTGAGGTAATCATTCGGAATTATTAACAACATCCAGTTTCCCGATTCCGACAACTTAACGCAAGCGACGACGCGGTTGAGTAGGATGCAGACGATCCGCCAAGCTGCGCCTTCAAGCGTGTCCTACGATCGTCATGCGTGTCCAAAGTACCCGTCTGTCTTTCGTCTGGTCAAGTCTTGTGGCACTGTTGACAGACATAGTAAGCTTACAACAATTCCGCTGCCAAACGCACACACACAATAATATTTGTTACCGACGTGTGAAGCCCGGACCTGCAGACGACACAAAACAGGCGGTGTACAGTGGGCGTGACCGGCGGGACAGGCCGTCGGCCACGGACCAATCGCGACGATCTACGACCGCCGATCCGACCGCTGCGCGCCGTGAAGCCACGCCTACTAGCCGCAACCGGCGCAGCGCCACCGCCCCGCGCAGATGATTGACGGGTCTGAGCGAGCGAATGGCGTCGGATGACAGTGCACCGAGAGGCCTTGGACCGGTCGTCTGGATTATTTTTACGCGGCAATTTCGTTATCGAGGCGCAAGATGAAGATCTCTCGGATGCCAGCGAACTTGAAAATTCATTTGGCCGCAAGTGGCGGCGACTTTTTCCGCGCTGGCACTGCGCCAGTGTTCCGGCGCGGAAATGAAACACCGCCCCCCGCACACCCAGTCAGCGGCTCTCCCTGCGTCCGTGTGCCGGGCTGAAGATGTACGGGGCTGGGCAGGCAGAGACCGGAGTTATGGCCTGCACATGTTGTATAGTTGTAGTAGCGGTATTTGTGGTGGTGGTGGGTGATGGTGGTGGAGGTGGTAGTAGCATCAGCCATTTGCCATCATTTATCTCATCTGGCAGCTGCCTTCCATCGTCAGAATGTCGGAAGAAAGCGTCAAAATCTACCAGACACCATCCAATCTAGAACGCGCCTTTGCCATTCACCGGCCTATATAGGACGACTATACGCCAGAATCCTCCTGATATATATATATATATATATATATATATGTGTGTGTGTGTGTATGTGTGTCCATATACATATATACATGTGTGTGTGTGTATATATATATATATATATATATATATATATATATATGTATATATATATATATATATATATACACACACACACACACACACACACACACACAGCACAGCAATCAACGCACGACGTCTACCTGTCCGTCTCTTTGTCTGCTCATCTGTCCGCTTGGGTACAGACAAAACAGGACGATGCCTTCTCCGTCTGTCTGTCTGTTTCTGAATGTTTGCTTCCTAATTATATCTACGCCGGCCTATTATATAAATTATACATTTTCACATATATACATACTACATGAACGTGTATATAACACTCGTTTAGTAGAGGCGGCTGCAGCCTGGTAGCCAGGTGCAAACGAGAGGAGACTTGGCCACCCAGAAATGCCTGTCATTTTATTGTTTAGGCCGAATACAAAGCTGTGAAAGTGACTTGAAAGCTGTAGGCCTTTCTACTTCCGACCAATAAATCAATATTTTCTTTTCCAGGTCGCATGGATCTCGCCAGTAGGAGAGAACAGGACAGATACACGGACAGCTTCTGTCCTACTGAATGTCCTCTCGCGTGTCACTGTAGACATACCTCCTTCTCTACGTTTCCTTCAACCCTTGCACCCTTTGTTTCAGTATATAACCGGGTGATACATTATGCACACATATTGGATCTCGTTATATCGTTCTGTGTATATTTATGTATACGGTTGACTAAGCACAGTGTGTATAAGTATATACGTGCAAATGACTATTGATTGCATCGACCATGGAACTTGGCACCCAATGACGCCGCGCGCCGTGTGCAAGAAGCCTGATATGCGTCTCATTCCATGGCAGACCGGCGTTGCTGCGGCAGCCGCGGTGCGGAACCTATTGTTCTACTACCCATCCATATATAGGACAATGACTGCTGAAGCTGCCTTGAACTGTGTGTATATATTATATATGTGCATGAATGTATATATATATTATATATATGCTACTATATATATATATGCGTGTGGGGTCTATGAGCGGCAACATCTGAGACTTCGATGGGCTTTTAACTTTTTTCAGAATAGGCCGATAGGCATTTCTTGAAACAAGGCCCTATAGGCCTAAAGAGGTCTATGGCTGCCTATTGATGCAATATATGCAGGGCCACGTATCGATTTGCCTATTTAATATGTAAGTCTGAGAGAAAGGCCTATATATATATATATATATATATGGGCCTATAAACTATAGGCCGAGCTATTATGCGCTTATAGTGGATACGTCTATAGTTCCTCCTGTGCGCATGCGCGGCTCAGCTTTGTCTTCAGCAGCCGAGTCAACCCGTGGCATCTTCTATCGACCATGCAGCCTCCGTGCATGGCTTGTCTCTCATGATGTGTAGCGCATCGTATACCTCGTATGCCTATATATGAAAGTCTCTTTATATATTTATATATATATAATATAAGTTTGTGTACATACATGTATATATTTTATGTTCTCTATTACCTTTTGAGAACCGCACAAAAGAGGAAGGAGAGGTCTATACCAGATGGAAATCATCCATTGTATATTCTGTGTTAATAATATCCTTATCTCCTTGGGCGTAATTTGTGGGGTGGGGGAGGTACGAGAGGTACCCGTACCCCCGCTTTTTGTACAATGCCAATCAATATTTTATTATTGAGCCTTCCCTTGCAGAGAGCGCAGTCTCCGCCTTGCTTCGTTATGTAAGAAATTGGTACCATGCACCCACTTCTTAGACCAAAGTTACGCCCCTGCTTATTTCTTTTTCTCTGCAAAGTGTCTATCTTAATAATTTATTTGATTGATTTTTTCGTTGATTGGCTCATTTTTCTTTAAGCTCGAGAAACCCCAGCATTGCAATGACACGTTATAAGGCTTCCGCAGGCCCCCGTATACGCTACGTCTTTTTAATTGTAATTAGTAACTTCTATTGCGCCAGTGGCTAATGCACAAGGCATCAACCGATGGCACACCAAAGCCAAGCCGTAATCAGGTCAATATCCAGAAGATCAGTCCGTAAGACAGAGAGGCAGCCTATGGTGGATAAGCAGTTTGAAAGAGGTAAGTTTTAAGTTGAGAACGAAATGACACAAGCGACTGAGCAGAGTGCATGGACACAGGAAGAGAGTTCCAAAAGCTAGGTCCAACAACCGAAAAAGCTCGTTCACCAAGAACAGTTCTTGATTTAGTTATGACCAGACAAAGGTCATTATATGACCTTGTTGAATAATGATAAGTCTTGGGAGGTCTATCTGCTTCATGCCTTTATAGCTTCGTCTCCTGTCGTTAGGCCTATACCTTTCTTATGCCTTTAGGCTTCGTCTCATGTCGTTAGGCCTATACCTATCTTATGCCTTTAGGCCTCGTCTCATGTCGCTAGGCCTATACTTATCTTATGCCTTTAGGCTTCGTCTCATGTCGTTACGCCTATACCTATCTTATGCCTTAGGCTTCGTCTCATGTCGCTAGGCCTATACTTATCTTATGCCTTTAGGCTTCGTCTCATGTCGTTACGCCTATACCTATCTTATGCCTTTAGGCTTCGTCTCATGTCGCTAGGCCTATACTTATCTTATGCCTTTAGGCTTCGTCTCATGTCGTTACGCCTATACCTATCTTATGCCTTAGGCTTCGTCTCATGTCGCTAGGCCTATACTTATCCTATGCCTTTAGGCTTCAGCTCATGTCGCTAGGCCTATACTAATCTTATGCCTTTAGGCTTCGTCTCATGTCGTTAGGCCTATACTAATCTTATGCCTTTAGGCTTCGTCTCATGTCGCTAGGCCTATACCTATCTTATGCCTTTAGGCTTCAGCTCATGTCGCTAGGCCTATACTTATCTTATGCCTTTAGGCTTCGTCTCATGTTGTTATATAGGCCTATCTGTCTTATGCCTTTAGGCTTCGTCTCATGTCGTTAGGCCTATACTTATCCTATGCCTTTAGGCTTCGTCTCATGTTGTTACAGGTCTATCATGTCGTTAGGCCTATACCTATCTTATGCCTTTAGGCTTCGTCTCATGTCGTTAGGCCTATACCTATCTTATGCCTTTAGGCTTCGTCTAATTTCGCTAGGCCTGTATACTTATCTTATGCCTTTAGGCTTCAGCTCATGTCGCTAGGCCTATACCTATCTTATGCCTTTAGGCTTCGTCTCATGTCGTTAGGCCTATACTTATCTTATGCCTTTAGGCTTCGTCTCATGTCGCTAGGCCTATACCTATCTTATGCCTTTAGGCTTCGTCTCATGTCGTTAGGCCTATACCTATCTTATGCCTTTAGGCTTCGTCTCATGTCGTTTAACATAGGCCTATCTGCAGGGTTTCCGTTAACGCCCAAACGGCCGTTTTTACGTCCGAAAAAAAAAACGTCTTAAACGTCCAAAATTTGACAATTTTGGCTGATTTGCAGCAAAATTCTAGGTCCGGACGTAAGTGGGCCAAGGTCCTTTAGGCCTCGTCTCATGTCGTTATAGGCCTATCTGTCTTGTGCCTTTAGGCTTCGTCTCATGTCTTTAGGCTTACCTGTCTTATGCCTTAAGGTTTCTTCGCATTTTGTGATAGGCTTCGTCTCATGTATTTAGGCTTACCTGTCTTATGCCCTTAGGTCTGTGTACCTGACGACTCTGTATCGAGACATCTATGTACCTTATTCTGTCATCAACCCATGTATTTGACCTATAGTTTCCGCTTGTTGCAACGTCCGTGAAGTTTCCACCCTCAGTCTATCCAGGCCCGCATTAAGAGGGGTGCTAAGGGTGCTGCAGCACGCGGGCCCGCAGATTTTTGGGCCCGCATTTTCGGAAGTACATAAAAAAAAATTAAGGAAAGAAGAAATTCACAAACAAAGGTCATGAAAAATTCCCCAAAAAAGGTCATCAAAGTTTGTGTAAGAAGAATTCCACAAAAAAGGTAATCAAAATTCCAAAAAAGGCCATCAAATTTATCTGTGATGATATTTGCCAGTCACAGCACCCGGGCCCGCACTAGTCTTAATGCGGCCCTGAGTCTATCCATCCATCCACTGCAGACCTTTCTCTCTTCCTTCCAACCCGCCCACACACAATACGCAGCGATGCGTAACGAATCTTCCAGTATACCCAACACTCCGCCTCGCAATTTGCAAGGTGGCCGACAGCATCTGCAATAATTCCCAAAAATACATCCACCGTATATATATATATGTGTGTGTGTGTGTGTGTGTGTGTGTGTGTGTGTGTGTGTGTGTGTGTGTGTGTGTGTGTGTGTGTGTGTGTGTGTGTGTGTGTGTGTGTGTGTGTGTGTGTGTGTGTGTGTGTGTGTGTGTGTGTGTGTGTGTGTGTGTGTGTGTGTGTGTGTGTGTGTATATATATATATAATATATGTCACCCATGAAAATGTATGAATGTAGGTTTGTGTATTCGTGCATGTATGCGTTAAATAAGTGTGCGTGCCTACATGTATACGCGAGGATTAGTGCATACATTGTATGCAGGCAAATGCGAAGTTTACTCGCGTTCTATGGGACCCGACGAAAGCACAATGATGACCTTTAATTGAAAACCTATCGCATCTGATGCGCTGCACAGGTCTAACTGTTGCCATCCGCCGCATGCACAGGTGCACCCTATACAATGGAACCTGTCTTATTATCCTACTTAACACGCGCACCGCACAATATATATATATATATATATATATATACATATATATATATACTATATGCTGGGAGAATAGTATGGGGGACTATTTATATCAGTTTATATTAGTATGTGTTCAGAAATATGTGTAAATTTTCCGACAAGTGCAAATTTGTGTTTCTTTAAATTAACCTATGGTGGTTGTTCACTGATGCGTGGCGAGTGGAGTAAACGTCGTTAGCGGACGAGTTTCGGCCATCGCAGAGGGTTTGCATATATACCTGGGTCTTATCAATAGGCTCATCGTGGCTTATCACCGTAGGATTTAAGCTTACATAATGGCTTATCAATAAACGCTCACTTTTTCCTATAGTATACTGAACATCATGCATGTGATATACATTTGCGTTTTGTGTAAGATGTTGTCAGAAGCCTAAAAGAAGGTTTTTTTGTCCAGGCAGGTAAAGATCTCAGCAAGCATACAGGCCTATACACAAAACGTTTGGAATCCATTGTCTATAGACATGCAGGTGATGTACCAGAACAAGGAAGTGTGCACTAATACATCTGCAAATGTAAGTATTTCGATGGACTCTCCAATGGATTATCGTTTTTGATAGCGATTTCACTGAAAACAACCATCTGATATCTTGAGGATTTTTATAAATGCGCTATAGAAATCATTAGATTAGATGCGATTACATTAGATTAAGCATAAAGCTCCTATATATGTCTGCATGGGAAGTTTGCAGAGCTGCGCTGTAACCAATCAGCGCGTCGTATACAGGTGGCGGACCGTGGAACGGCCTTCAGTATAGATGGAGGTCAGCTGCGAAATAAGCGTGATCTCCCTGACGAATAAGGTGTCGCGGACCAACAGCGGCATTGTCACCATGCAGGGCCCCGGGGAGTGAAGACAGGCACCTTCGCCTCACTAAAATACCGCAGGTATTTACCCATTGACGAAAATTGACATGGCGAGCACATATGCCGCCATAAAATAAGCCCCACTGCCGACAGCATGCATTAACTTCAGGAGGAGCATCGAGCTATATGGAAGACAACGTTAAACCAAATCCAGGAAGACGGTGTCCTGCATGCAAGGGCGCGGCATATAATTATATAGATAATGCATCAAAGCGGCCAACCGTCTAAGCCACGCCTGCCTGCAGACAAGTGGACCAGAGAACCTCTGTTCTGCAAATGCACTGTGAATGATGTCGACGTCAATGATCGAATACTACTTCCGTTTCATAAGGGCAATGGGAGCAGAATGGAGTGCAAGCAGAGGCGTCTACACCATAGAAGCCTTGGAGCATATCATCCAAGAAATGGGGGGGGGAGAGATCTGTCAGTGTGTGTACCACCATTTTAGGGGGGAGGAACGGGGAGGGGGAAGAAGAAGGGGAAAGCGACGTTTCTCCAATGATTTATGGGAGGATAGACGCCTCTGAGTTCAAGAACAACCGAGGAATCACTCTTCTGTCTGTCCCGGCAGAGGAAGATCTTCGCGTGCATTGCTCTGGGCCGCATGAAGAACTTTTTCTGAAGCAGTGGCGTCACTAGGGCTGGTGTCACCCGGTGCGGTAAGTCAAGGTGTCACCCTAAAAAAAGTGATGACCTTTTTTTTTGGAATTCGTCTCCACTAAAAAAGTTACAAGTCAAATTTTTTCCGGATTTCATCTCCCAAAAAAGTTGATGACCTTTTTTTTTTTTTAGTCATTCGCTTGGTTTTTACTATTTCCATCCTTCTTTTCGGTCTCCAACCATAATACCAGACCAAAACCTGAAGACCTTTTTTAGGAATTCGTCTCCCCAAAAATTTATTTTCTCATGTTGGGTGTCACCCCCCCCCCCTCTGAGGGTGTCACCCGGTGCGGTCCGCACCCCCCGCACCCCCCTCGTGACGCCACTGTTCTGAAGCACAGGAGACGAGAACAAAGTTTAATCACCCCCTGTCAATCCTCAGCCAACAGGATATTCACACTGAACATCCAAACCCGTCGCGAGTAGGCCTATACGAAGTATTAGCAACCGCTGTGGATAGCGTATAGTATATACATCGACCTGCAAGCCGCATTCGACTCGGTTGAATGCAGAGAGGCATTAATATTAATGGCAACTATAGACGGGTACTTCGCATCTGCAGGGTTCTACCGTCCAAGATCATCGACTGTGGAGTGAGACAGAATGACCCATTGATATCGGATCTCTTGTGTCTCCAACGGACCACTTAATGGAATGTATACAGTCCATAGTGGCATGGCATATAAATGCATCAGTCTGGAACAAGCGCAACATCTCTTGCAGCATCTCAGTTTTTGCTCATGCATGTCATTTATAAAAAAAATTCGGACCAGCGATGCGGAACAGTGAGTGCATGCTTTTGTCAGTCAACTGCATTGTATTTTACGGAATGCCTTCCTTTACTCTCAGTTGAGCTCTTTCTGCCAAGCGCACATGTATGACACACCAGCAGTGATGGGCAATAGTTAACTAAAAAGTTGCTAACTTTTAGTTTAACTAAAATTTTTTTTATTAATTAAGGAAGAAGTTTAACTAAAAAAATAGTTTAGTTAAAACCATAGTTTAACTAAAAAATTTTTAGTTGCTAACTAAAGAGTTTAACTAAAAAAATGAGCAATATGCAACTATTTTTCCACAGTGAACATTGAACACTGTCAGCAAAAAACCATTTTAACACTGCATGGTTTTAGCATTAACAGCCTGTGTTTTCAAATTCATACACTAGGCCTACTTACAGTACACATGTAACTGTATGTCAGAACAGTACACATTGCATAGTTATTGTCATTGACGCTTTGCATTATTACAGTTCACTTAACGTCTTTTAGTGTGAAAATGTTTGTCGTAAAAAGTTGGAAAAAAGTTGGAAAAAGTTTATTTTATTTTTGTAGTTTAGTTAACTAATTTCCAAAATCAGTTGCCAACTTTACTTAAACTATTTCTTTTAGTTGGAAAATAGTTTTAGTTTAACTTAAAAAATAGTTTAGTGCCCATCACTGCACACCAGCTCGTGTCTCGTGATCTGAACCGCAGGTTTCTCCAACGATCTCACACTATAAGTAATCAATTTTGACAGTGCCATCGAGACACCTCAAGAGGCAGTTAAAGATTACCCTAAGCCACACCTCATTAAGTCTACCATAATAAGTGTTTTGGAGTTTTTGGAGCGATAAAGATAGCACACCTTCAGGGATATATGTTCCTCTATATACTGGAGGAACTCTATACAACCATGGTGGTGATGTTCAACGGTTATTCTGCTGAAGGGCATAGACAACCGCAGCAATATGTATACAAAGATACTAAACCTCATTCGATTTCACGTGTATACAGGGAATAAGCTCTCGAGGAAATACCTGCTAGGACAATATAGTGCAATGAAGTCGACGTTAACAACCCTGCGGGCAGCCATGTCATTGTGTGACGTTTATATTTCAAAGCAAAACAGTGTGCGAGTGTAATAATGTATGAAAAACCTTGTCTTTATATACGTGCAGCCAATATTTCTTCATATGTGTGCTCGATAGTGCAGTGGTTAACGCGCTGGAATGTCAATCGAGAGGTTGGGGGTTCAAATCCCAATTCAGGGCATAAATTTTGTTCGAGATTTCTGCTCGACCTTCACCCCCCGTCCCCCTATATATAGCCAACTGAGCTATATATAATGAGTACTGACCGCACACTGTTGGTGCACGGGAAGATGAGACGGCGATGGAGAGGACTGCCACCCACCCTCATATGTCGACTTGCCGAGGCTAAGAAAATGAAGTCGTTAACACTTCGTACCCATGGCTGCCTCAGGGCCAGCTTAAGGGACTGCTCTTCTTCTTATTTCAATAGCGCGGCTCCAGAAGTTTGGTCATACATATATTTCGACGTTGCTGTATATACCTTGCTGCAAAACTTAATATGCAGAAATCTACCTTTCAAAGACCACTTTCTCTCATCAGGATTTTATGGCCTTTTGGTTATCCCGCTTGCAAGTATACAATGCCGAAATAGCGCATTATAATTATGCTCTATAGTATATACCAGTGCTTTTTTTCAGCCGGAACGCGCCGCGGCACCTTTTTTCAGGTACTAAAAATAATTTATTTATTTTAATAATAAAAACAATAATTTAGTTATTTCAATTTAATTTTAGTGTTGTGAACTGTTTTCAGTGTTTATTGAGACCCCTGTATACCAACCCCCAATCCCGTTTTTCTCGTGATTTTAGCCCCGCCCCTCCCCCATAATTTTTGCGTTCCGGATATATATATATATAGATATAGATAGATAGATAGATAGATAGATATATATATATATATATATATATATATATATATATATATATATATATATATATATATATATATATATATATATATATATATATATATATAGGCCTAATAAATCAAATGGAGGCATGTCTGGATTGCTGTATATAGAATTCGACCAGTGATTTAACTTGACTAGGGCCTATAGATTTAAGATCGATATAGGCCTATAGTAGTGCTTTTAAGAAACAAGAACTGCATGTGTGCAAATAATGCATGACATGATGTTAATAATCTGCAGGTGACTATATATGCAGAAATATATAACGAATTGGAAAGTTATAACTATATATGCTATATGAACGGTTTACATCTTAAAACCAAAAGCAAAAGACTGGGGACCGGTGCAGCAGACTGCAGAGTCGTCGTAGCAACAGATTTTCCTATTTATTCGCATTTACTGTAATTGGCGATTGTCGATATAAAGCAGGATAGGGGCCTATATGCTATATGATAATCCAGGTGTGTTTTTGATAATGTATCCAATGTATCCAGGCGATGAAAAATTTTATGCGTCTATGTGTATACATTCAGACCCTATATCTTTAAAAGTGTCAATGTATATTAAAACTCTTTAAAACATATGGTGACAAACGCGACCATTCTAAGCTTATAATTGCTGCAATGGTCGAAGTTTTTCGTAGAGAAATTTTTCAAATTATAGTTTCTTAGACTGATCGAATTACGTAGAAATGCATAGAACACGTGTGCTTACATGAGTATATATACACAGTATATACCTATACACAGACGTAATTGCATGGGAGATTCGAAGGGTATACCGGTACCCACACTTTTTGAACAATGCCAATCAATAGTTTATCATTGTGCCTTCCCAGAGATCGCATGCAGTCTCCGCCTTGCTTCGTGTATGTAAGAAATTGGTACCCCTACTTTTTAGACCAAAGTTACGACCCGGTATATCTATATATGGCTTCCTGTCCTATATGTTTGTATATCTATACATATTATATCCATTGAGCGTGTGTCTGCAGTCGGAGGACGCTCTGGAATCTATTGTGAAACAGAAACTGTTTGTGACGTCAGTACTGCCGTCTTGACGACGGCGATCAGAGCATTTTAACCAACGACATAATTATATAGGCCTATACACTGCCGTCATAATATGACGGGCAAATACTCTAGTATAGGCTACATATATATGTGTTCATGTGCAGAAGAAGAGCCGTCTTTATATATGATATACATGGTAAACCCATTATTGCACATGAAGCCATTGGTATAAAGTGTCAGCGGCTTCAGTTTCTTAGCCTCGGTGTCCAGTCCTTTTGTTCCCTCTCCTTCTGGTGTTACCACCGACAGCGTCCTCATTCTGGGGCCGAGTTCGCTAGGGGACGCGAGTGGAGCAGAGATCTTGAAATTCACATAATATATACCCAATATCTTTCCTGGCGAGTGGCTCATGCATCAGGAGGGAAATCTCTTTGCCGATGAGTTTTCCATGTTGTGCAAAATCAAACATCTAGAGTGGATGGCTTCATGCCGTGGAAAAGGTAACGCTCAAGGAAGGAGCACGCCATAAATGATGACCAAGAGGACCTCTCAATGGGTTGACAGTCCAGCCAGCTAATCATTATCGTTCACCCTCATTTGCCTAAAATGGGGCAAAATTTATATGCATGGCATAATCATAATTCATCATTATCCGCCACCTATATACTTCTCCTCCTCCTCCTCCCCTCCCCTCCTCCTCCTCCTCGTACTCTTCCACCTCCTTCTCCTCTTTCGTCTTCTTGTATGTATGCGTGGTTATGGTTTACTATATATCAAGGATACAAAATGTCCGCTGTCCGCTGACTGAGTTGACCGCATTAAGCCATCAAAATTCTACTCATACTCGTATATATTACATTATATATACGCATTATAATGTATCGCCACGAGAGGAGTCAATGGGGCAGACTATAGTTCGAGAATTCGTGACTTTGTTTTAAAATTTGAAAAGAAATTCGTGAATTTTTGGCCTATTTTAAAATTCGTGAAAATTCGTAAAATTTCGTTAGGTTATTGTTGCAATGGGCGTAAGCATCAACAAGAAATTGATGACATAATGATCGGTTGTGTTAAAAGCGTCTGCTTAGAATTTAATGTAAACTTTAATATAAAAGTTTATTAGGTAACGAGCTAATTTAGTTAAAACCTAATTTCTCAAAGATGAAAGAACATGGACCGGAGTGGAAGTATGTATACAGTAATGTTGGAGGAGAAGAAAAGGATAATCCAAAAATACTGTGTTGTTTTTGTGACAAGAAATTTGTTGGTTCTGCCCGAATTCGGGATCATTTGCATGGCGAAAATACAGAAACCAGAGTCGAGTGGGAGCAGTGGGCTGTTCCTGACTCAGAATCAGAGGACGATGAAGAAGACACATCACAGTGAACGTTGCCAATCCCTAACCATGTTTGGTTGCAAACTGTGTCAGTGACTGACTGGTCTCACTGGAGCTGCAGAGGTACTGGTGGTTTTTCGTTCTGCTGACTGACAATCACAGTCACACACCCCCACACCCCAACTATGATAGAATTTGAACTTCAAGACTTCAAGTATGTAGAACAGTAACTGAATGTTAATAGGCTACTGTTGTGTATACTTGTGTTGCTATAGTCAGCTATCTTTTACGGCTGTTTGATTGACTGCCATATGACATTGACATTTACTAAGCTTAGATTAAAAAGTTGAAAAGTAAACAAATGATAGAATTCGTTGCCAGTTTTAAAAGTATTTAAAACTTGCGAAATATTAAATCCTTAAAATTCGTAATATCCGAATTCTCTAACTATATGGGGCAGACGCATGCTCCCAGCAGGCCGGATCGTGGGATTCGTGCAAATCCTATGAGTTTCGAGTGGTAGGTACATACCTCTGATGTGCTTTGACATTTTCATCCATGCATTAGTCTTCATTTATCACCAAATGACCGCAAATGTACGAAACTTGCCACGCATCGTGCACTATCATAAGTTTGCTAGAACTGTCACTATTTAGTCTTTCCTGCAGTCGTTACATTGTTGCAATTTGTGATCGGATATACAAAGCATGCATGTATGTATACATGTTTGCATGTACGTATGTATATGTATGTATGCATGCATGTATGGCTGTATGCATTTAGGTATGTATGCATGTATAGAAGGTGTGTTGCACTTAATGTAGTGGAGAGAGAAAGATGTTCGTTGATGTCGCGTGTTGCTTTGTGCGTTTGTCCTTTGTCGGCGTCTTATAAGTTCATCTTCTCAGATTAATTGAATTGAGTTGCACTTTGCTGTAGGCTGCATTGTGATCGCTATAGGCAGTCCTATATGACATACAGGCAACGGCTGACATCTATTGGCTTCAAAGGTGTCTGTCTGTCTGTCTGTCTGTCTCTCACGCATTCTCCCTGCCCATTTCTCTCTTTATGCGTCTCCGTATCTCTCGGACTCTCATTGCACTCGCCGTATCTCTGTGCTTATGCTCGTACCTCTCCGGTATGTCACCTTCTCTTATTCTCTTTCTGTCTCTCTTTCTGTCTCTCTCTCTGACTCTCTCTGTCTCTCTGTCTCTCTCTGTCTCTGTCTCTGTCTCTCTCTAATCTCTCTAATCTCTCTCTCTCTCTCTCTCTCTCTCTCTCTCTCTCTCTCTCTCTCTCTCTCTCTCTCTCTCTCTCTCTCTCTCTCTCTCTCTCTCTCTCTCTCTCTCTCTCTCTCTCTGTCTATCTCTGTCTATCTATCTATCTATCTATCTATCTATCTATCTATCTATCTATCTATCTATCTATCTATCTATCTATCTATCTATCTATCTATCTATCTATCTATCTAATCTATCTATCTATCTATCTATCTATCTATCTATCTATCTATCTATCTATCTATCTATCTATCTATCTATCTATCTATCTATCTATCTGCCTGTCTGTCTGTCTGTCTATCCATCTGTCAGTCTGTCTGTCTGTCTATCTATCTATCTGTCTGTCTGTCTATAGCTAGCTGTCTGTCTGTCTGTCTCTGTCACTGTCTCTGTCTGTCTGTGTGTCTGTCTATCTGTCTGTCTCTCCACATGTAGTTATCTGTCAGTCTGTCTTCTTCTATAATCCGATGCACTTGGTTTGGTGCGTAATGTGTCGATTGATGAAGAGTTGAGGCTTTGTTCGTTGCCCTTGTGTCCTCCCCATCCACTGCCCGCAAATTGAGGGGTGGCTTTCGGCACCTGACACTTCCTATAATCCGGGTATTGTCAGGCGTGATATAGGCGCCTCGGGGCAAGAGGGAGCGCGAGGGGCTCACTTGTTTACCCTTTTCTTCGGCAAATCAGAGGGGAAACGATCATCGCCCTAATCATCACGTGCAAAGGCATTCGTTGAAGTTCCTTTGTCTTATATAATCTACCCTTTCGTGCACCCCTCTCTCCCTCTTATCACAAGAAAACCCGAAACTGACACCAATCTCCTCTCAGCTCCTATAATTAACCCGGTTTGCACTTTTACATTTTCTACGTATACCTTGCTCGACATCTTAATCTCTTTAACGTATACACCTGCCGATCTTTTTCTGCCTGCAGCACCCCACTTGTAGGGCATAATCCTTACATCCACCTTCTTTTGACTAACTTCCCTTTGACACTCTCCCTGTAGCAGGCAGCCACCACCCCATTTTTTAAACGACTTGTTTCTCTCTAACTATACATACATGCTTCACCAATCCTTCCATCCGTCCGTCCGTCCGGGCAACCCTCCCTCCATGTCCATCCACCCACTCAACCATAACCGTTGCTCTTGTAACTGCCCATTTCCCCTCCCTCTCTTCTCACCTCATCTCAGATACCCATATGCCCGTCAATCAGTGCCCTTTCTTTTCTGACAGCGTTGACGAGGCTCGCGTAGAAGTATACCCCATCCGTGGCACCCCTCAACCTGCGGTTCACGGCCGTGTAAGGTGATTACGGGTAAACAGCTTGACGCGTCGTCACCCCTCGATCGAAAGAAGACATAACCCGTTGTTTACCGATTGGAGATTGATATATTATGATCGGGGCATCGGGGTGGCATCGACGCTGGGCAGGAGGGAAATGGGGTGGGACACGGCATTAAGTAAGTCGTTCGACGTCTGTTTACCCCATGCCTCGACCTCGGGTTCCGCTGAATGGATTTCTATTAAGACCAGCAGACGTTTCACACCTCCTTGTGGCCGCTAGATGGGGTAAATTATCACGAACCCTTCCATCGAAGCGAAAAAAGACACTCCGCCCCTCAAAGGCAGGGTCTGTATCGGCCGAACTGTCAATCATCGCAATTCTGTCTGGTCACACTGAGATCCAAAAACGAATGTCTGCTGAGACCGACACTATCGTGAAGTCACAAATTTTGTTGGCACATTATTTCTGATGATAATAACAACAGCCTGCAAACGTGTTGACGACTGGCGAGACATTATTTATGTCGCTAGATATTCTTTAATTATTCGTGACGTCACTCAGGACTAAAATTAAGACTAGTCTCTTTAGTAATTAATTAATAATTTCAAGCTGCTTTATCGTCTTGTGTATATTATAACTCCTGTTTTTTTCTGACCTATCAAGATTCAGTTTGGCTTCTCGCGAGTTATCATTATATACTGCGTTTTCACTTGAAGTAACTGATCGATTTTTATTTTTTGGACTGAATTACGAGGGCGCTACAGAAATCATTAGATTGGATTGCTTAGATGACAATATCGATAACTTGCACCCTGCAAGCAACGCTGTCCTCAACAGTCTCTGGTGGTAGGCAACAACAGTTGTGCTCACTTGTATGCAACATGATGTGTGGAAATACTGGGATTCAATGCTTTTAAAGTTACGAGGATGTAATGTTTGGTTTCTGAAGAACATTATTGGAAAAATTAATTTCTTGAAACAACTTAGAAGAAGAAGAGCATTCTCTTAAGCTAGCCCTCAGGCAGCTATGGGTATGCGAAGTGTTAGCGATTTTATTTTCTTAGCCTCGGCTTATGATGGCGGGTGGCCAGTCCTCTCTCGTCGTCTCATCTTCCCACTGACAGTGGACGGTCAATGAACTAATTATAGCTAAGCTAACAACTTATATCTTTCAATATATATCTATAGGTTTATACTCTCGACGAATTTATACCTCTTTTCTAACGTCATACCTCTCTGCCTCGACGAACTTATACCTCTTTCCTATATAACGTAATACCTCTCTGTCTCAACAAACTTATAAGTCTTATACCTCTTCCCCAACGTCATACCTCTGTCTCGACGAACTTTTACCTCATCCCTAACGTCATACCTCGCTGTCTCGACAAACTTATATCTCTTCCGTCAACGTCATACCTCTCTGCATGCACCGGGTAACCCCGATCTTCGAACTGTGGGTTCAAATGGTCAGATGGAGGACGCCACAGAAGTCATCAGGTTATATTAGATTACAGGGAAGAACACTGACATGCACCGGTTGAACTCGACAGGTATAGCATCTATACCTCCAGGCAACCTAAGTTATAAGAACCGTATAATCGTATACGTCGGAGAAGAGAACAAGAGGAAAAGTGGAGAGTATACTATAGGACGAAGAAAGGGAAAGCGGAATAGAAAACGGAAGAGGAATAGGAGGAAGACGAGGAGAAAGAGGAAGAAATGAAGGAGGAATAGAAGAGGAAGAAGAGACAGAAGGAGTGAGGTAGGAAACTGGAAGTGAGAGAGAACATTAGAGGAAGAGGAATTGGAAGAAGAGGACGAGGAAGACGAGGAATAAGAAGAGGAAGAGGAGGAGGAGGAGGAAGAGGAGGAGGAAGAGGAAGAAGAGGAATAAGAGGAAGAGGAAGAATAGGGAGGAATAAGAAGAAGAGGAGGAATAAGAGGAAGAGGAATAGGAAGAGGAGGAACAAGAGAAGGAGAATAAGAGGAAGAGGAGGAATAAGAGGAAGAGGAATAGAAAGAGGAAGACGACGACGACGACGACGAGGAGGACGAGGAAGAGGAGGAAGAGGAGGAATAAGAAGAAGAATAGGAGGAGGAAGAGGAGAGGAAGGATAAGAGGAAGAGGAAGAATATGGAGGAATAGGAAGAAGAGGAGGAATAAGAGGAAGAGGAGGAGGAGGAACAAGAGGAAGACAATAAGAGGGAGAGGAGGAATAAGAGGAAGGGGAGAAATATGAAGAAGAGGAGGAATGAGAGGAAGAGGAAGAATGGGATGAAGAATGGGAGGAAGAGGAGAAATATAGAGAAAGAGGTGGAGAAAGAGTGGGCTGTAACGTACCATGGATGTATATACTGGTATCACATGAATGCATACGATATATATGTCCGTTGCATACAGCTAAAACACGTATGCATGCATACATGGGCATATACAATATTATATAAAAAATGCATGTTGGTTCTAAATATGTATATATACACATATATTTGAGTCCCAAGGAATCCCTATCCATGGTTGATAAGGGCAGTCACTGTCGCGGACAATCTGTATACGGTCTCTGTAGGATGTAATGTCCAAGGAGACGACAGGTCTCAGAGTCCATCCATGGTCTGGAGCGCAGGTTGAGCAGTACAGGCATCTACATGTATGTAACTGAGTTGGGTAGGTATAAAACGATCGGCCAATGGGCGCTCGCTCATCATTTCATAAAAGCAGGGATTTTACTATAGATGCTTATACTCAGATATATATGCTGAAAACTAGCACTTAGCATATGTTTATCTAAAAATGAAGAATTGCACCGAATTGACTGAAGCGCTCGCAACACACGACGCGCTCTCCCATCACCGACCGATCATTCTAAGACTGCAGCATGTCAACTGCCATGCTGCAGTCTTAGAATGATCGGTCGGTGATGGGAGAGCGCGTCGTGTGTTGCGAGCGCTTCAGTCAAGGGGGCCGCGAAGCGTTTCCGGGGGAGGGGGGTGGTCGCCGCGGTTATCTGGATTTGCGTGCCAAACGCAAGCTGAAAGATGCGACTTAAGCTCAAACGCCCGACTTACTGTGTTTCTTTATAATTCTATTTATGTATTCATTATTTATTGGTAAACTTATTTATGGGGACTGCGGATGGTCGTGGCGCTCTATGTTATCCGATTCTTGGGCGGCCATTTTGTTAACATAGTGCTATGTGGCGTCCGGACAAATAGTAAACTTTACCAAATTTTACCCAGACTGTCGAATACGGACTGTCGAATAAAGGTGAGTTGCTCTCTTAAAGCAGTTGAAGATCACCCCGTAAACGTTTTGCTGACGCCGCTATAGGCATTGATGTAATGATATTTTTTATTTAATTCTATAATGTTCGCGATTGGCCGTCTGATCATGCAAACTGGCGCGAACTTAGTTCGCCAATATTATTGCAATTCCTGAAATTCGTGAAACGCAAATAAATAAGAAAAATACTAAAAGAAAATTCGTTTTCCCCGAAAAAGAATTAAGTTTTCTTTATATTTTCAGAAATCAGTACTCATGGAGAAAAAACGTAAATATTTAGAAGACTATCCAGACTTCTAAATTTTCTAACATCACATATATGAAATCGCATTGGAAATTGCCAAGCAAAAACTACACACGATTGGTGAAATACCTCTGTTCAATAACACTACTCAGCCGCGCATTTCAGATAAGTATTTAGACGTGAAAGAGCAGGTTTTGAATTAAATCAAAGTTTCTCCATTGTTTTCTTTCCAAGTTGGTGAATCAACGGACGTAAGTTCATGTTCTTAGTTGCTTGTCTACTTGAAATATATTAATTCAGATGACATCAAAGAAGAGTTGCTGTTTTGTACAGCACTTGACTTGTATACAGAAAAGACGAAGATATTATGGAGAAGATAAATAACTTTTTTGAAACTGGAGAACTACAGTGGAAAAACGTTTGTGCATGGGGTTTGTACAGATAGAGCACCAGATATATGCTATAGGGCAGTGGTTCTCAACCTGTGGTCCGCGGACCAATGGTGGTCCGCGGCCTGGTGGTCTGCCTGGTGGTCCGCGAGCAATGTCTAGAATTTAGATTTTTACAATTAAAAGCATGCAAACAGACAAATTTTGTCAATTTTTAAAATGTCTGTTTCGTTTCAATCACTATAGAATCGGCCAGATGGCAGCATGAAACTAATAATGCGAGGATTTATGGACAAAAATTATTTTGTATTATTTGCTTTTGGCACAACTTTTAGTGGTGGTCCGCGACCGAAACACACAATTTAGAAGTGGTCCTCGAGTCTAAAGAGGTTGAGAACCACTGCTATAGGGTCAAAGTCGGGCTTTGAGACAAAAGTGAAAGAACCTGCATGCACCTCAAGCAAAGGGTATTCAGTACTATTCACTGCATGCTTCACAGATATATGCTCTTTCCAGTAAGACTCTTCCAGCTCCTCTGCAAGAGGTATACTTGATTCTCTTATCAAAATTGTTAATCAGACCAAAGCTGGAGCCCTCAGCACCAATCCATTTAAAGAACTCTGTAAAGACATACGTTCTGATCACCAAGTTCTTCTTTTCTGCACTGCTTTACGCTGGTTGTCGAAAGGAAATGTTGCCCAGATCCAAGCAAAACAATCGCATTAAAATATTAGGTAAGAATTATAGTCTGAAAAATCTATTTCTAATGTGTTTTCTTTATACCCTAGGGCACGGGTGGCGAACCTTTTTTAAGGTGCGTGCCAAAATGCTGCTAAATCGTTTAAAAATACCGTCGCGTGCCCCTCGGAATTTTACACAATATATAATTATTTTTCTCACATAGGTTTTAGTTAAAAAAAAGTAAAAAAATGAATTAGGCCTAAAGACGTATTTACAAAGATCGTTTTTGAATGGCATTAAAATAAAGTCCTTCAACGAGGAAAATGTAGATTCCTACAGGGATTTTGTATTTCTAAGTTTGGAATTTTGGGGACGCTCTGAATTCCGCGTGCCCACAAAATTTCAAAGCGTGCCACTTTGGGCACGCGTGCCTTAGGTTCGCCATCCCTGCCTTAGGGGCCTATATATGCCTAGGGGCCAGGGCCTATTATAGTAGGCTATTACAAGTGCCTTCTTTTGCAAATTCGGCGGAGGTCGCGGGTTACTTGACTATCGAAAAAGGTTGGGAACCACTGGGCTACTGCATCACATATATATATGCTGATGACATACACGCGTAGATCCGTTCCGTCCTACAAAGGCAGATGCTTCTGTTGGCCTGATGTGCCGTGCATGCCATTTGACACCCTTTCTGGATGGATGGCTTCTATAATCGCTTACTGCTGAACCCAACTAAAACTCAGTTTATTTGGCTGGGTGGTCGCAGACAGCTGGTAAAGGTTGACATGTACTTGTTAGCAGAGGCCTTACCCCATGTCTCCTTTTCGTGATACTTGACCAAGAGCTTAGTTTTTCCCAGCATGTTAACTTGGTCACCCGCAGTTGCTGCAGCTCCAGCAGTTGCGTGTTGTAATACGATCCCATGGCGTCTCATGAAGCCGCGGTGATCTTTCTTCACTCTTTTATCTCCAGTATATAGCTGACTATTGCTGTTCAGTTCTCACTGGACATCCATTGGCTCTAATTGGGCGCCTTGACTGGGTCCTTCGCTCTGCCACTCGGCTCATTGCCCATATCCCAAAATATGCATCAGTTTTAGCTTAATATGCGTGATGTACTGCGCTGGCTTCCTGCCTCGCAGCGCATCTCCTCTAGGATTGCTTCTCTTGTCTGGCGGTCTCTCGCTTACCTATCTGATCTCTGCTGTCCGCTGTCTGTTCTAATGTCCCGTCGAGTTCTGCGTTCTGCAACTGGGAGTGAGTTGTTGGTCCCTCGGTCCCGCTCCTCAGTTAAACAGCGTCGTGCCTTCTGAGTGGCTGGCCCCTCTACGTGGAATGGACTCCCGTGAACCTTCTCTGAGCTTATTTCCACGAGGCAGTTCACCTGCTTTGTATACCGCCTCCTCAAGTCTTCTCTGGCTGGAATGGGAGCACCTCTGAGTAGGGTTCTTGAAGAGGCGCTATATAAATTGTCAAAATGAATGAATGAATAGTAGGTACAAAAACTTAATCAGGATTTTTTCTATTATATAGTATACGACCTTTTAAAAACATATCTTTTCAATTTATTTCTACATGCTAGGATACTCTATTACAGTGCTTCCCATTGCAATCTTTTTTGGCTATGGAACCCTTTTGACTTTACAATTTTTTGACGGAACCCCGACGTAAACACAACATATTCTGGTACAATATTTTTAAACAGTGATCGAGGTATGTACAGTCTTAATCGATAAAAATTAGATCATAGATTGTTTTAAATGAAATTTCTTCACGGAACCCTTGTCTTCACCTCGAAGTCTGTTTTATAATGTAACAACACATTCAACCAAAACTTATCCAGTTGCTTCACGGAACCCTTGTCTTCTCCTCACGGAACCCTATAGCGGAACCCACTTTGGGAAACACTGCTCTATTATATTTCCGCACAATTCTTACACATTCCAATACTCATCATGACATTTGGCATTTTGATGCGTTCAATTATTATTCTGATATTTCCTTATATTGTGTAAATAATCTTTAATATATTTTTGACAGCGATTTCACTGGTTCTGGTCGGGAGCGCTATACTGCCTGATGTTTTTCTTGAAGCGGCTCTTTATAAGTTTCAGATTACAATTACAGTTTAGCAGTTTTTCTGTAAATCGTAAGCCCCTACGTGTATTGTTTTACATATAAGGCCTATTCTGACAATTTACAATTAATCATACATTTTATTACACATTATAATTTTATTAATATAATATATAATTATGGTAGCATATAGTAGCATATGTTCTACGATTCTATCTAAATAGAAATTTATTCTATTGTTTGATTCTGTTATATATATATGTATATATATATATGTATATATATATATATATATATATATATATATATATATATATATTAGTGTAAATCTATAATCATATTCTGGTGTAATATTATACCTTATGGAACATATAGTTCTGAGTGGCTAAGGTAGCTTTAATACGTAGTAGTAATATTAACGAGTTTCAACGTTTTGATTAATGGCATTGTTATAAGTAATAATTCTGTCTACACAATGAGTAGCTACGGTTCAGAATATAATCATATTCATGTATAAATATTATTATACCTTATGGAACATATAGTTCTGAGTGGCTAAGGTAGTTTTAATACGTAGTAGTAATATTTGCAAGTTTCAACGTTTTGATTAATGCTATTACTATAAGTAATAATTCTGTCCACACTAAGAGTAGCTATGGTTCAGAATATAATCATATTCTGGTGTAATACTATACCTTATGGAACATATAGTCGTGAATGGCTGAGGTAGTTTTAATACGTAGTAGTAATGTTAACGAGTTTCACCGTTTTGATTAATGTCATTATTATAAGTAATAATTCTGTCCACACAATGAGTAGCTATGGTTTAGAATATAATCACATTCTCGTGTGAATATTATACCTTATGGAACATATCGTTCTGAGTGGCTAAGGTATCTTTAATACGTAGTAGTAATATTAGCAGGTTTCAACGTTTTGATTAATGCTATTACTATAAGTAATAATTCTGTCCACGCAATGAGTAGCTATGGTTTAGAATATAATCACATTCTCGTGTGAATATTATACCTTATGGAACATATAGTTCTGAGTGGCTAAGGTAGTTTTAATACGCAGTAGTAATATTTGCAAGTTTCAACGTTTTGATTAATGCTATAACTATAAGTAATAATTCTGTTCACGCAATGAGTAGCTATGGTTTAGAATATAATCATATTCTCGTGTGAATATTATACCTTATGGAACATATAGTTCTGAGTGGCTAAGGTAGTTTTAATACGTAGTAGTAATATTTGCAAGTTTCAACGTTTTGATTAATGCTATTACTATAAGTAATAATTCTGTCCACACTATGAGTAGCTATGGTTCAGAATATAATCATATTCTGGTGTAATACTATACCTTATGGAACATATAGTCGTGAATGGCTGAGGTAGTTTTAATACGTAGTAGTAATGTTAACGAGTTTCACCGTTTTGATTAATGTCATTATTATAAGTAATAATTCTGTCCACACAATGAGTAGCTATGGTTCAGAATATAATCATATTCTGGTGAAAATATTATACCTTATGGAACATATCGTTCTGAGTGGCTAAGGTATCTTTAATACGTAGTAGTAATATTAACGAGTTTCATCGTTTTGATTAATGCTATTACTATAAGTAATAATTCTGTCTACACAATGAGTAGCTATGGTTCAGAATACAATCATATTCATGTATAAATATTATAATACCTTATGGAACATATAGCTCTGAGTGGCTAAGGTAGTTTTAATACGTAGTAGTAATGTTAACGAGTTTCACCGTTTTGATTAATGTCATTATTATAAGTAATAATTCTGTCCACACAATGAGTAGCTATGGTTCAGAATATAATCATATTCTGGTGAAAATATTATACCTTATGGAACATATCGTTCTGAGTGGCTAAGGTAGTTTTAATACGTAGTAGTAATATTAACGAGTTTCAACGTTTTGATTAGTGCTATTACTATAAGTATTAATTCTGTCCATACAATGAGTAGCTATGGTTCAGAATATAATCATATTCTGGTGTAAATATTATACCTTATGGAACATATAGTCCTGAGTGGCTGAGGTAGTTTTAATACGTAGTAGTAATATTAGCAAGTTTCAACGTTTTGATTAATGCTATTACTATAAGTAATAATTCTGTCCACGCAATGTGTAGCTATGGTTTAGAATATAATCATATTCTCGTGTGAATATTATACCTTATGGAACATATAGTTCTGAGTGGCTGAGGTAGTTTTAATACGTAGTAGTAATATTTGCAGGTTTCAACGTTTTGATTAATGCTATTACTATAAGTAATAATTCTGTCCACACAATGAGTAACTATGGTTCAGAATATAATCATATTCATGTATAAATATTATAATACCTTATGGAACATATAACTCTGAGTGGTTAAGGTAGTTTTAATACGTAGTCTTAATATTAACGAGTTTCAACGTTTTGATTAATGCTATTACTATAAGTAATAATTGTCCACACAATGAGTAGCTATGGTTCAGAATATAATCATATTCTGGTGTAATGCTATACCTTATGGAACATATAGTTCTGAGCGGCTAAGGTAGTTTTAATACATAGTAGTAATATTAACGAGTTTCAACGTTTGATTAATGTCATTATTATAAGTAATAATTCTGTCCACAGAACGAGTAGCTATGGTTCAGAATATAATCATATTCTGGTGTAAATATTATACCTTATGGAACATATAGTCCTGAGTGGCTGAGGTAGTTTTAATACGTAGTAGTAATATTAGCAGGTTTCAACGTTTTGATTAATGATATTAAAAGTAATAATTCTGTTTACACAACGAGTAGCTGTGGTTCAGAATATAATCATATTCTGGTGTAAATATTATACCTTATGTAACATATAGTCCTGAGTGGCTGAGGTAGTTTTAATACGTAGTAGTAATATTAGCAGGTTTCAACGTTTTGATTAATGATATTAAAAGTAATGATTCTGTTTACACAACGAGTAGCTATGGTTCAGAATATAATCATATTCTGGTGTAAATATTATACCTTATGGAACATATAGTACTGAGTGGCTAAGGTAGTTTTAATACGTAGTAGTAATATTAGCAAGTTTCAACTTTTGATTGATGCCATTATTATAAGTAATTATTCTGTCCACACAATGAGTAGCTATGGTTCAGAATATAATCATATTCTGGTGTAAAAACAATACCTTGGGCAACATATAGTACTGAGTGGCTAAGGTAATCTAAATATTCAGAAATGAGTAGCTAAGGTTCAGAATATAATCATATTCTGGTGTAAAAACAATACCTTGGGGAACATATAGTACTGAGTGGCTAAGGTAGCTTTAATAATTAGCAATATATACAAATTTAATTATTAGCAATATTAACAAATTTCAACCCTTTGATAAATGCTATTAGTATAAGTAATAATTCTGTCTACACAAAGAGTAGCTATGGTTCAGAATACAACCATATTCTTGGGTAAAAACAATACCTTGGGAACACATAGTACTGAGTCGCTAAGGTAGTTTTAATACTTAGTACCAATATTATCAAGTTTTAACGTTTTGAAATATGCCATTATAGGTAATATTTCTGTTTACACAATGAGTAGCTATGGTTCAGAATATAATCATATTCTGGTATGGAAATTATACCTTATGGAACATATAGTACTGAGTGACTAAGGTAGTTTAAAAACGTAGTAGTATTATTAGCTAGTTTCAACGTTTGCTAAATGCTTTTACTATAATTAATAATTCTGTCTGCACAATGAGTACCTATGGTTCATAATATAATCATATTCTTGTGTAAAAACAATACCTTGGGGAACATATAGTACCGAGTCGCTTAGGTTGTTTTAATACCTAGTATCAATATTAACAAGTTTCAACGTTTTGATTAATGCTATTACTATAAGTAATTATTTTATCTACACAATGAGTAGCTATGATCCAGAATATAATCATATTTTGATGTTATAACTATACCTTGGGGATCATATAGTATTGAGTCGCTAAGGTAGTTTTAATAACTAGTTCCAAAGCTAACAGTCAACCACTAATGCAACGTCATTCAATGATAGCATTAATTAATCGGTCCCAGTTCACATTTTCAACTTAACCATACAAAGTAATTCAATTAATCAATAGATTAACGTTCCAATGCACATATTCAACTCAATTGTTCACAAGTCAAACTGAGGAAGCAATCGCCTGTTGCTGACTGAAACAGCTAATTTGTCTAGCTTTGCCAATCAATGGCAATTCACATCAATCACTAATTCAGTTGCAAGCAAATTATCAATGTTCAGGCTAAATCGATGAGCGTTAAACTTTTTAACGTCGACTAGTTCAGTTACCAGGCATGTCATCTGCCTGTTAATCAATCTTCAAACTAGTAGCAAGAACTTCAGAACATTCCGCATTAATTAAGTTAATTACTCGGCAGGCTTTTCACCTATCAATCAATCTCTAAACTAATTTAAGAATTTCAAAACATTCCGCATTGACTAGATTAATTAATCAGCAGTACTTCCACCTGTCAATCATTCTCTGAACTAATTCAATAGATTCAGCACATGAATGCTCAACAGAAAGTTAATCTGATTTCGCCTATCAATAACAAGAGTTTCAAGACAGTTCAATAAATCAATTACGGAGCACTGTTATCTACTTGTCAATCAATCTTTAAGCTAATTCAATTGCAAACTCAATAGCCTAAGTTTCAAAGCATCCACATTAATTAGTTCAAATGAAATATAGGTCGTCTGCCTCTCAGTTAATTAATGCTGTCCATGCGATATCCACCTGTAAAGCAAACCTGTTCAGAGAGTCTTCGTGAACTATGAATGAAGAGAAATCGCTTAAGTCGATTAATAGGAGAATCGTGTACACAATCGCTTACATGTAAGTTCGCAAGGCCATGATCATCGTCGTCGTTCTCACGTGGCTTAGCTGGCGCGGCGACAGGGGAAGCCATTTTTCTTACACTTTTCGCAGAGATGCTGCGGATGAATCTTGCTCCTTTCGTCAACACCAGAATAGAGAGTCTTGTCGAGAGGACGCTGTCTATGAGGGTATACATTTATTCTGCACTTGATACATTCTTGCCCCATATTAGCCCAACTGCTGCCAGACATCCAGACTCGCTTGCATTTGGAACATTTGTACTCCCCGAAACATCTGTTGGTTCCTTGATATGGTGTAAGTCCGACGTTATGAGCCCGGGCCAGGGTGCACATATGGATAAAGTGCCCGGGTTTAAAGCACAAGTGACAGAGATATGTGCTTGGTGGCTTTCTCGCAAGTCTTCTGGCGAGTCTCACGAAGTACAGTTGGTCAGCCGGCTCGAGCACTACATGGTCCTTACGGTCGTCTGTGAGACCATCGTGATGAGAGGTAGAAGCGATAGGCGGTTCAGCACTGCCACCGACGTCTCCTGCGGAAGGGTTCTGAAGGATAGCGGAACCCATCAGTCCTCGTCTACTATAGTCGATTCTAGTCACAGGCCCGGTTACTGTAGACGTGTAGACATTACAACCCGTTTGACCGCCCCAGAGGAAAGCTGCGGCCGAGGTGTACGAGTTGGGCAATACTAAATCCATGGCAAGCGTTCGTTCAAACCAACGTAATGTGATGCTCAATTCTTTATCATCTAACGTTCAAACAAGCCTAATACGATGCTTAAATCTTTCTCAACCAAACTAACACAATATGATATCGGACTTTAGCTATTTTTAACTTTCTAATTCAAAATCGACGTTCAGTTCAATAATAACGCGTCCTTCCAGTCTGTGCGATTTCAAAAATACAGACATGACGTCATCGCTCGGTCTACGTAAATTACACTCGTTGACCGTCCTTGACAATTATTATACCTTATGGAACATATAGGACTGAGCAGAGCCGTATATTTGGGACTGAGTGGCTAAGGTAGTTTTAATACTTAGCAATGAGTATCTAATGTTCAGGATATAATCATATTCTGGTGTAAAAAGAATACTTTGGGGAACATATATGATCAGGCCTGGCTCGGGAGCGCCTCTGAGTAGAACTCTTGAAGAGGCGCTATATAAATTTTATGATTGATTGATTGATATAGTACTGAATGGCTAAGGTATTTTTTATACATAGTAGTATTATTAGGAAGTTTCAACGTTTTGATTAATGATAAGTACTAATTATATCTACACAATGAGTTGCTATGGTTCAAATTATAATCTTTTTCTGGTATAAAATTATATCTTGGGAACATATATTTTACAGAGTGGCTGAGGTAGTTTTAATAGTGAGTAATGAGTAGCTACGGTTCAGAATATGATCATATTATGGTACAGAACAGAACAGAACATTTTTATTGGTCCACACATTTGATATACATACATTCCTTAACATCAGGTTGTTTTACCAGTTAAAGACTCGTTTACCGTTTAACAGATACTATTAAATAGTATCTGTTTTTAGTAAACCAATGTTTGTATTAAATAACAATACACACAACTAATTTAATTTATCAGATTAACATGTTTATTTTAATACATAAGATTATCAAATTTTCAAAGCAATAATATAGGCCTATGTTCCTTAGATTAGTATCATTGGTATGTGCTGAGCCTGAATTTTAAAAAAAAGAAAAGAAACCTGAATGATAAGGATCGGAAATATTGATAGGACACAAAGGGAGACCCAGAAGGGATGGTGTCGCGTTAAGGCGAGCCCCTATTGCTTGTTAATCCCAACATGGGAGTCGCATATAAGGACCAGGAGATTAAGTACGTTAATACAATGTAGGATACAATAAAGCAAAGTGAAGCAGAGCAAAGATAGGGCAATAGCAAGTGAAGTGAAATAACTTCGGTACCGTAATGTAATGTAAAGTAAATTTAATTGTAAAGTAATATTATTGTAATATTAGATTAGTTCAATCTATATTTGTTCCAACTCTTGTACATCCAAGTTGATGAGTTCAGTACACCAACATCAATCGTATTAGATTCAGCCTAGTAGCATTTCAAGTTATAAGGTCAGTATACGAACATCAATCTTATTAGATTCAGCCAAGTAGCATTTCAAGTTATTAGTAAACAAACAAATCTGACCCATTTGTTAGTAATCTATACTATAAAATTTAATCTGAAAGCAACCAGTCTTTTAACTGACGTCTAAATATATTTAAACTAGCAGAGTCTTTAATTGACCCAGGTATTGAGTTCCACATTAGTGGACTCTTACATAAAATAGAATATTTACGTATATTAGTCCTAGCAAAAACACTTCTTAAGTTAGGTGCATTTCTTGTTATATAATTATGCACCTGGGAATTCATGGTAAACAAGCAAGAGTACTCATGGGGTAGTAATTTGTTTATCAATGAATACATAAAAATACCAATTTGGCATTCAAGTAATTTATCCAATTTAAGTATTCTCAAAGTCAGAAATAAGCATGGCTGTAGTCGAGGGTATACGCGGGTATACACTATACAGCGTATACTCACCTCTAGAGACAGTATACTTACCTCACAAAATATTTATATTTATTTATATTAAAATACTGTAGTGTATACTCACAAAATACTGTAGCGTATACTCACCTCTAATTTGTTTTGGAAAACTAACCGATAGCGTGTACTCACCTCTAATTTTACCACTACAGCCCTGGAAATAAGTCATGAGTATGAGCCAAAAAGTGCGATTTAGTTATTGTTCTTATAATCCTTCTGTGTAGTATATTTAATTTGCTAAGCCTAGAACTATAGTTAGAAGCCCACACCAGATTACAGTAATACAGATAAGGGTAAATCATAGTAAAATATAGAGTATTTAATATTTCAGATGATAGTAAGTAGGAGATTCTTTTTATCACCCCAATAGTCCTTGCTATTTTGTGGGATATTTGTTCAATATGTTCTTTCCAGGTTAGATATCTGTCAAGGTAAACCCCTAGGAATTCAACCGAGTCTACCTGGGAAATTTCAGTCCGGTCAATTATAAGCTTTTCTAATGTATGATTTCTGATCTTACCCCTTGCTGATAATAGGATGTAATTGGTTTTGTTTTAGTTTCAAGATAGTTTGTTGGCCTTAAACCAGTTACCTATGTGCATTAGTTCTTTATTAGTGGTATATCAAATAGGTCCTTATATGAGGCATTAGAATAGAATACATTGGAGTCGTCAGCAAATAATACAAAATTTAGTAAGGTAGACGATCAAGGAAGATCATTGATATAAATAAAAAATAATAATGGTCCAAGGACCAACCCCTGAGGAACTCCAAACTCAAGCCATCTAAACGAGGATCTAATCCCGTTACATTTACTTGCTGGTATCGTGATGAGAGATAATCTTGAAACCAAGCCAGTGGAAGTCCTCTTATTCCAGAGTTAAAAAGCTTTTTAATTACTATTTGATGATTCACCGTGTCGAATGCCTTCGACAGACCGAGGAAGATTCCTATAGCGAATTCCTTATTGTGAATGGCTTGAGATATTTTGCCATGAATGTTTATTAAGGATAGGGTTGTTGAGTAACCCGGTCTGAATCCATGTTGATAGGAACAAAGTAGTTTCAGTTTATCAACGAAATCATAGTCTGTGGTAAATTACCTTTTCAAGTATTTTTGCAAAAAATTATAAAATAGAAATAGGCCTGTAGTTGTTTAGGTTCTCCCTAATCACCTTGTTTGAAAATTGGAGTAACCGTAGACAGCTTCATTTTTAAAGGTACTACACCATTAGCCATTGAGCAGTTGTATATATTGGCCAAAGGCTTAGAAATATAATCTAAATTAGAGCCAATAACAACTGGATCAAGTAAATCATGTCCTATGCTGTGAGATATTTTCATTGTTGAGTGCATAGACATAATCTCTTCTGCACTAGTAGCAGTAGGGTACAATGCCAAAGATGAAGGAGGAGAAGGCCGGAGGTAGTCAGAGAAGGAGGAGGAAGTATCTGGAATCTTTTCACAAAGTCTTTTGGCTACCTGGGTAAAGTGCACATTTAAAACTATATGCTATCATTGCATTAATAATGCATTATCCATTATAAAGTGACCATCCCTGTTTAATGATCCTATATATAGCTGAGTCAGGTGGACTCTGGTTCAGCACCAATCTAATAGTTGACCAGGTTTTTTAGGTCATTTTTATGCTTCAAACATTCCGTGTTATAATAGCTCTGTATAGATGGTATAACAATATGGTACCTTGTGAAACATATTTATTTTATTTATTTTTTTATTACGAACATTTTTAACGCACGCAAAGTCAAACATGAATGCGAACCTGACTCGCAGCAAGTCAGTCGCCAGGATAAGTCCAGTTAGATATCCAGATGTTTAAAAGCCAATGAAAAGTAGTTTTCAGGTGTTCTTAAAGAGATAGAGTTCGATCATCGAACAAGAGATAACTAGGCAATTCCATTCCCTCGGGGCTGCAAGACGAAATGCACGTATAGTATTGAGTGGCTAAGGTAGTTTTCAAGCTAAGTAGGACGCCTAATTACACAGCAAGATTATACGTTGGAAAATATGCGTATAACACTGATTATGGTTTATTTCTTGCTATAATATACTGTGGTGTAAAATTTATACGTTGCAGAATATATATCACTGAGTGACTACGGTTAATTTCTTGCTATAATATACTCTGATGAAATAATTATACCTTGGGGAACATATAACACTGAGCGATTATGGTTAGTTTCTTGCTATAATATACTCTGGTATACTAATTATACCTTGGGGAACATATAACACTGAGTGAGTATGGTTAATTTCTTGCTATAATATACTCTGGTGTTATAAATTATACCTTGGGCAACATATAACACTGAGTGACTATGGTTAATTTCTTGCTATAATATACTCTGGTATAAAAGTTATACCTTGGAGAACATATGGTATTGAGTGGCCAAGGTAGTCTTCTTGCGTGGTGAAACGTTGCCTACTCAGGAAAAAAACTATATCAGAATCGGCGTGCATTAGCCCCAAGGCAGTCCCAGTGGTGGCTACGTATGTCATCTATGACCTTTTAAGCTTTGCGCTATGAATCTAGCACGCATAGGGGCTGAGATACAGAGTGAGTAGCTATGGTGCAGAGTATAATCATGAGTAGCTAATAGTCGATTCATATGTATATATATATATATATATATATAGGCCCCTCCCCTATTCGGGCTCTTTCTTATACCGGTATTCTTACAGTTTTGTTCTTAATCTAATCTTTTGTAATAATCCCACATTATGTGCCATTCTTTGTCTTACACGCATTGACCAAGACTTATCGAATCGCCTGCATCAGTGGCTGTGGCGCTTTAGAAGTCGTTTAACTTCAAACTAGATCATACGACGGATTAGATCGCATAAGAAATAGCACTAAATACATTCAATAGAATTCAATAGCAGAAAAATATATAGACGACATGTAACGCAATACAGTGATGGATCGATGTTGGCAGAATGCGATCGATAGATAACGTATTCGATTGTTACTCTGATCGAGATAACTGTATCGATGACAGGATAGCCATCGACCTTCTTCAGGATCGATCAATACAGAGGCATTCTAGAAATTTCAGCGAGCAATAGATTCGAAGAACCGGATACGGCCGATTATACCGGCTCCGGATGTATAGCTGGGAGGCAGCGGTGGGCCTATCCTCTGCACGGTGGCCCTCAGACGGTCGGTCCTGACGGGGTCGCTGGCTGGCAGGCGTGGCTCGCCGGTGGCCGCCGTGGCAGTGAAGGCCTCGTGCGGGGCTCCGACCGTCGACCGTCGGGGTTACCCGGTGTAGAACAACTGTCCGTCCGATCAGAGCCACGGAACGGGATATGGACTGCCGCGGCAGATAGACATCGACGGTGATATGGGATGCTGGCAGGGAGAAAGGAAGGCAAGGATCGCAAGGGAGGGAAGTATTGGGAGGCAGGGAAAGATGGAAGGAGGGAGGGAGGGAAAGAGGAAAGGAAGGAAAGGAAGGAGGCTAATATGCAAAGCATTGGTTGGATTGCTGAAACAACAGTCGACTCCATTTCTCGGCTCATCGGAAATCGTCGATTCCTTATCATCATCGCACACGAAGACGGACGGCAATGCTTCATATATGTCTTCATCCCTGTCTGTCTGTCTGTCTGTCTGTCTGATTGATTGACTGACTAACTGACTGACTGTCTGTCTGTCTGTCCGTCTGTCTATCTCCTCTGTCTCTTTCTATGCATCTCTATTGCTGACAGTCGATTAATTATTCAGGCAATTTATATTCTATTCTATTCTATTTTGTCCGTCTGTATATGTATGTATGTATGTATGACCGTATGGGAGTAATATACGAATATGACAAAGAGGAGAAACAGAAGGAAGAAGAGGAGCAGGAGGAGAAATAAAATGCTAAATGGTCGAAGGTCCCAAGTGACCAAGGTCCCAAGTGACCAAGGTCCCAAGTGACCAAGGTCCCAAGTGACCAAGGATTCCATGCAGCAGCGTCAACAAAATCTATGCCTACCGGTATAAGAATCTAAAGTCCTTCCACCAACTTTTGTCGTTCTATCAGCGTATACACCTCCGTGCACATGCATAGATAATTCAACTGAGGAGCAGATGCGACCAAAAGAACAACGTCTTCGTTAGGGGTCAGTCAGGTGCAAGACAATGACAAAGCAACGGACATCAAATGGAAGACAGAGGGACGACAAGAGTGACAGAATGAGACAGAAAAAAAGACATTTAGCAATCGAGAAATCTGCGACCATAGAAGATGCGAATGAAACCGGATGAACGATCAAAGAACGCGCATTACCAGCAGCAGCAGCAGCAGCAGCAGCAGCAGCAGCAGCAGCAGCAGCAGCAGCAGCAGCAGCAGCAGCAGCAAGAGCATCCTGTGCTGGGCGTCGAGGGTTAAACCGATGCGTGGGGCAGCGCAACCCCATGCACTGCGGGGATCCGCCCCATGCTAAAGAACCCGATCATTCTTCGATTATTTACTTTGATTCAAATATCTCTTCGACGCTCGCTTCAAATGCACCGTCACATTCTCTCTGTTTCTCTCTTTGTGTCTGTCTCTCTGTCTCTGTCTCTTTGTGTCTCTGTCTCTCTCTGTGTCTCTCTGACTCTCTCTGGGTATGTATCTCTCTCTGTCTCTTTCTATGTCTCTCTCTGTGTGTTCCTCTCTGTCTCTCTCTCTCTGTCGCTCTCTCTGGAATGGAGGACAAATGGAGAAATCGCTCAAATATATATATATATATATATATATATATGTATATATATACATGAATGTTTATGTATGTATGTGTATATGAATATGTATATGTTAGATATAAGTAGTTTGCTGGGAGCAAAGGAGTGGATCGAATTATACCAATTTGATCCATCTCCGTGCACCCACCCACCCATTCGCCTACCACCACCTACCATCACAACCAACTGTACCGTATACCATTGCCAGCAACCTCGATGATGCAGGCTGCACCACCACCACCACCACCACCACCACCACCACCACCACCACCACCACCACCACAATACCACCACTCCCAACACCACCACCACTAATACCACCACCAACCACCTTTTCACCATCGTCATTATCGCCGTAATTTTTCACGTGAAGGTGCCAGAAAAGAAGAGGAAATGAGGCGAAAGATAAGTAGTTAACGGGTGATGCTCGTCCTCAGTAATTACTGCTGAATAACTGGACCTCCTGTAAATTCCAGACCTGGATGTGATTCAACTGATGAGTGACGACGATCTGTAGAGGATGGCAGGAGCAGCTGAGGCGCTCAGAGAACGAATGAAAGTATTCTTTGGGACACTGAGATGTATCCATGGCTCTTTTGGTAGGCATGCACAACAGGAGCTATATAAAGTGTCCTTTTCATGCATACAAAACATACATACTTATGGATATTTATACATACATACAGGCATATATACACACAGGCATTAAACATACATACAAACATACATACATACATACATACATACATACACACATACAAACATACATACATACATACATACATACATACATACATACATACATACATACATACATACATACATACATACATACATACATACACATAAACTTACATACATACATGCATGCAAGCATACATATATACATACATACGTATACATGCATACATACATACATACGTACGTACGTACATTAAACTACTTGCTCTATATATATGTATATTTATATATCGATGTATATATATATATACTGAAATATATGCGCAAGTATATGTATATCTGTAGATATGTATATACCGTTGAGAATCGGTAACAACGCTAAATTTCTTCTATTGGATCAAGTTCAGTTGGCGCTGTCGATTGCGTGGCGTTTTGGGGAGCGGTGGCACAGTGGGAATGGAAGGGGTGTAGGGTTCTCTTCCCTCTCTCCCTTTCCCTCTCCCTCTCCAGTCTCTCCCTCTCATCATTAGCGCCAATTTCTCCGATTTCCTTTCGAGTGATGACGCTGTCAAGTCTCGTCGCTCGACCTCTGTCTGTCTCTCCCTGTGACCGTCTGCCTGTCTGTGCCTGTCCGTCTGCCGGTCCGCGTACCTCGGTCCAGGAATCTGCTTCTAATTACCTCCATGTGGAAATCAGTTGGCTGGCGCATGTGCTGGCGAGGAGGCGGGGCAGCGCTGCGGGGGTTTACGGAGAGGGAAGGGTCCCGGCGGCGGCGGTAACGGCGGAAGAAGGGTGCGATGGAGCGATGGAGGGGGGCGGAAAGGTCTAATTCGCGCAGCTGCAGGATGCATGTTACGGCATCGCCGGTTGCGGCAACAGGCGAAGGGAAGATTGCCGAGCATCCGACGTCCTATACATCTTAACCAGCGCCGCGCAGCAATTCCATCATCCCCAGGCCAAACATCGCCTGAAGAACGAAGGAACGAAAGGTGGCAACACACCTCTTCCCCCTTCTCTTACTTTAAAATACAAGTTAATAACTAAATTACTTACTTATTTACTTACTTGGGGGTAGTGACTACAGGATAAATAAAAAATGTAAATACACACGTTTCTCTATAGCGACCATTTGACCTTGACTCTCATTTTTCAAAAGAACTGATCGGGTGATATCCTCACCCCCCCCCAACCCTCGCTTGAATGGGCGCCACTCCATTTAATATCCCCGGTTAGGATAGAGATGGCGACGATGACAACGACGATGGTAATGTTTTGGTGGCTGCGGTGGTCGTGGCGATAATCGGTTGACTGAAGCCTTTGTTGAAGTAATTAATTGTTTAACAATGATTAGCTAGGCCTAATAAAGCTGAAATCGATCTGACGGACGCGCAACATCCTGTTAAGTGGTTCGCTAAATGACTTACTATCGGTTTACATACAGGAGGCATTATTAACATTACTGCCGTTATTGTTATTATCATTATTGTTAGTAGTAGTAGCAGTAGTAGTAGTAGTAGTTGTAGTATCGATGGCTTTGAGCCATTGCGAGCGTAAGACTTGCTCGTGGTCCCTATAAACCAGAGGTTTTTATTTTTTTTTGGGCATACGACACACCTAAACTTGCAACCAAATTTGGCGACACACCATGCAATCGTCATATGTGAAAATTATTAAATAATGTTAAAGTTAAACTAGTTATTTATTTAAAATTTTAGATCGTTGCTTGACTTGAAAGCGACGTATTCTCGCATATCAGACAGGTAGGTCTGGGGTGGATCTTTGATCTTTCTTCTTCTGAAGTATAAAGTTCACATTTCAAGTAGTCATCGTTCCACTTGCGCACAATAGATTTCTTCTTTTTCATGTTTTTCTTCGTTGGTTTACTAAAACTATAGCTGTGGCAGGCTGCAGCAGCATAGTTTTCGTATACACTGCTGTTGGTGCTAGAATCTGTCTCATTGCTACCAAAATCTGATTCCGCATCATCAGTTGTAGATTCGCAAAAATTTTCGTTTTCTTCTGATAATTTGTCCATTTCGAATGTTACAGTAACGGTAAAAGTTCACATCGGCGTGGTCGCAAACGTGTTTAATCGCATCGTATCGTATCTAGAAATTCATAAAGCGCCTCTCGCAGAATAGCTATTCAGAGCCTCAGAGGCGCTCTCAGCAGAGAAGTCCGGGGGAAACAGAAATGTCTTTAGGGAACGCGAGACCGATGAGGAAAAGCCAGTCATTATGATTTAGCCCTGGGCAGGGGGAAGGTCGCTAAAGATTATGGGACCCGCAAGAGTAAAGCCCGGTGCTGGGCTAAGGCAGTTTTAGTACTGGGAGTAAATGTAATATAACTATAATTTAAACATCATGGCCGCCTCAGATTGCGATATAATAGAATAGATTAATAGAGTACTACTAATTCTCACAGAGTATACGTCCGCTAAACTTGTCAGTGTAATGCAAGAGTGACAGACGTAGGCTGTGAGAATTCGCGACACGCCAATTTTTCCCGACACACCAACGACACACCATGTTCACGCGACACACTGCCGGTCGATTCGCGCGACACACCTGTTAAGAACCTCTGCATACATAGTAACCGCATCAGAGGAGCCAGGCTCGAATCTGTACTTTCCGCGTTACAAAGCAAGCGGTAAACCAACCGGGTATACCGAGTACCACGTACACAGTTAAGAGACAAGTTTTAGGTGACCTGTTCGAAAAAGAATATGAACAACATATTTAATTCCTGCTTTATTACATTGCATGTAATTGCTACCGTATGTCACAGCCGTGCATTAAACAATGTACCAGTGCAAAGCTGAAAGAAACAGTATTGAAATATATTGTTCATATATTTTTTTTCGAACCGGTCACCTCAAACTTGTCTCTTACCTGGCATAACAATTAGTTAGCTCGTCAGGCGCAGTGATACAAACAATGGATTCAATTGGCACAACTGTCTGTCATTAAACATATTGGTGCGAACGAAACCTGTCGGATATTTCTCGAGCAGATGGACTGATGGAGAGTGCAGTTCAGGTACGCGGCAGCATGAAAACAACAGTTGAACAACGATGCTGATAATGATGATGACGAGGACTATAGTCACTATAATGATTACGATTCTGATGATGATGATGACGATTAATTAATGATGATGATGATGATGATGATGATGATGATGATGATGATGATGACGATCATGATGATGATGATGATGATGATGATTGTGTGATGCTGATGATGATGCTGATGCTGCTGCTGCTGCTGCTGCTGCTGATGATGATGATGATGATGATGATGATGATGATGATGATGATGATGATGATGATGATGATGATGATGATGATGATGGGAAGCAGGAGGAGAAGGAGGAGGAAGAGGAGGGCCTGATATTTTCATTGCAATTCATTATATTAAGTAAGTAATCATTTAATAATGGGAGTCGTATACGCTGTGTTTTTATAATATTTGTACTGTTGTTGATGATGATAATGAGAAGGAGGAAGAGGAGTTGGAGGAAGAAGAGGAGGTGGAGGACCTAATACTGTCATTGTATTGTATTTAATTATACTAAGATTATATTTGTATTGTATTGTATTGTATCTGTTCCATATCGTAGTTGTATTGCATTGCATTGCATAGCATTGATTGTATTCTTCATAACAATAGAGCTTCAAACGCAGATAACGTAACCGATTAAAGTATTTAGGGGACACAACCGCCCCCCCTCCGCTTTACACCCACGTTGGCGAGGAATCGTTAGCGTATATACGATTAATATAGGCCTAATAATTATGCGAATATATTTTGACATTTCCGGCAAACTATTTTCGGTATTTCCGCGACGACGTGTTCGACAACAAGTCCGCGAAAAAATACGAAAATATTTTTCGTTTCACAACTAATTCGTTATTACTGCCATCGAGCAATTAATGAATCCACGCAGTTTGGCGCCCGCGATGCATGCATAGCCTCGCCTCTCTGACCGGCGAACGCCTCCCTCCCGATCGTCCGTCCGTCCGGTCCCGTCGCCCAGTGGCCATTACCGATTGACCATCGGAGATTAATTATTATTAGTGGCACCGGACGGGCTGGCGGTGTTATGACAGTCTGTCGCTGCCGGATGGGAAATTTCGCATTACGGGCCGATCACCCACATTTTTTAACAGCCTGGCGCCAGTTGCGACGGCCGATGGGAGGCTGATGGACGACGGACTATGTTTGTCTTTGGCGGATGAATTTCGACGCACGGGACTGCGACAGCGTCGACCGTCCGTCCAGTGCCTTATCAAAGATGCATAGGGTGCAGCCGACGGCCGAAGTCGCCCGGGAGACGGGGTTTCTACAGCTGCCCCCGTCGCGTTTTTACGAGGCCGGAAACGATCGTTTCACTGATTATCGCTCACTATAATCCGCATCGTCCTCCTCTATCTCCTGCTCGTCCTCAGTCAGATTCTCCTCTTCCTCCTCCTTCCCATTCCTTCCTCCATCGCATTCCAACTCTTCCTCTTTCTCCTCCTCCTTCTGCTTCTCCTAATCCTTCTCCTGTCTCTCGACTGGTGCTTCTGTATTTGAGTCTTCCTCTCATTCCTGTTCTTTCTAGCACGTCATCATCGCCGACTTTTCTCTCTTCCAACTCCACGTCTCTATTCCTTGTCTACGTCAATCGACTCTGTTCTGTTCCTCCTCTTACTATTTATCCTCCTCTGTCTTTCTGCTCCTCTTCTTCCTCTTTCTTCTCCTCCTCATCTTTCTCCTCCTTCTTTTACTCCTCCCCTTCTTCTCCTCCTCCTCCTCTTTCTCCTTCCATACTCTTTCGTTCTTCCTCCTCCTCTATTTCTCGTCATCCGCTATTTGCTGCGATCTGATTAAACCGAGTTAGAAACATGTCAATTTGCAACAGCGGAGGAACGTGGGGGGCCGTGTCCCCAAAAAGTGGACCGCGTCCCCCATCCGATCGATCAGACTGACTAATGGTGTGCGTTTGAATCCAATTCCAAAACCACTTAGTAGTTGCGCATGCGTAGTTCTGATCAGTTGCATCCTTCGGGACATTTATATAGCGCCACAAGCCGGTAGGTCTATGCATGCCTTGAATTTGCCTTCCACCTTTGCAGCAGCCGCCACTGCTACAGCTGCATCAGGCCCTGGCGTGCCCTCGCAGTCCCCACTACAAGGTGATTTTCGCTGTTGAAATCTGTGTTGAAATCGCATATTTTATTAATTCAAGTAATTTTAATTTATTTGTCTACTTATAATCTGTGAACTGAGACAGCAGTTAATGCTGTTGATGCTGAAGCGATGAGCATTATTCTAGCTGGCGCTAGAGAAGTTATCTAATCATTATTAGCAATAGTAACCACGATCATGATCATGCGGCCCGCGGGCTGATTTTAAATTGCCCTCCCGACCTGAATACCAACCGCAGATAAAAAAAAAATTGCAAGCACAATTCAAAACCAAACATCTCACCAGTCACTAAAAACGTGCTTGAACGTTTGTTGGTATACTTTTTGGCGCTAAACTATTATAAAGCATTCCAAACATAGGCTACATGCTATTATTCATTGATTATTGCTTAATTATTACCATAATAAATTTTAATACAGTTAATAATTTTCGATAAATTTTAGTCGTTGCTTTTGAGTTTACTGGTGCGGCCAGCTTCAAGAATAATTTTTCTCGGCGGCCCACGGTGTCAAAAAGGTTGGACAGCCCTGACGATGACTGTCGTGGTAGTCTTGGTCACGATATCTTGGTAGGCGGATTAAGGCATGTTCAATATGTTCGGCCGAACAGGGGCCCCCACTTTTGTTAAACCGTAAAAGATGCTATAGGCTATACTTTAACACTAGACGGGATAATGATAAGACCTACTGATATTGTACAAAAAAAAGGCACGAATTAATAATAGACGAATATTCATTGAATATAACACGTTTATGTGTCCTTTTGTTGTCATTCTGTGAGTCTGGGGCCCCCACAGTTTTACTGAACAGGGCCACCACAATTGTTAATCCGGACCTGGTTGTAAATGCAGATCGAATTAGAAAACGACGAAATTTCTCAGCTCCACAAATTACCGCAAGAGTTACCAGCCTAACACAAGCTCTATATAATTGAAGTCGGGAAGAGCTCGGTTATTTGTTCCGTTCAGTGTCTGGGAGTTGGTGACGCCGAGACAACAGAGTGCTACGGTGGAAATTGTTGGTGATGGTGGCCATATCACATGGTGCACGAGCGGAACCAGGATAAGAGAGCAGTTTTGAGTGAAATGCTGCAGGAGAAAGGGCCACCGGTGGAGTATTTCGTCGGATGGCGTCAAGAGGGTTCATAAGTTAAGCAGCGATCAGTGGTCGCCGAAACCAACGGTTAGACAAGATTCGAATCGAAAATTTAAAAACAGAAAATTTACTTACCAACGAAGAAGTCTGATCGCCTATGTACAGTGGCGGTTCCAGGGTTACCAAGTAAGAAGTATCTGTTAGCCAAAAAATTATAGCCCACTTCAGTTTCACATGCTAACTGAATTTATCATAAACTGAAATTACTGTGGCGTTTTTGAATCTTATGGCCTTCCTTCGACACCAGAAGTAATTTAGTCATTAGCTGGCGCCACCTAGCGAACTGGAAACCGATTCACACCGTGATTTGACTACGTCGAAGCGAGCAGACGACTTTCAGTAGCCTATGCGAGTAGAGGTGATAGTTACGTCTATCTTCGACAGATGTCATCCCGAAGATCATAGTGGAACTGAAGAATTCTGCTTGACATCTTAAACATAATTGGTTCATCAAATTATTCAGTTAAAAGGCCTGGTCCAGTTGCACTTGTTATTTAAAACTTTGATATTAAGCCTACCCTGTAAATCAACAAAACATGCAATTTTCCCGCGTAGCTTAGTGAGCATTTTGTCAATATTCTTAAGATTAGTGAGTAAACAAGCAAACACTTAATTGCGAATAAGTAAAATTTTATTGTACAAATCGTATAAAAATTTGAGCATAGAAGGTTATGTAAAAATTCAGGTGAGTAGCGTGGAGATCCTGAAGAGACGGGTGGGACTAAACAGTCGCCCCTATTTTAGATCTGATGTATAATTATATCCACTTATGAGAGGTTCTTTAAAATGGCACCATATATGTAGTTTGAAGCAAACTATAAACTGATGCCTTGTGAATTATTTATGGGCACCAAAGAAGTCTCCAGATTTGATTAGAATCACGTGGCTCCTACACTAAGGAAACCTTGGAGCAAATGCTCCTTCCAAGAAATAGGAGGGGCGATCTGTCAGTGTGTGTGCTATCATTAACGGGGGAGAGAAGGGCAGGGCAAGGGAATGGAGGGGAGGGGAAGTTGCTCCAATGACTTGGGAGAGACGCCTCTGATTAAAATTACAAATCACATTTTTACTACAAAGTTTTTTGCCAATATAATCTTCTTCTTCTGCCAATATAATCAATGTGTGCTCTATTGTTTAATAACTAACCCCAGTATCTTATAGCAACAATACATCGAATCTCTCTCTTTGTTGGAAAAATAATAATACATTTACGATAATCTCTGGATATGGTTTTTTTGTTTAAACTGTTTTGGCACACAACCTTTCAGTTTCAACAATTACACAACTAATGGTACATACGACATCCAGTTGGGTACATACAACATTCGATTGGGTACGTACAACATCCAATTGGGTACTTACAACATCCGATTGGTACATCATTTGCATCTGCAGTTACTTAACAATTGCAATATTCGGGAGACAGAATACAGTGATCATTGGCACACTGAAACTGTTCCGGGAGACACGCTGTGTGACGTAAGGAAGACGAAAAAGCAGCCTTAACATTCACCCCACTCTCGATTTCAGTTGTACACAATTTATCAGGAAAATCGTCGTCATCATTATCAGCAGCACCAGCACCACATCAGCAACAACAACAAACATATTTTAAGCAGATATTCGTTCATTTATTCCTTTACCTTCATTTAGGAAACCAAACAGATTACAACGCAAGATAAACAAATGGCAGAAGAAGAACTTCAGGATATGTTTAATATATCCGAACTAAAGAACATATCTTAAATAAAGGACACATCTTAACTAAAGTACACTTCTTAACTAAAGAACTATCTAAACTAAAGAACACATATAAACTAAAGAACTATCTTAACTAAAGAACAAAGTTAAGCTAAAGAACACATCTTAACTAAAGAACATATCATAACTAAGGAACATATTTTAATGAAATAACACATCCTAACTACAGAACTACCTTAACTAAAGAACACATATACACTAAAGAACTATCTTAAGAAAACATTTAAACTAAAAAACATATCTAAACTAAACAACACATCTTAACCAAAGAACACATCTTAACTAACGAATTATCTTAACTAAGGAACACATCTGAACTACAGAACTATCTTCACTAACGAAGTTAAAGGAACACATCTTAACTAAAGATCATATCTTAACTAAAGATCATATCTTAACTAAAGAACTCGTCTAAACTAAGGAACTGTCTAAACAAAAGAACACATCTTAACTAAAGAACTGTCTTAATTAAAAGCAACTATCTTAACTAAAGAACACATCTTAACTAAAGAACACATATTAACTAAAGAACTATCCTAACTAAAGATTAACTCTAAACTAAAGAACCATCTTGATTAAAGAACAAATCTTAACTAAAGAACACATCCAAACTAAAGAAGTATCTTAACTGAAGAATACATCTTAACTAAACAACGTGTCTTAAATAAAGAACACATCTCAACTAAAGAACCATCTTAACTAAGAAATTATCTCAACTAAAGAAAACATCTTAACTAAAGCAACAGCACTATCTTAACTAAAGAACGCATCTTAACTAAAGAACTACCTTAACTAAACAACACATCTAAACTAAAGAATTATCTTAACTAAGGAAAACAGTCATCTTAACTACAGAAGTACCTTAACTAAAAAAATACATCATAACTAATATATCTTAACTAAGGAACTCATCTAAACTAAAGAACTGCCTAAACTAAAGACCACATCTTAACTAAAGAACTATCTTAATTAAGAAACTATCTTAACTAAAGAACGCATCTTAGCAGCAGAACACATCTTAACTAAGGGACTACCCTAACTAAAAAACAACTCTAAACTAAAGAACCGTCTTAATTAAAGAACACATCTTAACTAAAGAGCTATATTAACTAAAGTACACATCTAAATTACAGAACTATCTTAAATAAAGAAAACATCTTTACTAAAGAACGCATCTTAGCTACAGAACACATCTTAACTAAGGAACTACCCTAACTAAGAAACAACTCTAAACTAAAGGGGCGTGGTGGCTCATTGGTAACTTCGGCGCCTAGTGACCGGAGGGTTGCAGGTTCGAATCCCACTCTAGCCGCTGCGTACGGACCTTGGGCAAGTCCTTCACTCGCAATTGCTCGTGGCGCTTCGGCGTGAAACTCCGGCACAGTGTCAATGCTGTAGTCGGGAGCGCCTCTGAGTAGAAGTAGTAGTTGACTTTGAAGAGGCGCTATAGAAATGTCCGGAATAAAAAAAAATAAAAAATAAATAAAGAACCGTCTTAATTAAAGAACACATCTTAACTAAAGAGCAATATTAACTAAAGAACACATCTAAATTACTGAACTATCTTAAATAAAGAAAACATCTTAACTAAAGAACAGATCTAAACCCAGGAACTATCCTAACTGAAGAAAACATCTTAACTAAAAAACATATCTTAAATAAAACACACATCTTATCTAAAGAATATCGCTAAATAACACATCTTAACTAAAGATCATATCTAAACTAAAAAACATCCTACCTAAAGAACTAAAGAACGCATCTTAACTAGAGAACATATCTTAACTAAAGAATATATCTTAGCTAAAGAACTATCTTAACTACAAAACACATCTTAACTAAAGAGCTATCTTAACTAAGGAACACATCTAAACTAAAGAACTATCTTAACTAGACAACACATCTTAATTAAGGAACATATCTTAACTGAAGAACACATTTTAACTAATGAACTCTCTTAACTAAAGAACTCATCTTAACTAAAGAACTACCTCAATTAAAGAACACAATTAAACTAAAGATCTATATTAACTAAAGAACACATCTCAACTAAAGAACATTCTTAACTGAAGAACACATCTAAACTATAGGAAAATCTTAACTAAAGAATACATCTTAACTAAAGAACTACCTTAACTAGAGAACACATCTTAAACTAAAGAACTATGTTAGCTAAGGAATACATCTAAACTAAAAAACTATCTTAACTACCGAAGACATCTTAATTAAAGAACACATCTTCACTAAAGAACACATAAACTAAAGACCTATCTTAACTATAAAGAACACATTAACACTAGAGAAATATCTTAACTAAAGAAAACATCTAAACTATGGAACATATCTTAGCTAAAGAACACATCTTAACTAAAAACCATATGTTAGCTAAAATACCTACCTTAACTAAGGAACTAACTTAACTAAAGAACACATCTTAGCTAAAGATCTGTTTTAACTAAAGAACATATCTTAACTAGGGCTGTACCGAATATTCGCTTCGTATTCGCTTCGGGGCCGAATAGTGGGCAAAATAGCTATTCGGTATTCGGCCGAATAGTAGCGGTCAGACCGAATACGAATAGTGGTCACGTGACATCTGTTTCTGCATATGCGGCTGCTATAGCGAGTGGAGTGAACGTTAAGTATGTCACAATTTCTAATTTTTTTGAAATTAGTTCCATTCCTAGTTTATACAGACTGGCAGAATGATGCAAAAATTACATGTAGTAAACCGTTTACTTTCAGTTTATGTATTAAATTTACTGAACTGAAACTTTTGCTTACATTTGAAATTTTGAATATTGTCGGTAGACCTATTTTGTACACTATTCGTATTCGTATTCGTATTCGGTCGAATAGTTGGTTCAATTATTCGTATTCGGCCGAATAGTGATAATTACTATTCGGTACAGCCCTGATCTTAACTGAAGAACATATCTGAACTAAGGAACACATCTTAACTAAGGAACTGTCTTAACTAAAGAACGCATCTGAACTAAAAACTCTCGTTGGCTAATCTTACATGACTGTGTCGCTCTTTGTTTGTTGCCGTCTGGTAGAGGTACGAACTACCTGTAAATGGTAATGGTAATTGCAAATTTATATAGCGTCACTTCAAGACAGACTCAACAGACGCACTCTCGACCTGAGACAATGAAACGACGATCGAACAAAATGTGTCACAATCCAGGAAAAGGTACCAAGTCTTAGTTCACAGTTTCGTCAGAAAACAGCTTTAAAGGAGGTTGGGGTCTTTTTTATCCTAAGAATTACCGTTTGCATAAAATCCCGAAAAAAATTTTTTCGGTAAAAGGTACCAAATTTTATTTTTTTTAGTTATTAGTCATGATACAGACCATAAAAATTTTCAAAACTAACACTCTAGTTTTTCAGTCTTTGAAGTGGTACAAACTTTAAAATGCTGATTTTCTTCAAATTTTATGTTTATTAGCGATTAATTCATATGTTGTTTAAATCCTGATATCTTTGGGAAATGACAAGATATTAGCTTAATTTTTTTTAAATTATGTGCAGTAATTATGCACCAATGTCCTGGCAGCTCTAACTCCATTACTAAGACTTGGTACCTTTTCATGGATTGTGACACAAATGGTCTTCAAGCATTTGAGGAAAAGAGGGAAAGAGAGGCTGAGAAGCTCATGTCGCAGGTTGTTAGGCAGCATGTTAAGAGACCTCAAATAATGAAAGACACATGGAGACTGCACTGGCAGCACTGGATAGACAATAGAAACTATGGCACAAGATTTGTGCTAAACATGAAAACAGCACTACACTGGACAAATGACCTAAATGCAAAATGTAAATGTACACATTCTGCTATAGCGACTGACTGTATGGCCTCGACACTGGTCACTTTTCACTACTGTATTGTATTGTATTGTATTGTATTGTATTGTATTGTATTGTATCTAAACATTTATAAAGCGTCTCTCACAGTGTTCGCTAATCAGAGGCGCTCCCAGTGCGAAAGCCCCAGTGAATATACTATAGAAAGTGCTTTTAAGACAGCGGAACGAGGCACTTGGGCCACCAGCTAATAAAGAGGCACGTGTCAATGGAGCGAGTTGATTCCATGATTCCATAGAGCAGGACCAATGCAAGAAAAGGCTCGAGTTTTGGCCATAGTGGTCCTTGCTCGTGGCACAAAAGAGCATGGCGATTAAGCGATCGTTATAATGGGCGTAGGAAGTAGCTGAAACTGGCAGACGAACGAGGTCACAGAAGTACTTGGGAGCTAAGCCTGTATAGGACCGAAGGACTAAAGTGAGAACATTAAGCTGAATCCGAGCAGTAAGGGGAAGCAAATGAAGATGATCGAACATGAAAGAGGAAATAGTTTTTCACTAGTTTTAAGTCAATTCTTTGTCTGAGATCCTTTGATCACCACCGTTGCCCGTTTGTATGGGTGCCACAAACTTAAGATCCCCGTGTACGGTCTGTGCTATCCAGAAATTTAACTCTTTAAAATAAGCCACCACTGGTAAGTGAACTGCCATCCATGATGACGATGACGATGGCGGTGGTGGTGGTGGTGGTGGTGGTGGTGGCGGTGGCGGCGGCGGTGGTGGTGGTGGTGGTGGTGGTGGTGGTATTACAATGATTTTCTTAAAACCGAAATGATAACAGCATCACTAAGTCAGAATTTAACCAACCACTAAGTCCAGGTTTTCATCGGAATTGTCCTGGCATTCATTGATTCCATCGCAAATATGTTCCCAGAAAATGCACGGGCCATCATCGCAACCAAACTCGGACAGTGCAAACTACAAAACCACAACAAGACGTGCGTTCCAAGCATTCTGTACGAATGCAAACCATTGGGAACAAACAAATGAACAGCAGCAGTCTCGTAACATTTAACGACAGGCTGCATTGGTTTCCCAGTCACATTTAGTAAACTCTCGTCGTTAAAGTTGTAAACAATGCCATTAGAGTAATATTATTCGAAATACAAAGAATTTTTATTTAAACGCATAAGTTTTTGGTGAAGAGAAGTAACTCCGATGAGCTTATGGTTTGGGTACGCTATTCCGGAGGTTCGCTATATATGTCCTATATACATACCTACACACATATATACACACATACAGAGTCCAATCAGATTGCATGAGTTCTGACTCTCGACTAATGTCTTCGACCAACAACTGTCATCAACTCGATGACGGACTGACTATTTATAACTATAATCCGAGACTGACTAAGATTGGCTATCCAATACTCTATCGATAACTGTCGATAGGACTATATCTACTCTCAACAAACTGTCACTATGGGCGGCGATCCCGCGAGATCGAGGGGGACAAGGCCCCACTTTTTAACAGTTGTCCCCCAAATTTTGAAGAAACACCAAAAGTCAACTATTTTTTTCGCCTCTTTTTTGACCAGATCAGTTCAAAGTGTCCTTTGCCCCCCCTCATCTGTCAAACAAGATCGCCGCCAGTGACTAATACTGAGACTAACTGTCCTCTCTTACTCTCTGCCTTTTATGCTATCTTACGGTCCTCAAAAGAACATCGGTGCTAGATAAATAACATGGGTGACTTTCTCAAAAGTCACCGTATCTCTTATCATAGCCAGTGACCCCTACTCGGTACACGGCAGTCACCGTCGCTGTCAATTTTCAATAACCACTGCATACTTTAACATAGATCTCTTTCTCAAAACGTCATCCTACCTTTTAACATAGTACAAATTACGGTGCCGACGTCAAAACGTCACCCTATCTCATAACATAGGACAACTCATGGGCGGCGATCGGGTGGGTTGAGGGGGACAAGACCCGCCTTTAACAGTGGGGGGAACAGTATATACAGTTGTCCCCCACATTTTGAAGAAACACACAAAAGTTCAAGAAATTTGTTCGCGCCTGAGCACAAAAAAAGTGTCACTTCTTTTTGATCAGATCAGTTCAAAAGTGTCCCGTGACCTCCATCTGTCAAACAAGATCGGCGCCGCTGGGACAACTTACTGTATCGACGTCAAAAAGTCCCCCTATATCTTTTAACATGGGCCAGTCTACCGTGCCGATGTCAAAAAGTCACCCTGACATTAACAATGCACTCAATGACCTCATGAGCCCCAATTTAGGTGCAATAGTGATAATGTCGTCACATACATCCCCAATAACAATAATCCGAAAGTCCTCTATTCGGAACACTTATCCTACCCCCAGCAGAGCTGCAATAATACTTTAAAGTAAAATAAGATAGCTAACCGCTATTACAGTGCAAATAGCCATTCCTTCCAGCTTAGTACAATCAATGCAGTCAACTCAACCAACGCTGAAGTGTGAATAGCAGAATTTGAGTGGTGTACATCGCTGCTCCGTCCTGCGCTGGCCGACACATCTCGTCGTTTCGCTTTTCTGCTGGCAGCTATCCCACACCCCCACGACGGACGACATTTCTCCCGATGCCTCCTCAACGAGCGCATTGTAGTTACCGCACATCCACAAATGTCACACAACAACGATGCGCTACTAGCAATGATTATTCCGGATTTGTTCGTAAAAAAGTAACTAATGCACGCAGGCGTTTTCTTAAACGACGTCAATTATTGTTAATAAATGACGTCACACAAATCGGCTAACATTAAAATCGTGCCGGAGTGCGAATAATTCTTTTCGGTTGCGCGTCCGCGTCTGGAACATCGCCGAGCTTTCCAGAGGAAGAAGAACGAATTTCGGCGGTTTTCTATTCCATCTGATCGAAGAACGGTCTTACTTTGTTCAATGTCCACATTAGGCCTAGTGACAAATTTTTGCAGCAGTACGTAATTAACCGGTCCGCACTGGATTTATGTTCATTCTTTGCAATTTATGACTGCTGCCTGGTAGGCCTAACGTCGACGGGTAGGCCCTATAGTATCACCCAGTGTTTAATCTAGACGTCTTTGGGGGGGGTAAATGTCCCCCCCAGGATTGATGTTTCCCCCCAGAGGCCGGCAATATTATAATGTAGAGAAGTTTTGGGGAGGCAATTTCCCCCCCAGGATACATGGTGATACATGGTTTCCCCCCCCCAGAGAGACGGATCCCTAAAAAAAGATCATCAACTTTTTTGAGAGAGTAATTTAAAGGAAAATTGGGACGAATGACTAAAAAAAAAAAAAGGTCATCAACTTTTTTCGAAGATGAAAGTTGTAAAAAGTCTGGATGAAAGTTGGAAAATTCTGAAAAATTGGTTGGTCCCCCCAGAAACCTGGTTTCCCCTCCCAGAAGAGGGGGACTAGATTAAACACTGAGTATCACCCATTATCTAAGTTATATCACACGCTGAAAGTATGTCACACCTTATCTCCCACGCTGAAAGTGGCGGGACGTAGGTCGTAGTCGTGCTTCCGCCGCTCAGCCGTCTTTCGTAGACGTTCACGAAAAAATTAATATGCAAACTCCATGCGATTGGTCAAATCTTTGACACAAGTCGGCGAAGTCGCATACGACCGCATTGAGTGTGATCAGGCTAGGATAAGTTAAACTTGAATATGGCATAGTAAATTACTAATTAAGATACGATGAGGTGAGGTCAAGTAATTGCCCATCAATCTTCTAGACTTATCTAGACCAGACTTGAATAGAGTAGACCTACATTCGATTCGTTTAGAACTTTAGATCAACTGATTAACAATATATGTTAAGCAATTTTACTCTTGATTCATGCTCAGTGCATCCAGTTCAAAATTTTAACTCTTATATTAAAGCACAACTGTTTGTTCGGGGTAGCTCGTGAATTCATACCTCATGACCTTCTGTACCACGCCTCTTCACTCCACGGTCGCTCGATCCACTCTCCGCTCGGCCGTCAGAGGCCTTCTGGTTGTTTCCCGCACACGCGGGGCTACTGCTCAATCTAGAATTTTCGTTGTATTGGCCTCTATAGCTTATAGATAGGGCCTCTAGTTTGAATCGAGCGCTATTCAGCGAGACGATAGTTTATTAACTTTATTAGAACCCAACTAGGACAGAAGTAAAGATAAGCGCTACAAAACCTAATTAGGTTTACCGTCTTCGTAGCAGGGTTTCAGCGCCGAGAAAGAATGTTAATGGCGGAGAAGATGGACTTGTTTAAACACTGCAAAATCGACAAGAGCGATGAAACTTGTATTCATTGTACGATTTCTCATTTATAAATTTAGAGGTGTACAGATAAGTCATTCGGTTGATACGAATTTCGTTCCGACTAATTAATGTTGTAGATTGTAATACATGAGCAGATTTTAATTTGGGAACGTTACGAAGCTTCGTAGCAACAGCGTTGGTGATTGATCATAAACGGGGTGAACCCGAATCCCCGAAACCCGAATCCCCGAAAACGCTGAAAATACACAAAAGCCCGATTTCCCGAAAACAGTTTTATAGAAAGCGGCCGAACTCTCGAAAACTATTCAAAGTTAATTTGTAAACTGGTACATGACATAGACCTAGCGTGGCATTGATGTATCGCGATATACGGCCTATTCACCTGTTTATTTATAATTTTAGTCTAAAATTGATTTTGGGGATCTGGCCGAAATTCGATTCGGGTTTCGGGGATTCGCTACGCACCCTCTTAAGCCTCGCAATTTGTTAAAGCCATCATAGCTACGTTCTAGGAGAAGTTTATGCACATTTGCTTAATCAAAACAAAATGGGTGGTCAGATTGGTCAGGTTTGGGTAGAGTTTCACAACACCACTCAAATGATCGAGATATGGCCCCCAGACATATAGCGCTGTAGACCCAGCACCATTTCTATATTAAATAAGTCAGCTTGTAACCAGTAGGAAACTAAAAACTTCTTCAAAATACTACTTCAGGTAGGATTTCGCTTTGGCCCACATATGGTTATGAGATAAATAATATGGATGCCCCAAACTGGAGTGAATAAAGTGCTGCAAGCTCAGCGCAGAAATTCTCCAATAAATAAATGTAGTCTAATTCATTAATGGTAAATTTTACCATCCGTCTGGAACTCCGGAAAACAAAAAACAACATTTGCTGCCCCAAACTTGGATAGCATAGAGCACTACGACCATCTGCAGTTCCCGTAAGTAACAATGAATAACAAACACAGTAATTAACAAACACAATAAATAGGAAGATGAAAAATGAAACTATATTTTAAAAAAAGTACTGAAAAGCATATTTCTTGTAAATTGAAATGAGAAAGTTAGAAAAAGTGTTCACACTGAAATGCGCTCCACCACATAAACTCCTTAAGTGTTAAAACAGATTTTGACTAGTGCCGACGTTTGAGCTTCCGACGCGGCATGCATCCACATATTCTCGATATTCTGTGTATACAGATTGTCAAAGCTTATTGAAGTGAGTCTGCTTACTTACGGAAACTGCGGATGGTTGTAGCAATCTATGTTATCCAAGCCTGGAGCAGCCATGTTTATTTTTAAAATTTACCCTAATTAATTTTTTTAATTTATTTCTTGGAGAATTACTGTACAGAGCTCGCAGCACTCTATTCTCTCCCAGTTTGGGTGGCCATGTTGTTTGGGTTATCTTTAATCGGCTGTAGGTGGGTCAAACCGGATTTGTATGATAATGTTTTTGGTTCAAAATAGGTATCCAAGGACAAAGTTTCTGTAATACATGTAAGAAAGTTTGATCAAATGTTCTCGTGATGAAAGTCATATGTCACTGTCTAAACCTGTTATAGCTTACCTACTTATTTAGGGCCATATCATCAGTATTTTGGAGGGGCTGTGTGTTACTTTACCCATATTTGGTTCCAAGTGTAAATCCAAAGGTAGGCAGACAACTATTGTGGTTGGTATTGGTTTTGGAGCAATGAAGATGAGAAGTATTGGAATAGGAGTTTTGGGAAGTTGTGTTTTCAGTCAGATTCAGAGCCATGGGTGATTGTAAGAGGCAGTAGCAACATGGTTGCATAGTTGGTTTTGTTCTGTTTAATTTCTGTTTGAGCGATAAAGTAAATAGGTAGGAACTGTTTTTTATTGGTGGCATTTTTAATGATGTAGTCTTGCCCAATCAGTGTTTTGGCTTTATTCAAGGTCTGCAGTCATAGATTTATAAATAGTTTTTCTTGGAAAATTGGGCTATATAAGTAATTTACATTGACATTTACATTAATATTACCATATAGTTTAACAGCTTTCTGTTACGTCCAGTTTTCTGTAAACTGAATTAGATTCTGTTTTTTAATCATTAGTAAGCGAAAGACTTCCAGTGAAGTTATCCACAGTCGACGTTGAAAAGAATCCTGAGTTTGTAAAGCTGCTATTTTCTCTTAGCCAGGCTGTAGAGCCAGACGGAACATCTCTTCAACAAAGCCAAGACGTTGCCGGTGTAAGCTGAATTCATATAAGCAAATATATTTTGCTCTAAGTAGATTGATTGTTGATTACATTTGCAAGTATGATGTATGCAAAGTTTCATTGTTCAAAAATATTTGATTGAAATTTTACTACTGTCGTTAATTTTGAAATTTTGAGCTTGCCTTAAATGACAAGAGGTTCTGTTTCAAATTAAGGCGAAGAAACTTCTTGTGCAACGTAAACAGCGATGGCTGCAAAATGTCATTTTGTACAACGAACTACAGGAACTGCTGTTGGATCAACAACTGGAGTCGGCCGACTCGAGGCTCTCGGCTCAGTCACAAGTGAGTAATTAAGCAGATCCACACCTATTGCTATTGATGTGCTCTGCTTCTCAATCATTTACACGTTCATTTGCTAAACATTACGAAAACCAACTGTATTGTGAGCTTGCACGTTAGAGTTTCTTTGAGAGGCGACTCATGCTTACTCATGATGAACTCCCTGTTGGAAACAAATCACACTGACTTCAGTTTCCTTTGCACACACATTCACATGTCTGCGTTTTGTGTGCATATCTTATCATTTGCGATAGTTCTGTTCATGCACAACAGAATACACAAAAATGCCACTCTCCTGAGTGAATTAAACTTGCCATCCTTTGGATGTGAGTTCATGGAAGGATGTGTTGGAATGTTATCTGTAGGTTTGACACCAAGTGAGAATTTTAGGTAGCATAGCTATTAACTTTTGATACCAAATGATAACTTTGGGTAGCATTACTTTTAACTTTTGATGCCAAATGATAATTTTGGGTAGCATAGCACTTTTGATACCAAATGATAATTTTGGGTAGCATAGCACTTTTGATACCAAATGATGATTTTGGGTAGCATAGCTTAACTCTTGTTTCTGTTCGTCAATAGATGGATAATGGTACTTCAAAATGAAGCACAGTTCATGCTCATTATCATGTATGTAGTATTGTAGTTAGCATGCTGGTGACATGATCAAACACAGTTTTTGTTTCTGCTGTTCTCTGCATCAAACTTCAACAAATAACTTATTTACACTTTAACTGAACTTGTGCAACTTGGAATTAGGTTGCCCTGAAAAAGGCAAGTTGTAATATTCTCTGCATCACTTAAAGTTTTCAAGGTTAGGATAAATACCACAAGTCAAGTGAAAATAGGAAAGTAATGTCCTTCTCGGTGAGTCATACTTTATTTTTGCATGAATGAGGAAATGTGCATGTTGATTTTTTGAGAACTTTGCAAAATGCTTTCAATTTTTCATGCGTAGTTTTGAATATGTGCTTTAAGAGACTCACTCTGTTCATTTTGAGTAAATCACAAACTAAACATCTTATAGCATAAGGGTTTCTAGGTAGTCATTTTTTGTGTCTAACTTGGAGATTGTATGGTTAGTTCTACAGGGCTGTTGCAGACGCTTTGACGTCTGCTGAAATCGGAGATTATCTTGAGTGCAGTCGTGATCCTGGATGTACGCAAACACTGTTTGGAATAGACCGCGAAGCATTCGAACGAAACAATCCTCACAAAAAGGCTTGTGGCTGATCTCTTTCTCCTCTGACTCAGTTGCTGGGCCAATAACACTTTAATGCTGTCTGCCTAAAGGTTGTAACTATTTCTTTACAATACAATACCATACAATACAACTGTAATTTGATAATGCCCTCTGTACGAAGTGCAGAAGTACACATTGAAGCCAGGCAACCATTAACAGCCATAAGGAGACTGGAAGAGGTAAGTTTTCAGTTTAGAGCAGACGACAGTTTCGCTAGAAGAGTTGCAAACATGAGGAGGTAGAGGGTTCCAGATGGAGGGAATGGCAACAGTGAATGAACTCTGGACAGGGTTAAGTTTGAGGCACAAAGATAGACTCCATAGGATGATGTCATCAATGCAGAAGTCAGGTTGAGATTTTAGAATCAATGTAGGCACAGGGTCAAGTTCACAGTGTTTGGATGTATATTTCATCAGTAGGTCTTTGTCTAGACACTACAATACAGTACTGCATTTGATATTGCCCGCCTTCCAAAGTTCGGAATTGAATGCACGACCATATGACAGAACATCGATATCACTGAGCAACTGTGCATGAAGGACTTGCTCAGGATCCCTATACAGTGACCTTCTGAGCGGAGACTTTCTGCATTACAGGCCGAATACTCTATCCAGTTGGCTGCAGTGCTACACATATTGTCTATCCCTGAAAATTTTAATCTGAGCTGTTCTCCACCATGGTTGTTATCAGACAGGTTTCATTTTGTTAGTGGTTGTTTATGGGTGTCACCAATTGTCTACTCAAATAAATGACTTGTTGAGACACTTGTTGGATCTAGTCTTCTGTGTTTTTGCTCATATATAGCCATGGATTCATATTTATCAAAATTGTGGGCAAAATAATGTGTTGCACATAATGCAACAGTGATTGGATTACAGTTAAGGGTAAGGTTTAAATGGGCTTTAGCCAACTGTATGCCACACCATTCTTAGAGATTGTCTGTGTGAAGACAGTAATAAAAGGCATGTTAAATTTACTTTTAGTTTGTCTGAAGTTACAATGTGTATTTCTTAACAGCATATTCAGTCAATCCAGCAGAAACTAATTCCAGAATTAGAGGTGCGTCTTCGAAAGCGATGCGAAACGCTGGTCACTTTCCATCAGTCGTCATCAGAGATTGGAGCTGGTATATTTATTTGCATTCTGTGTAAAATTGTCTAAGCCTGTAGTATTATGTAATGTAGCATGTTTTTGCATTTTGAAGAATCCTCAGTTGCCCCATCATTCATGTTTCTTATCTGTATGTTTAAAAAAGTTTTTTCTCAATAATTTATTTGTTTGGCCTAATTAATGTTTTTATTTCAGAACTATATTTTTTGTTCTTGTGATTTTTTCATATTTCATTTATTTTTGTTGTCTTGCTGGTTCATCAGAGGCAATCCCGGCCCAGCACAATGAAACCAGGATAGAACAGAATGGTCTTCAAGTGCTTGTGGAAAAGAGGCAAAGAGAGGCTGAGGAGTTCACGTCGCTGGTTGTTAGGCACCCTGTTCCGGGACGATGGGCCCACCGCAGCAAAACTCATTCAGGGCTTCTGTATACATAATTTCAAATTTTAATTCCAATGTATGCTTAACTTTTTGTTTGTGCATCAGTTTATCGCACCTTAAAATGTGCTTGTATATGTTTGTGTATGTGTCTATGGATGTTTGGTTTTCTGTGTTTGCCGTCTAGGGGACAGTGCACAGTTTGCACTGGCGAAAGCGTCACAGCTGCCTGCCATGCTGCTGGAGGAGAAGAAGTCATTGCAGGATGCGAAGACCCAGCTTAGAAAAGACAAAACCAAACGACAGTATCAGTTCACAGAGTATCATAAGGTACTTGGAATTGGTTTCGGTCTTTACAGTTTGGTCCTGGTCAGTGTGCCATATGTTGCTGTTTGCAATTGTGCATTTGATGCCATGTAAATTGCTCTCTGCTGGTTAATTGTGCTGTGTAAGTTGTTTGAAGTACATTACATTACAGTTGATGCTATTTCACGTCGTTTTCTTTGTACTTTAACCATTATCATTGTCAAGTGTTTTTGTTGGATTTAATTTGGGGCCTGAACATAGACCTAAGCTTCTTATCAAACATAATCATAAGCCCTGGTGCTGTTGGCCATGTTAGCTGATTGTTCATGGTAATGATTTAAAGTTTGATTCGATTGTCAAGTCGAATTTGACCATAGATCAGTGATTGAAGTTTAATTCCCGATCATTTGAGTAAACTCAAGAGGTCATATTTAGACTAAATACCCTATTTTCATGCATATAACCGGTTCTAGGGCAATTGAGAACCGGACAATTTGACGCGGACAATTTGGAGAATATTTAACATTTTGTTAAAAGTTAAATTGCAATGAAATTTGATCATGTTATAGCGGGTAATTTAAGACCAGACTAATATACATTACAATTGAATAAAAAAATTTAAATATTCTCCTAACTGTCTGCTCCGAATTGTCCATGCCGAATTGTCCGGCTCCAAATTACTGGTTACCGCATAACCTCTGGTTATGTCTGATTTATGGGCTATACCAGATTTAAATGGTTTTCGAATTAACGCGGTTTACATGCATTTGCAGGTTATATGCATATGTGGGTTATATGCGTGAAAATTCAGTTAACCTGTTTATAGATTGCTGTTGTTATGTTGAACTTTACCAACAGATCCTAAAGTCCTGCGACATGAAAGTTGCTATGGCTTTTGATGTGCAAATCTGAGTGCCTTTCCTCCTTGTTCCTTTATTTTTGTCTTTTTAGGCAGACTTTATCACATGTTCATATTTCTTTCTCTGTATTGGTATTAGGCAATTGGTGAGTCTTTGGAGTTGATGGAAGAGCTGCTGGCAAAGTATCGTCTGAAGATGCGACCCGAGAATGACAAGGTGACGAGCGAGTGGTTGATGGCACGGTGTGACGCTTTGTGCCTCAAGATTCGGTGAGTTGTGCTAGGCATTTGGGTTGAAGTGCCACTGCAGGATGTTTTCTGTGTTGATGTGCCTTGTGAAGATTAATCGATTGATTGATGATTGATTGTTGCTCTATTCAACTAGTTGATTACCTGAAAGTTACTTGATTGGATCAACAATGGTGCACATTGTCGACGTATGTCCACAAACAGGTTACATCTATGAACTCTTGACTCTGTCTTGGTTGTGACAACACTTTAATATGCTGATTGGACATAAACTTCATACATTAGGAAAACAATTGATTCAGTTGATTGAATCGCTAGTTGAATCCCAGTCTGAATGATTGATTGATTGATTGATTGATTATTGATTTACTGGCTGACTAGAGTTTGTGTCCCTTTTACTTTGTTACTTTTTATAGTAGGAAATGATGCTGATTGTAGAGTGACTGCGTTTTTATTCATTTCAGCTAAGAGGCAAAAGATTTGCATGGCGACTTTATAAGGAATGTCTGTGGAATTTTTAAGAGGGGCTGTATAAATAATTGATGAAATGAAGGTCAATCGTGTTGTTTGCTGTGCAGAGTCCTTGAACTTCAGCTGATGTATGACACATACCACACGGACACAGTTCGCGCTCTCAACACTATTAGGTTGGTAGAAAACACACGCTTCCCAGTGTTTCTCTTTCCATTTTGTCGGTTTCCTAATGTATACTATATATGTAAGTAATATAAGTAATATTTAGACAGAACCTTTGAAGAACCTTACAAAGGTGATGTACAAATATTGATGATGTCAGGGATTGTTGGTAAATTGCCCTTTCTAAGTTTTATTTATTATATGTGTTACTTTTATTATTAAAATATGAAGTTTCAAGCTACGAACGTGGGCTATAAAGTGCCTTATGGATCTCGACAGGTTCTGTGTACATGACTGTTATCATTCAGTTTAGCACTGAAGCGACTATGAATTGATTCCTTGTGCATTGTGACAATGGATGGTATGAAATTAATGCTGTGGGTCTAACAATGAATTTTCTCAGTCATTTAACCCTTTAATGACGAGAGGGATTAGTTTTCCATAAATTTCAGTATACGCTCGTCATTAAAGGGTTAAAACCTATGTTTTGTTTAATTGTTCTATTCGGTTGAATGTTTATCTCTTCTTTATGAAAAAGGTTGCTACCCTTCTTTTCTGTTCTTTCAGGATGGAGTTGAATCTTTCAGTCAATGAAACGCAACAGGAACTGAGTCATGTCTCAAAAGCACTGCAAACATACGAATCAGTCGGCATGGGGTTCGACGCCATCGTCGACGAATTCACGCGCTTACGAGACGAAATTGACAACAAGAAATGGGCGGTACATGAACTGAAGAAACATCACATAATGAAAGAACTGCAGTCTTAGGTAGATTTACAGTGGGACAGGATGTGCTGGACCAAGGAGGATGACAAACTCCTCTTTAGTTTTTTGTTTATGTGTATGTATCTGGGCTGTGATGGAGTGTATGTATAAATCAGGACAGTAAATACAGGGTGTTTTAAGTGCGTTACAAAAGCACTGCAGGGATTGCTTTTCAAGAACTGCTGAAAGGCATTTGCAAAAACTTTTAAGACTAGTAAACTGTCGTATTTGTTTTAAGGATGAATTATTCTCTGCATTCTGTGTTGGCTGAAGAGTTTTTTCGTTGTGAGTGCTGTCCCACTATAATTTTGTAAAGAAGAAACTGACTAAAATCATAAAGCAAGTTTTTACAACGGCTTTTTATGGAAGCTTCTTGAAAGTCGTGTCTAAAATTGTGCAGGTGCATAATTATATACTGGTACCCAGGCTGTTGTAGATCTTGGAAGTATGCAACATGAATGAGAGAATGTACTTTAATTAAGAAAAAAATTTAGATGGTGAGGTGATATGTGCAGTGAATTTCAACGTTTTAAAATGTATATTAGTTGTAAATAGTGTCCTCTGTTGATTGAATTAAGAATGCTTGTTAACTTTAATGTCAAGGCAATCAGTTTTGTCGAGTTCAAGCTAAATTGTGATTGAATCAGTTGCCAATGGCATTGAGTCAGCGCAGGTTTTTATTATTACGCATTTCTTTAGTGCTGCTATCTAGTGATCAAGCACTGAGCAATTGTGAGTGAAGGACTTGCTCAAGGTCCACACACAGTAACCATCTAAGAGGAGGCTCGAACCCTTACTGTCCACGTTGCAGTGCAAGCACTTCAGCCATGTCCCAGAGCCCATTTGTGCTTTCATTGCACCTTTTTCAAATTCAGAAGCTTTTATGTTGTAAATGTGGTTCTTTTTAAAACTGAAGACTTGCTGTTAGAATTAAATTGATTTGGAGAATTGTTAGCTGCATTTTGTTTACACTTTCATGATCCAACTGACAGGTAGAAATTTTCTTACAGAATAAAGTCAAAATTGAAACATTTGTAGCTTATCTAAGATGCATGTTTTTAGATTTGTTGGATAGCCATTTTTCAGTGTCATTGTGCGGTTCTTTAAAGATGCTATAACAATGCATACAGCTGGTTTTGAATGCAATGTCGCATGATAATTGCACGTTTGGCATAACCTTCAACCAGATTAGCTCATCTATGCACGTGGAAGATGCGATCGTAGTGGATCTATTTTAGGGTGAACATTCATCAGATTGGCCATTTAAGATGTTGTGTACTGTAGTTCGGCCACAAAGCATTCGGACAGTCTACATGTAGGTGGACACCTAGGTTTGGGGTCGTCTATAAAGGACGTCCGCAATGAGAGGGGAGGGAGGGGTCATCGAAATGCGGACAAGGGGAGGGGTAATGACCAATGCGGACGTCAGCATTCGAACTGTTAAATTTGATAGTTTTCTAAATACCACCTTGTTTCAACCTTCCCCAAAAGACAAAAAGGCCAGTGAGGTGACTGTGTAAAAACGGCATAAACTTTATTGCAACTTTAAAGAGACTTTTATTACTGCACATCCTGATATGAAACCCAAAATGTCGCCTAAACGTGCACACGAACTGTGGAATAATTGTAAAAAGAATAATGATGACATTAAAAATTGGCTTTGATGTGCGGACGTCCGCAAAGGGGGAGGGAGAGGGGTAAGGTCAAATGCGGACAAGGGGATGGAGGGGTTCAGACTAGGTCATATTTTGCGGACGTCCTTTATGGACGACCCCTTATTATGTAGTCTGATCAGTTACCCATCTACTCAGTAATAACAATGTGTTCTTGCAACACGGTGGGAAGGTTACCCAGGCCATATAATTAATGATTGAAGCGACGCGTGGCAGTCAGGCTGTCTGTCATCTGTGAGCCGTGGTTTATAGTCGACGCTGAAGAGGTTCTGTGACAAGTCCTGTATTGAAACTCCACTAGGCGTGACGCTTTGGCGGCGACATTAAAACTTTATAAATACGAAAGTTAACGCTGTCAAGCGAATGGTTCGCCTGGTGAAGCGTGTGAAATGTAGAGTCTTGACCCATTCACGAGAAAAGATGATGGCTACCTTCCCTCGTCCTCTGATCCAGTGTGCAGTTGACAGCAACGTAACTAGGATTTTTCGTTTGGGGGGCTTAAGCCTTGAGCATGGCAACATTTATACAGTGTTCATACGAATTTTAGCCGTAAGCATACAATGGCCTGACTTGTTTGGGGGGCTTCAACTTCGTTTGGGGGCTTAAGCCCCCCCCAAGCCCAACGCTAGATACGTCCCTGGCAGTTGATGTGCTCATATATAGCCACGTTCGCCTAAGTCCGCTTGTAACTGCATGTTAACAGGAGAGTCCGATGTGCTGTGTGGTTATTTGCTTTGCGATGTTCAATTTAAAAAAAGGGTAATTACATGTAGGTGTCTTGTCAGCCATCAGGTAGTCCCTAAGTTGGAAGAGGCTTCTCTTGGACGCCATCGTCACATAAGGACACATAGGCGTCCGGAGGGGCATTTGCCCCTGGGGTTTTAAAATTGTCTCGTTTTCTGTGTTCGTGAATAACTATTCTATCATTTCTATGCAAAAACGTCATATCCCCCACCAGAAAAATGTCCCCCCTCTAGAAAAATTCCTGCCAACGCCCATGTAAGGACAAGAACGGTGGAAACTGACCTGTGCCAACTGAACTTTGGTTTGCACACACGGTCTGAAGGAGCAGGTCACAGATGATGATAATGATTAACAAACGTGTATGGCTACAAGCATTCACGTTTGCCCAAACACTAAATACAGTGGAGGTGAAAGATCTTACCAGATCATTTATTTGGGAAAAAATGATGAGGATAGAGACCATAGGTCGCTATAGAAAAATGTGTTTATTTGCATTTATGTTACATGTAGTTTCTGCACAGAAGTTCATTGCTGGCATCGTAACTGATAAATGTAGGTCAAAATTGTACTACAACAACAACAACAACAGCAACAACAATAATAATAACATCTTCGTTTATTAATTCAAACTGACAAGTACGCAGTTGTTCTGCTTTGTTCTGCCAAGGGCCCAAGGCGAATTTGATGAGGCGCTGTCCAAGGTGTCCCTTTTACTATAGCTCCTTCAGGTTTTAATGCTCAAAATAATAATCGGTTGCTCGACTCCCCATCAGTCCCTGTCTATTTTGTTGTCTGTAGCCTACTAAAAACCACGGCCACTTGAGTCCCTTCTACACATGCAAAAATTGTATAACATACGTCAATGAATACGTTTTATGTGTGTAAGTAAATATGTAATACATACGACACATCCAACCAACCAACCCCATGTCTATACTTGAACATAAATACGTAACACCCCTTCCCCCCATGTCTGTCTGGGGCATCTGATGAAAAAAAACGCCGAGATGTGACTATATCTATAGCAACAGGTGTACGTCTAGATCTTTTACGGTCTCTGACACCGTTGACTGACTTCTCTCAATGCCCTGCACTTGTTACCTGTCACTGGCAGCTGTCTCTGACCATTCGTCTCGTTCAACTTCTTCTTCTTCTTTGCCTCGTAACTCATGCTTCTATAGGCATAGAATAGATCTCTGTACTCGGCACGATTTCCGTCCGGCTCTAGACGTCTATACATCGCCTAATAAGTTCTGCTTATTTTTCTTCTATGCGTCAAAACATAAAAAAAATTAATCATAGACCTACTGCTTTATAATTTTTAAATCCCATTTTCTAGACTTTCTTTGAGTAGTATGCTTTATCCATACAGCTATAGGCTACTAGTTTTATGGGCGCATGAAAACGATATTTTTTAATTTTTGTAAGTCAAAATTGCTGTCTCGTTCGGTGAGTTCGAAGGTTATGCCCTATATTTATCTATGCTGTCCGTATACGTTTTGTCTTTGACCGGCGCTTATTCACAGATGCTGGTCGTTTTCTTTAGCTTTGTGGGCCTACCTTGTCGTGTTCGCCAGCCATAGGCGTAGACTCTGGGGGGTCAGCCGGGGCACGTGCCCCCCAATAATTGAGGAGCCGGGGCAATGCCCCCCAATGATCGAGAGGAGAATTTCTTCAAATATTAAAATATTATGTTTCAATATAGACAAATTTCTTCAGAAACAGAAAAACAGAGACACAGAACTGAAATACTATCAGAAATTCATAATGAAAACAAAGACTTATTTTTATCTTCAATATCTTCAATATGAAATAAATTTGCATGTAAGCAAAACGCCCCATTTCATACGCATCAACTTAACACTGGAAGCCTCTGCTGACTGTCCAGACCAGAGGTGAAAACCGTTTTTTTTCGGATATTGGTTTTAAAAAAAGAAAACCACAAAATTTAAAAAAATAACTTTCTCATTTTTGTAGAAGTTATTTTAATAACATTGATTTTATGATTTTTAATTTTCGGAAATCGCAACTGAATTAAACTGAGTTGGAGCTCTTGTTTGTGCCATTTTCATGATTTTTATGATTCGAAATCCGAAAATCTTAAAAACAACCAAAACAGCAAGAACCATAAAAAAAACAAAAAAAACAAAAAAAACAAACGAAAAACAACTTTTTATCGTGAAAAAACTTGTTTTTTGCTCCCCTGGTCCAGACCGCATGCCCCCCCCCAATATTTTAGACAAGTTTACGCCAGTGTCGCCAGCTACTCTCTTATACTACATGTGTATTTCGCTCTATGACTGCCATTGAATTTCGAACTCATGTACAACGCCCTTTCCTTCGGCTTTGGCCAAGGTACAGCGCTATACAAATCGTCGTCATCATCATCATCATCATCATCATCATCATCATCATCATCATCGTCATCATCATCATCATCATCTTCTTCTTCTTATTCTTCTTCTTCTTATTCTTCTTCTTCTTATAATTATTATATTATCATCATCACATCATCATCATATCATCGTCGTCGTCGTCGTCATCATCATCATCAAATTATATCGTTATCAAATTTCAATTGTATGATTTTGTATCGTTTGTAAGCGCGGCCTTGTTGACGATGTGTTTGTGTTTGTATGAAATTAATGTCGTCTGTCTGAATTAAAAAATTGAACCAAGGCCTAAGAAAAAATAGAGGGCAGCCGTTCAGACCCAGACAGCTTCTTCTCCCTCCCTACTCTGGCCTTCAGTAACAGGCAGACGAACCATGCAGAGCGAACGAATAGGTTGGCCATGGATGGCCTACCAAGTTTAGGCCAGTTTAAAGAGTGCCTTCTACAGCGTGTGGGGTTATTTAGTTCCCGTCTAGCTATGGGCCTGCCTTTCGATCAGCCATTCTGATTTGGTTCGTTCTCCTCGTACAGGCGACCTCGTAAGTCACCCTCCTGTGTGAACCCCGACAAGTGGGGTTCATCGAAAGGGCAAGCTGTTTGTCACTTTCAAACTCATTTGCTTGGCTGGGGCAACTAGTGCTAGCACTCGGTCTGTGTGGGTTCACTCGTTATTATATATGGGTCCTGTGTTTGTAATCAATGTCTGTCATCAATATCTGTAATCAATATCTGTAATCAATATCTGTAATCAATATCTAATCAATACCGGTATCTGTATTCAGTAGGCCCTATCTGTAATCAGTACCTGTAATCCTTGTATGTAATCAATGTCTGTAATCAATTTCTGTAATCAATATCTCTAATCAAAGTATGTAATAGACATCTGTACTCGATATCTGTAATCGATATATGTAATCGATATCTGTAATCGATATCTGTATGTCCGTTCCAGGCGACGACTAGATGATATTAGGGCTTGAAGAAACGAATTAAACGATGGAGTTTTTGCACAAGTTTAAAGCTTAGCAATGACTGGGAGATGTTTGTTGACGAGATCTGACAGTGGAATAAGGCGAACGAGAGATTACCAGGGACTGTGGACGTGTAGCAGAAGAGAGGATGAATCAAGGTCGAGTTTGGATGCATCAAGGTCAATGAAGCCTGTGTGAAGGAATTAATATGGTCTGGGTGAGAGCGGGGGAATGGCTCGATATTGATTTTGGCGAATGTAGGATTCCGATTCAGATGCAGAGGATTGGTGACAAACTCGGATGAGACAGAAGTGATGACGAATTGAAGTGTTGTGGTGTACGAATGATGTTGGAACAGAATGAAGACATCGAGGGACTGGTCAAATTGGGTTGCAAGTGGATCAGAAGGACATCCAGGTTTGCCCCTAATCTCTTATACGCACGCCATCTTCTGTAACTACCACCCACGCACTTCGTCAAGAATAGACTCCTACAGCTGGTGGCATGTCCTACCATCCAGGTTTGCCCCTAATCTCTGATACGCACGCCATCTTCTGCAGTTACCACCCACGTACTTCGGAGGTATAGACTCGTACAGTTGGTGGCATGTCTTATACCCTGACGCATCCAGGTTTGTCCACAGTCTCTTTTATGCACGCCGATCAACCACCCACCTAATTATATCGTGGGCGATTTCCACCTATAGCTGGTGAAAATTCAGATTTGTACCGAATCTCTGTTTCGCACGCCATAATCTGTGAATGCACGCGTTTTGTGGGCAGTGGATCCCCATAGGTCAGTGCTGTCCAACATTTATGACAACGTGGGCCACCGAAAAATATTCTTTGAAGCCGAGGGCCGCACCAGTAAACTCAAAAGCAACGACTAAAATTTGTTGAAAATGATTAAATATACTTATTAAAATTTATTATAACAATAATTATGCAATAAGCAGTTAACAATAGCATGTAAGGTATATGGCATGCTTTATAATAGTTCAGCGCGAAAAAGTATATAACTAAAAATTCAAGCACGTTTTAGTGAGATATTTGGCTTTGAATTGTGCTTGCAATTTTTTTATTTGTGGTTGGTATACAGCTCGGGCGGTCCATTTAAAATCAGCCCGCGGGCAGCGTGTTGGACAGCAAGGCTGTAGGTGGTGGCATAATCTAACCGCTTCGCGACGCGCCCCTCAATGTTTCCTCGGTGCTACATGTCGGGGTCGTAGTTCTCTTACCCCATTGAACCCACTCGACGGGGCAGCGCCTCCCATTGTGCGCTTCCTCTCGTTATCGTACGAATCTTCAAAAGGTGCGTCCTACAATCGAGAACCTGTTATCCACGTGGACAGTCAGTCACACAATAACACCATACCTAATTTGGCCAGGGACCGCTTGTGCCATTCTAGCTCCCCCCTCCGGAGAAAGCGCGCAAATCGTCTATACCTGCCTTTTACCTTCGATATTTAAGAAGCTTTCAAGTCCATTAAGCGTCGTCTTTCGTGCGTGACCTGCAGGTGGCACGCGTCGGGCTATTAATAGGGGCGTCGGACACGTCACGCGCCAACAGTTCTCGTCCTCACGCAAGCTTTCCCTCCAAACTCAAAACTGTTCTTTCGGCACGTACTGCTATACGTACCGGTGTCAGTCTCTTTGTCTGTCTCTTTGCCTGTGTTTGTCTGTCGTTTCATGTAGGCCTACCCACCTGCCTCCGGTCTTTCGCGAGAACTAATCTCATAAACATGATCTACTCATCGCTCTCCCCACTCGTCGAAACTATAATCTCACAATGCGCAGTCTCGTTCTTCAGCTTGTCCTATACCATCTGCCACTAGGCAGCCACCCTCTTGTCCCCCAAAGACCTCCCGTATGACCCATGCATGCCAAGGCCTAGTCTCTCTGACCTGCACATCGTTCTAATCCCATCGACCTACATGTAACTAAGTTGAACCTCAAGGGTCTTAAATTCTCCCCCTATCTCACCCATTCCCCCACCCAATCGTCTTGCTCCATAGTCTTACCTCAACATTCTTCTCACTCGTCCATCGTCGCTGCATTCACCGTACTCTCATTCCTTGCATCACCTGCTCCCAATTGTTGTTTCCACCCCACTGCGTGTGTCTCGCTGACCGAGGTACATAGGGCGTATGTAGTGAGTGAGGGCCCAGCGATGACCATTCCTACCCTAAACCATCTGATCCTCTGCCTTCCAAGCTTTCTCGTCCTCAACGAAACCCTCCGTAACAGCTGCTCTGCCTCTTTCTGGTCTCTCTGGCAACCGGACTCGGACCACCAACGGACATCGATCTCTGGACAACCCCTCGGATACGACGCAGCGCTCGTGAATAAGCTGGTGCTCTGCGCTCAGCTTTACAGTGGCGCTTTAGAAAATTGGAGATTACGATTACGATGACCTGCTATATATGTGGTTTGCAACTTGTAGGGAAAGGGGAAGCGTTCCCTCGCTGGTTCAGACTTTCCCCACGATCCCCCATGAAAGATATAGCTTAACGACATATTCCCGACCTCTTCTTCTTTGGCTGCCAACCTCAAATTGGACCATGGCTACAGAAGGCCCTTGCAACAAGTCATCTGCCGCTAATTACCCGCAAACTAGCGTTTATTAGTTATACTCTCAGACTCACATGACTATGAGATGTAGGATAGGGACAGGGTCAGAGACAGGGACAGATAGAAACACAGAGGAGGACTCGATACATACACAATGAACATCAAGAGAGGAAGAAAGGAGTGGAGAAAGTGCAGGCCTATATTTGGGTGTGAAGAAAGTGCAGGCCTATATTTGGGAGTGGAGATAGTGCAGGCCTAGATTTGGGAGTGGAGAAAGTGCAGGCCTATATTTGGGAGTCGAGAGAGTGCAGGCCTAGATTTGAGAGTGGAGAATGTGCAGGCCTATATTTGGGAGTCGAGAGAGTGCAGGCCTAGATTTGGGAGTCGAGAGAGTGCAGGCCTAGATTTGGGAGTGGAGAAAGTGCAGGCCTATATTTGTGAGAGATATAGAGATGGGTGGACGGATTGATCGATCGATATATATATATATATATATACATATATATATATATATATATATAGATAGATGATAGATAGATAGATAGATAGATAGATAGATAGATAGATAGATAGATAGATAGATAGATAGATAGATAGATAGATAGATAGATAGATAGATAGATAGATAGATAGATAGATAGATAGATAGATAGATAGATAGATAGATAGATAGATAGAGAGAGAAAGAGAAAGAGAGAGAGAGAGATGAGGGAGGGAAAGAAAGGAGAGAGAGAAAGATAGAGACAGAGACAGACAGAGAGGGAGAGACAATTGGGAGTAGTCTGTTTATGATCCTTGCCTGGACATTCGAATGTAGGTAATTCCCAACTCTCGACAATCACGCTAAAACCCATTTCTACATAATTATCAAACGTGTGTTCGCGTAGAGCGATCAGCTAACGCACACAAACCGATTCATCAGATGTCATACAACATTAACATTACTTTCCACACACATCTCAGCATTCCGTCACAACACAGTTTATGCTAAACATCACCTTAGGCTACTTTACCTATCTTTCATGGACAGCCTTCGAGGCACTATATTCGAATGTTCATGTAATCCAATGTTATCTTCACAGTCTTACCGCACTTACTCTGACGTTTCACAGCTTAATAGTTTGCCGTAATCTACATGTAAATCGCTGACCTGGTCTGCTACAAGGTCGATTTCATTTGCAATTAATGTCTATCTTGTTTAAAGACTGTGTATTGTGTAATCCTGTCGCGTTTGTGTCGACAGGAATTTTTGGAATAAACGAATATTGATTGATTGATTGATTCGAACACAGACCTTGGATATATCTTTCAGAGACTTGAATCTCGGGCTAGCACGGTCCGTACACGTAGACCTTTAATGACATGGCACCCATTCAAAACGGGCAGCGGTTGTGAAGGATCTCACCCGATCAGTTCATTGAAAAAGAGCAGGGTCGAGGACATAGGTCGATATAGAAAACCTATATAGGCCTATATTTATAGAGAGGGATAGAGGTCGCTTCCCGTTGCTGTACGAACCTTTTACTGAATAAACATCTTCATCGTGTGTTACTTCAGTTACTGCTGATCGGGTTCGCCGGTTCGGGGTAGCAGTGGCGGCGATCTTGTCTGAGAGGTGGGGGGGACAAAGTCGGCCACGATCTCGTCTGTGTGTGTGTGCGGTTTTTTTTTTAATCTTGTCCCCAAAAAAATTTTTCTGCCACTTCATCTCCAAAATTTGCTTTCATCTCCGAAAAAGTTGAAGACCTTTTTTAGTCATTAGCCTCTTTTTACTAATTTTTCCCAGTGGTAACATTTTTTTCGTCCGTACACTTTTTTCCCGGATCTCATCTTCCAAAAATCCAAAAAAATTTCAATCTCATCTTCCAAAAAAGTTTAAAAAGTTGATGACCTTTTTTTAGTCCTCCACCTACTTTCGTGACTTTTCCATGCCTTCAAAATAACTCACGACTTTTTTTTAGCTATTCGTCTCCACAGAACTTTTTTGGCCTTTTTTCCTTCTCTTACACAATTTCATGATTTCATTACTTTTTTCTTCAAATTTTGGGGAGGACACTTCTGCTCAAAACAACTTTTCTGGTCAAAAAGGCACTCAAAACTCATTTTCGCCCTCACACACAATTGCATTTCTTGACCTTTTTTGATGTATCTTCCAAATTTGGGAGGTCCGATGTATGGCGTGACCCCCCTCACTCTTAAAGGTGGGGGGGGGGTCTTGTCCCCTCGACCCCTCCTCCTAGATCGCCGCCCATGCGGGGTAGGGTTCCCCCTGGCCGGCGGTCGGCAGGGCGACCGGCGAAGGTCTTCCAAACGACGCGCGGCCCATGCTACATAGCGAGTCCGCCAGTCGCAGACAAGACTTCATTTCGCTGCAGACAACTCATCGTCCGTTACACATATATACATGCATACATATATAATAATTAATACATACCTACATATAATAACATACATACATATAATAACACGATACAATATAGGCCTATACAATACAACTGTAATTTAATAATGCCCTCCTTACAAAGTTCACAAGTGCACATTGAAGCCGGACAAACATTAGCAACCGTAGACAGACGGAAAGAGATCAGTTTTCAGTTAAGGGCGAAATGCAACACACGAGGATATAATAACATCTGTATATAACATGTATAAAATTGTATATAAAAGGGTATGAGATGCTAGCGACTTCATTTTCTTAGCCTCGGCATATGAGGGCGGGTGACCAATCTCCCCCCGCGCTCCCGTCTTTGGTCTTCACACCATCATTGTTCGGTCAGTGTACTCGTTTTAGCCGAGTTGGCTAGGGGGCGCAGCGGAGTCGAAATCTTCGAGACAAATTTCAGCCCTGGCAGAGATTTGAACCCCGTTTATACCAGGAACAACACATTTCCCATCAGCTGCTGACTGAGGAACCGATGGACCTTTAACAAAGCTAAATGGTTTGACCTTTGAGTTTAAGTAGAATGACGTATGATTGTCTGAGGCGGATATATGTGTGACTTATAACCTCACGAGGTTAAAGGGCAATATCCTAACAGCAAATTCTACGCAGCATGCATTTGTCTGTGGACAGGAAACCTTGTGGGTCTGTCACGCGCTGCTCAGTCACTACTAGCCTTGTCGCCGTAATCGTTACATAGACGGACGCGTCTATGCATTATGAGTCCTATAGTACAGAGAGAAAACACTTTTAGAAACATAACCTATCCATAGTATGCAGATATAGGAGTGCAAAACACCTTTTGAAGAAGAAGAATATGATGATGATGATGATGATGACGACGACGACGACGACCACGACGACGACCACGACGACGACCACGACGACGACGACGACGACCACGATGACGATGATGATGATGATGATGATGATGATGACGATGATGATGATGATGATGATGATGATGATGATGATGATGATGATGATGATGATGACGATGATGATCATGATCATGATGATCATGATCATGATGATGATGACGACGATGATGACAATGATGACGAAGAAGAAGAGCAGTCCCTTAAGCTAAATACGATGAGCAGTCAGTGGTATGAAGTGTTAGCGAATTCATTTTCTAGGCCACGGCATTGACGTGCGGGTGGTCCGTCATCTCACCGCGGTCTCATTTCTCACCTCAGTGTACTCATTATACAAATTACTGCCCTCGCGGAAATTTGAGCTCCGATCTTTCGTTTGAAAGTCCAGTACACTAACCAGTAACCACTAGAATGTTATGCACCACAGATTGAAGCTAAGGCAACCGTAAACTGAACCGTTTCGATCCGACTGGAATCGGATCGAATCGGATTGGATCGAATCGAATCGGATCGAATCGAATCGGATCGGATTGGATCGGATTGAATCGGATCGAATCGGATCGGATCGGATCGGATCGGATCGAATCGAATCGGATTGGATCGGATTGAATCGGATTGAATCGGATAGGATCGAATCGGTTCGTTGTACGGTAGGCTTTAAGGCAAAGTTATATTGGGTTCCGAGCGAAATAGTAGACATTTAGGAAACAATCTGCAGTGTAATCAAGTCTATGGGAATAGGTTCTTTCTCGCTCGCCCAATCCCCAAATCCGGTAATATGTTAAGGCTTGTGTAAAGTCTCGTGCTGTTAGTTCAGAGCTATGATATAACTGTATATTTAGACTGTTAAAACTGTTCATAGCGTTGTATCGGGTTCTTCCTACTCACATTGTGCTACTTTTTCAATATTCTATCTATTCTATCCATTGTTGTTGCAAAGTGTTGGCATTTGTCTCGCGTTAATAGATTACTTACTTACTTAAATGCTTAACAACCTTCACGCATGTGTGAAACGGTGCAATGACTATCTGCTTAATAAATAACCTTCTTAGAACGTTTGCCATTTAATGGTTCATCGCGAATTAGTCAGTGTTTTCGTGTTTCAAAATCAGGTTAAACGAGGCCATTAGATAAATTGTGTGATTATTAATTATCGATAATTAGGCAAACATTTACAATCAGAAGATAACAGAGATGACGCTCCGGCCGAGGTCATTAATCACTCAGATTGTGTTTCTTTTGGACAACACGCACCAGTTCTTCAGTGCAGAGGAAGGAGGAGGAGGAGGAAGAGGCGGAGGAGGAAGAGGAAGGGGTGGAGGAGAAATATGAGGAGGAGTAGGAGGAGGTGGAAGAGGAGGAGGTGGTGGGGGAGGAATGGGAGGAAGTAAATGGAAGAGGAAAAGGAATAGTAACAGGAAGAGGAAGAGGAAAAGGAGGAGGAAGAGGGATAGTAATAGGAAGAGGAAAGGAAGAAGATCATAAAGGGGAGGGGAGGGGAGGAGGAGGATAAAGAGGAAAGAGAACGAGGAGAAGGAGAAGGAGGAGAAGGAGGAGGAAGAGCAATAGTGAGAGGACGAGGAACTGAAGAAAATCAGAAAGCGGAGGAGTTGGAGGAATTGGAGAAGAAGGGGTTGGGGAGGAAAAGCAGAGGGATAAGGACGAAGAGTAGGAGGAGGAGGAGGAAGAAGAAGAGGAGGAGAAGGAAGAAGAGCATCGGGAGTAGACAGAAAGGAAAGAAAGAAGAGGACGTTGAGGAAAATGCGATGGAACATTGTTTGCATGGAGACTGTTCAGCAACTGTGGCAAGGTCTTCACCTTTAATGTTTTCCTAAATTTAGTAAGTCTTGTTTTCACTTTTGCAACTGATGTATTTAACATCCTTATCCGAAAGATAATACGAGGACAGAAGCTTTGTCCTCGCAACAATTAACAAGGCCACAAAAGATTTGCTTCATCAGCAAAAAGACGAGCTACAGCGTCGGTCAATGGCCTTATCTGTGTGTGTAACACGTACATACTTACATAATAAAATACACTGCGTCGGTCAAGGGCTTCATCTGTGTACGTATTACACACACAGATGATGCCATCTGTTGTTGTACGTGTCGTTGTGTCCATATATGTATACATATATATATATATGTATGCATGCATTTATGTATGTATCTACTGCATGTATGTAAGCATGTATGTATAATGTAGGTATGTATTTATGTATGTATCTGTGTGTGCATGTACATGCATGTATGTTTTATGTATGTATGTATGTGTGTATGTGTGTGTATGAGAGAGAGAGAGAGAGATGTATGTATGTATGTATGTATGTATGTATGTATGTATGTATGTATGTATGTATGTATGTATGTATGTATGCATGTATGTATGTATGTATATGCATCTATGTATGTACGTATGTATGTATGCATTTATGTATTTATGTATACTGTATATTTGTATGTATGTATGTACATAAATTATGTGTAGCTGATTTTGAATGACCACCGCTAGATGTAGATCGACAGAGAGAGAGAGAGAGAGAGAGAGAGAGAGAGAGAGAGAGAGAGAGAGAGAGAGAGAGAGAGAGGAGAGAGAGAGAGAGGAGAGAGAGAGGAGAGGAGAGAGAGAGGGAGGGAGGGGAGGGAGGGAGGGAGGGAGGGAGAGAGAGAGAAGAGAGAGGAGAGAGAGAGAGAGAGAGAGAGAGAGAGAGAGAGAGAGAGACTGAACACGTTGTCGTTGTCGATGTTGTGATACACGCTAGGACTCCGTGTCCCGGTTGACAAACGGGACAGAGGGTCCGGGCCTAAGCCGTGTGACCAACGCGTTGTATCCCGATCTCTCTCTGCTCTCTCTGCCTCAAGGGCTACCATTTATATAGCCCTATCTAAACCTTCCTACACGGCACACCTTTACCTGGCACCATTAAGCACGTGCATCTGCCAACACCCCACGCTCAGACTGTAGGCCTACATTCCTCTGAAGACTGGCCACCCACTGGCAAGGTGATTATAATGACCAGTCCAGACGGGATCGGAATGCATCTTATAGGCCTATCCCTACCTATGTATGTATGTATGTATGTATTTATATAAATATGTATGTATGTATGTATGTATGTATGTATGTATGTATGTATGTATGTGTATGTATGTATGTATGTATGTATGTATGTATGTATGTATGTATGTATGTATGTATGTATGTATGTATGTATGTGTATGTATGTATGTATGTATGTATGTATGTATGTATGTATGTATGTATGTATGTAGGTAGGTAGGTATGTATTTATATCTGAATGCATGTATGTATATATGTATGTATGTATGTATATGTTATATATTACTGTACGTAACTTGTGTAACTTGTCCTGCGCGCAGCGGCACGCCTTATTGGTCGCATCCCGAGATTTGGCCATGTCACCGAGTACATGCGGGATGTTTTGCATTGGCTTCCTATCCCGCAGCGTATTGCCTATCGGGTCTCTGCCCTAGTGTGGCGCTGCCTTGTAGGTGAGGCCCCTGTGTATTTGCGAGAGCATTGCCGCTCCACCCTGAACATCCAGCGCCGTGGTTCCCTGCGCTCTTCTAAGCAGGCTGAGCTTCTAGTTCCCCGCTCACGGACCGCCCTTAGGCAGCGCCGTGATTTTTCCATCGCTGGCCCTGCAATCTGGAATGGGCTCCCTGTAGCGCTTCGCTTGGTCCCAAGCACCCATTCCGCCACATTTTATTCAAATCTCAAGACTGTACTCTTCAGCCGGGGTTGGGTCGGGAGTGCTTCTGAGTAGATAGCCTTGAAGAGGCGCTATATAAATTCTCCATATGAATGAATGAGTGTATGTTAGGCCTACTTTTGAAACGATGTTGAACTTATCATCCTAATCGTGCATCACTTCAAATGTCCCGTTAATGTGCAACTGGACTGTCTAATTGCGACGAACAGTATCCATCACCTAGATTGTCCCGACAGAGCCATTGGGAATGTTAAACCATAGACTTGGTCAACCAGCGGGACAACTTATCGAGAGTTCATATAGTAAACCTGAGAGCATTGATAGCAGAAAGGATTTCTGATGTCAGCAAACGTTTTTTGGCCTACAATCTTGGAAGGCAACAGGTGCGTGCCTCTAGCTATTGGCTCTTCTGCCAGGGCTCGTCAACTGCTTACTTTTTTCTGACCTAAATTGTGGCAGGTGTTTGGCGCGCTGCAGTTTTTCGGTGTCGTCTCTCATGCTACGTTCCTTTTGCGCAGTATACTCGTCTTTCCAAGTTCACGACCTCTTGTCTGTTCAGTATTGCTAAGAAATTCGTGTTTTTGAAGTCACTCATAAGCTAGGGACCATCTAACTAACTTGACGTGACATTTGACAGAGCAAGAGTATAATAGGAAAATAGATAATAGAAAGAAAATAGAGAAATTATTAAGTAAATAAACGAGTTCTATTATATTACCATTACCAACGAGTTTGACAACTTATAAGATAGTTGTTAATTTTCTTATGTAATCTGCATTGAGGCATCGTTAGCCGCTATAGTTACAGCTCGTCCGTTGATTGGGAACAAATAAATACGAGGTCACTATGTGAATGGAATGTAGCATAACATCCTTATGTCACTGTCAGAGGTCTTCCCTACGCCT